>JAMXBD010001487.1:0-360134 GCA_024138025.1 Combretum micranthum | reverse complement strand
TGTTATTACATAAAATAATAAATAGTAATTCATTTCTCTATAGCCATGAATTGTCATTCAAAGATTTTTTTTTCTAACTTATCATAAATATCTCTATCTTGAAAATATCACCCATGCAATTATTATCTTCATGCAATAAAGACAAGGGTATTATAGATATTTTATCTTTTACTCTGATAATTACTTGTTTTATTTTTAACACCAAGTGAACATTATAATAACTATTACAACCTTATTACATTCTTGTTGAATTGAAATTCCACTCCCCCTTATTCCATACGACGAATTGAACAAGCTGTAAATGATTTGCGTAAAAAATACTTATCAACAAGTTGAATGAAACAATTTATCGCCTTCTTATGCAATGTTCAAAAATAAACAAACTATAATTTTAAATCCTTAATTTTGTCTGAGCATTCCTTTATGTTTGTATCTCCATGCATATTATGATATTAAAATAGTTGGGATTTTATAATATCTTATATTTACATATTTAGAAAATTGAAATTTTACGAATTCATTAATTAACAAAATAGTGAAGAGAAATTATGTAAGAAGTTATACAAGGATATATAGCCATAATTTTTATTAGGATAAATGTGAAATTCGTACGTGAATTTTGTAGAAAAAATTAAATTTGATACCTAAATTTTAAAGCAATTAATATAATACCTAATCAAACTTTTTGTGATTATTTTTGTCACTTTCTTAACAATATTTATTCTATTTATTTATCTAAAAGAAACAAAATATTATTGAATTTTTACTACTTATCTAATTATTATCTAACATTGATAGTCCTACATCAAAAACAGAGCAAATAATATTAGTGAAGTAGTAAAAATAGTCATGAAAATTTTGATTATGTATTAAATTGATTACTTTAATATTATGGCATCAAATTGAGTTTTTCTACAAAATTTAGATACTGAATTTGACATTTTTCTTTTTTTATTAAAAACTATACTTTTTAAATAATTCAATTTGTGATTGGCTTATTTAATGATATATGTGTGTGGGTGTGTGTGTGTATTTGTATCAACACCCAAAAGAAGACTCCGCTGGGAAATTTGCAAGTGGATTTTTTATTCACCTTGGATACATTGTCAACCAATGTTTGTTTGTTTGTTCTAACTTTTTCAATGGAACCAAAGACTTAGTGTGATGTGACCCACACTCTCTGGCCACTGACTGGGTTCTTAGAACATGATCTGCCGTGACTCCAGGGACTAAATAATAAACAAGTTAGAATTGTCCCATATAATATATATCTATTTATGTTACAGATTAACTTGATACTTACGTATGTAGAGTTTTTCAAATTTCAACGTTAAAAAAAAATAAATAAATAAGTCTTGGCTTACATAGAATCGTGCTTTGTTTGTTTCGGGGAAACGATTTAGTTAGATTTTATAGATAGTTCTATAAATAAAGTTTTGTAATCATATGGTGTATTTGTAATAATTTCAAAAAGGTATTACTGATGTTAGTGATTTTAAGATTAGTTTGGTTCATCATTTTTTGGTTATTTTAGACATCTTATTTTATTATTTTTAAATAAACTGTTTCTTAAAAATAGATATAGACGAAAAATAGATATGTTTTACTCTTAAATATATCAAACAACATAGATACAAATAAGATATAAATAATCCAAACGCATCTTAATGTTATCTTCTAGTTACAAATGATGGTAGCACCGAAGCACGAGACGATGGTTGTTTTTTCCAACCAAAAATCATCTTTCTCATTTTTTTCACAATAGCAGCCAACTCCAGTTTCTGCATTGCTAATTACTCTTGAAATTACCAAGTGGTAACTCTTGTTTTAATTCTGAAATTATGAATACAACAAATGAGAGAGAGAGAGAGGAAAAAAGTTTGATTGGCTAAACAAAGACAGTTAGCGGTTGGATTTGCAATAAATCAAGATCAGCTCTTTTTTATTATATTAGGTGTAATAAATTGATTGTAAAAGAGTTTAGTCCAAATTCAAAAGATGCTCAAAGTTGTTCTAGAGTTGAAATTTCAAAGTTTGGGCCTAACTTGAGCTTGATTGAGATAAGAATTTGGGTTCAAGTCAACTCAAAATAACAAACAATCAAGTTTGAATCCGATTTGATTTAACTTGCTTAATCTCGATTTATTTAAAAAGGATAAATTTTCTCACATTATAATAATATTAATATGTAAATCCTACTCAAATTCGAGTAGGACAAATATTTGTACTCATGAATATCGATTAAATTTACGAATTAATTAAGTCAATATTATGACACCCAAACTCTACTTAATTAATTACTCAAATTAAATTAGATTATTCCTAAATGGAATTCGCTCGTAAATATCGATCCAAACACAAATAATAAGAGAATAACTACACTCATTCATGCCCTGGGCCATGGGCCTAGCTGGAAACGATATGAAATTCGACTTCATGCTGGGTACCATGCATAAAGACATCACCGCTAAAGTTGGACGAAAAAAGTTGATTATTACTATCTAATTAAATTGGAAGAACACGATGATCAATGCTATCTGCTTGTATTCCACCAATTTCCTCTCTTGAGTATTGACTACACATGAATTTTGTATTTGCACTTTCTATTTGATGAAATCGGAAAAAATTCTTTTCATCAAAAAAAAAAAAAAAACAGAGAGAGAGGAAAAAAATTAGCTTTGATCGTCAAATCACATCGATCTTGGATAGTAAATTTAAATGAATTATTAACATTTTAACTGATTATCATTTCATAAAATGAGTAAAATAAGAGATTCACCTTTTAAATGATTAAGAAAATTAAGGTCCGAGAAAGTGATACCAACAAAGAATATTATTAGTGCTAATTTGTTACTCACTAAAACATTTGATCCATTTTTTTTTAACATTTCAAAACATCGTTTTGTGAAATGGATTGATATTTTCTAGTGAAAAGAGCCAAAATATTACAATTTAAAAAAAAAATTCTAAAATCACATCACTATAAAAAATTTCTAAAATTATCTTAAATGAATTTGCAACTCAACATTACAGTTTCAAACTGCCTTAAGATTGTGACTTAAGATACCATTTTCGGGTTAAAATTATGTTTTGAAGACACAGTGTGATCGAAAGTGAGTAAATAACAACTTCTTCCTCTTTCACTTTCATTTATAAATATAAAATAACATAAAATTCTCTAGATTCTTCGGCTTGAAAAATATCCATCGCAAAATGCTTCGATTTTGGTTTTCCAGCTAACTTTTTTTTCCCCCATTTTTCGGTTTTTTTTTCTTTTAATGTGTTTAAGGTGAGTATCTGGTTTGCTTGTGGCTGGTACTAGTAGTAAAATTTAGAATGCCTTATTCAATTAGATTCATGTCTGTTTGTTTTATCGTATCCTAATCGTTTTGGTATCATATTTTTATTGTTTTCAAATAGTATTTATCAAGAAATAGATACCAATAAAAAAATTGATAGTTTTACTCATAAATAAACTAAATAATTACGATTCAGATAAGTTATAAATAAAAATATGATATAGATAATAAACAAATAATTCGAGCAGACCTAAGTTTGAATCGTAATAGCACTATCCCATGAGACCAATCAACCATATTAATCAGCTAGATGCAATTTAAGATTGGTTATGGTTAGATGGTAACGTCTGATAAAGATAGAGCTATTTGTAGTGTATGGAAATATCTAGGATGGTGATAAAGAGAAGTTTCATGAAAAATGTTGTGTCAAAGTAATTGCAACTCTAGTGTTGGTGTTGGTGTTGGTGGGGGTGTGCGTGGGTGGGGCAATGATCCAATGGATTACAATTTGAGTAATTTAATTTTTCATTAAACAACTAAGATTATCTTGATATAACAATTACAAATGATTGGATAAATGACACCAGAAGATCTCAGAGGATAAGTTCATTTAAAGGTATAATTTACCCCAATGATTTTTACTTACCATTGTGCTGGTTATATTCACCCAACCTACACTAATTTTGGACACTTTAGACTTGGACATTATGGAATCTTCTATAACATTCTTGATTTTGGTACTGGCAACTGATAGACCTTGGGCTCCTCATTCAATTTGAGGCTGGAGGAACCTCTTAAATCTGAACCTAGCCTGTAAGTTTGTGACCTAGCTTATGTAGATTATAAATAGCAATTGAATAGGATGCACATGGGTCTTCCACTTAATATGAGACATAACGGATTAAATTGATCCACAGGTGTCTATCCAAAGAAGTTAGTCGAATCAGAGTCAAAAGTCGGTTTAGACAATCTAAAAAGTTAATTATTAAAATAAGGTAATTGGCAAATTAATTACCAAAATAGATCATCAAATTCACACACAGAGCATGCAAATTACGTATTCACATTTTGAAAAACCAAATCTTCCTAATTTACATGTACAAAGTGCACATATTTCTCTCTCTTGTAATTCGCATGTAGCAAATACGTATCATGTTGTTGTGCATATTCTAATATTTGGTATGTGTTCTACATATAGCACATGCACATCACCAGTGTTCCACCATTGGTGGCTCCATAAACAGTCTCAGTCCTCTTTCCTCCTGTCGTCGTCGTCGTAGCAATCGCCTTGCCGGCTCCCCTCCTGGTCCTCAATTTCTACGGCCTCATCTCCTATTCATCCGCTGCTACCATTGCCGCCGCCAAACCCAATTCCTTCTTCTCTACATCTCTCAATATCTTAGTTTCTAGTCTCCTATCTCCTAGTAAGACTCTCCCGTCAGCTAGATTGGGAGAATTAGGGCTAAGCTTCGGATTTTGAGAATCAGAGTCATAGAACGAAGCCGGTGAAGGAGATTTATAATAGAGTTTTGATTGAGATAGAGATTGAGATTGAGATTGCTGTCGTTCAGTTTCATGCAGCGAACGAATGTGTCAACTGGAGTCGAGATTCACATATAAAGAATGCGTGACATGTAAACATGATTCACATGTCTAACATGCGAATCTAGCGGTCTATGCTGGTAATTATTTTTATTAGTGTCCTATTTTAGTAACTAATTTCAAATAAAGTTGATTTTCACAAAAAAGCCAGTCGAATCATCACCTTAAAATTTCCATCAACAATGAAGATGATGTCAAATTGTTTGTTCATGTTCACATAATAGATTGTGTGAATACTTACATCGTATGAATTTTCACGTAGATTTATGAAGTCAGGTTGCCAGCATCAAAATATGCATTTACACTTGAGTTGAGATACTTCGAGTTAAGATACTCTAAGCCTAGGAATTTAATGGATATAATATAATAATGATAAATAAAACCATGAAATGAAACTAATAATAACTAATTATGTCAAAAGATACTTTAAAAATGTATGTAGTGGATGTCTCAACGTTATTTAAAGTAAAGAGCAAATAGATTATGAATTTGAATTATACAGTCTCAATTTTATTAAAATTGACATTTGTACCCCTAAAATTGTTTACTTCTTTCTAGATTAGATATTGAAGTTAGGTTTATGCAATTTCCTTAACTCTCATTAGCTTTTAGGAAAATTTGCCGCATTTAGTATATAAACTTTACATATTTTTACAATTAACTATATAAAATTTAAAAGTAGTAATACCTATTATTAGTTCAAGACTTATAGTAGGCGCTTGTGATGACTGAGCTTGATCATAGACTTGTGGGCTTCTAAAGGCCTACAAGACAAAAGATAGTCAACGATTCACTAAAGGTTATCCGATGTAATTACTCTGATGCTCAAGTTAATATCTGTCCAACCTACGAGGTATATAATAATAGGATATGAGAATTACCTATGTGACAAACATATCTTCACAACTATGAAGTAGGAGATATTTATAAGAGATAGATTCTCTACAGTCATAGATGTTGTGAATAACATAGAGTAGAATGAGTTGAGAGCGGTTAGCAGGATATGTGTGGAAGTTAACCCACAAAGCCACATCTAATTGTTTCCTCGAAATAGGATAGTGTTTATGAAGCGATTGTCAAGTGATGCAACTCGACATCCCCAAGTACTCGACCTAGAAGGCTAACTTATCAAGTAAAGGACGAGACTATTGCTCATGAGGGCTTAAGATGAGTTAGAATGGATTGGACTTAGACCCAAGGAGTTAGCCTAAGCCCATAGTGGGTCAAATTGAGCATGGAGAGGCCATGTTTCATAATTAACCATCAACGGTACCTAATTTTTTCATACATTTATAATTGACTATTGAACTTTACCAAATTATGTAATTTGTTACTTAAACTTTATAAATAATTGTTGTCAAAATCGGACCAGCGAATTGGCCTTAAAAGCAAGCCGATTCCTACTAGTCAATCACTTTTTAGTTAAACTAGCCAAACCCAGATGAACTAGCCAGACCCAGATGAACTAGGCAATTCAACTTTGACTCAGTTAACCTAGGTGGGTCATCCACGTCAGAATACACCTTTTATTTAAAAAAAAACAAAAGTAAAAGGTAAAGCAAAACCAACAGGTAGCATTCGCAAAATAAAGTAAATCTCTATCTTCCTTTCTAAAGTTCTAAATAGCTCCATTTTATTCGATAGGTTCTAGATGTGTTTCGTGGATGTGTGGTTTAGTATAGGCGAGGATTTTCTCAACTATCTGAGTTTTAGTGAAGATAAGGCTTTGCTATGAGTGGAGGGAGAGTTGGATTCACAACTTGTAGGTCATGACTCAGTTTTCAAGCAAAGAAGATAGAAGTGGTGAAGGTTTTGTAAGGTGTTGGTTTAGTGAGTGATGGTAGGAATGGGTTGTCAAGTGGTGTAGATGGAGTTAGAAGGAGAGAGTGAGGTACAAAGAGATAGTGATGTTGATTTAATGTTACTTTATATTGTAAATTTTTTTTTTATATATATGTTCATTTCTTTTCAAGTATAGATAAGGATAAAAATTTTGTATATGTTGCCAGACAATTTCACATCAATACATGGGGGTTTACGTTGTAAGCTGGAGTATTCTTTAGTTAGAAACCAGGAGATGTCCCAAGAGTTATGCTAGCAGGGTAGGTTATGCGGGCTAGCCCGTTTAATCTACACAAAAAAAAAAAAAAAACTCCGTTAGGCTAAAACTTCAGCCTGTTTTACTATGCAAACCATTTTGACTCGCCCTTAGGTTAACCCACTCACGAGCTGGGCTGGGCCGCGAACCCACATAGTTTTTTTTAATAAGAAAAGCCATGAAAGTTGAAAAAAAAAAAGAACAAAAATCTATTAATAGTAAACAACTATATGTAAGTATGGATTAAAAAAAATAACCATATTAAAAGAGTAAGAAAGTAAAATATTAATGTTAAATAATAATTTTAAAATTTTTATCCTAATATTATATATATATATTATAATCTTTATCAATTTTGTATTCCATTTATAAATATTTTTTTTAATGTTGATTAAAAATAACATTTATATTTAGTGTGTTTACATTGTATTACTAAAAGGTTGTCAAAAAAAAAAAAAAAAGTGAAGAAGAAGAAGAAGAAGAAAAATCTTAGTAGGTTGGTAAGTTAGCTCACATCACCTACTAAACCATATGAGGTGGGCCAAAATTTTTTGCCTGCTTTATAAAGCGGGTTGGCATGCATAACCTGCAGGCTGAAGTGGGCAAGTTGGCCCACTTGCACACCTCTACATGTCCCATTCCTTGGTATAATATTTGAGTGGACCGAGATAGATAGTTAAAAGGAAAAAAAAAAGAAAAACTAGTATAAAATTAATACATTTTGACCTTTTCTCACACCATTTAAAAGTTTTAAACCTTTTACTTCAAACCTTTTCCCATTGGTGAAAAAAATATATCTAATAAAATGCATTTTTTTACGGTATCAATTATATATTGAAAATAACAATATTATAAATATAAACAAGATTATAAAAACTTCAATATTTTTACTAATTAATTAAAATGATTTTTTAAACTTATAATTTGTTGTAATTTCACGCTTTTATCATTAGTAATTAAATTATAAGTCTCTTTTATATTTTTATTGACCCTAGTTTGACCCCCAATTAAACTCAGTTCGACTACTGACCTCTTGGCATATCTAAGTTAAACTTCAGTCTAATTCCGATAACACTGGTATAAATAACCTTGACAAGTTTTGAAGTATATTGACACTTTTAAACTCTAAGTTATTAGAATACCTTTATTGGAGTTGCTTGATGGAAGCTTGTGTTAAGCAACCCAAATGACCAATAAATGGAGTTACTAGGAGGTTACTTGACATAATAATCATGTTCAGAATTTCTTAGTTAAGCAACTCAAAAAAAAAAAAAATCATTCTATCTCTCTTATTTTTATTGGTGGAGTATAGGGAGCTTCTACGGTCCCATCGATGGGACCATCTAGTCAACCATCTAACCATTAAACAAATACAGTAATTAGAATATTAACTATTTTTGTGATTTGATCACGATTAGGTATGCTTGAACCGTTGGACAGTGATGGGATCGGTCCTATTAAAATTAATGATGAGACATAAAAATTCTTGTGAAGTGTGACATGTAACAACTGAAAAAACTTTTTAAAAAATTATTAAGTAACTCCTTTAAATAAATCACCAATAAAACTAAGAGTTACTTAAAACATCTTTAGTGGAGTTGTTTGACACAGGAACCTGTGCTAAGCAACCCAATTAACCATTAAAAGGAGTTACAAGTGTGGTTCCTTAACATGAAAGTCAATGTCAAAATTCTTTAGCTAAGCAACTCAAAAAGAAAATTTATTATAATCTCTCTTATTTTTATTAGTGGTATGTGAAACAAGGCACCTAAAAAACTTTTTTAAAAATTGTTAAGTAACTCTCTAAAAAATCCACTAAAAAAATTAAAAGTTATTTCTAGAAGAAAAGTTGCTTCATATGTTGATATGACATGTTAAACAACTCCTTAAGAAACTTACAGATAAAAATATTCTTAAAAGAAGAGTTACTTGATATGAAGATGTGGTATCTTAAGTAATTTTATAAGTAAATTATGGAAAAAGTTGCTCTTAATTGCACAAATACAAAAAATCCAATTAGTTAATATGACATTTACTCCAATTCTTAATTAAGTCTGCAGCTTGTGCTTCAGCTTATATCAATACCAAAAGCAATAGTCATGCATTGGATGTCCATCACCTATCAAAGATTCACATTTGGAATAATGCCACTATACCTACATAGACGAGTCATCAATATAGTGAAATTATGGCTACTATAACAAATTCGGGAACCAATGCTAAGTAGCTCAAATAACTAATAAAGCGAATTGTTAAGGGAGCCACTTGATATAGGAATCAAAGCCAGAATTCCTTAGCTAAACAACTTAAAAAACAAATTTCTTACTTTCTCTCGTATTTTTATTAGTAGAATATGACATATGACAACTAGATAATTTTTTAAAAAATTGTTAAGTAATTCTCTTAAAGAATTCACCAATAAAATTTCCCTAGAAGAAGAATTGTTTAATATGTAGACGTGACATATTAAGTAACTTCTTAAGCAACTTATCATAGAGTTGCTCTTATAAGTTTGGGATTTTGAAAAGAAGCTATCACTAGTCAATAGTAGCATTAAGACATTATTAGACTAGGGACCTAAGAGGAGTGAGTCGAATAATATCAATAATAACCGATTACAATTACTATTAATATTTAAAGAATAAGGAAAGAAAAAAAATTACTTAATGAAATAAATAAAAGAGAGAAAATAAGATCTAGTCTTGATTTTTAATATGAAGCTATAACATAGGGTACCTTTCAACTAAAATCTTCATACAAACTTTATGGCTCTTAAAAGCCAAATAAAAAAATTTATACTTCACAAGAATTATAAAAAGTACTTTGCAATGATTATAAAATGAAAGCTCGCTTATCACTACACTATCTTTCAATTAAACAATTGCAAAACAATCAACAAAGTGATAAGGAGTGATGTGCCTAAAATCTTGAGAGGAAAATGAAAGATGATCAAGTGGAGTAAGATTACATAATAATTGAACTAATGGGTTTAAGAAAATAGTTACTAAAACTCAATGCACCGCAATTATTTTTAGGAAGTATATTTTGAATAAAAAGTATGATTAACTAATATAAATATTTAATGTAAACAAAACTTAAAAAACTAGACAAGTTTGTGAAGAGAATGTAAAAATTTAGTGAAAGAGCTATTGAGTAAAATGTATTAATATAAAGGAAAGGAACTTCTACATTGTAATCATTTAAAGTGATTATAATATAATTAGTACTCCAAGCAAATTGATTTAAAAATAGTTCAATCAACATTATCCATTTAAAGAGTGATTCTTGGTAATTATAAGGTTAAGGAAAAGTGATTATATGATACCGCAATGGCTACACTATATAGTTTTTCCTGATGAAAAAGTTTTAAAGCACCAAGTGTAACTTTTTCTTTTCTTTTTTTTTTTTTCTTTGGCTAGTTAAATAGAAAAAAAGATTACATGAAAGTTCACAAAACAAACTTAGCCTGGATTGCTATTTGCTAGGGCAACCAAAAGAGTTTTAGAGATTTAACATATTACAAAATAAGGGAAAGTCAAAACCAGCTAGGAAAGAGAGTTGCTTTGGGTTTCTTTCCAAGCCGACCCTTGCAATGTTCTTCGTAAAAACGTCGCATCCTCTGGGGGTGTTGATTATTGTAGCCCCCAGAAATAGAAACCAGATTAAGAAAAGGAGATGAAGGTAAAGGATTTTGACAATTAATCATCTATATTGCATTGAGGGAATCAATTTCAAACAACACATGAGTGATTTTTTTTTTTTCAATGCTTTTGTTGATGAGCTCTAGGATAGCAAGAAGTTCTACTTCTAGAGTAGATGTCTAAGTAATTTGTTTACAAAAGTCCCATGATAATAGTTGCTTGAGAGTCTCTGCAAATTCTACCAATGGAAGCTCTTTTAAGTTTGCCCAAGCAACCAGTATTGCAATTGAATTTTGCCTAACTGATGGGTGAGCTTAGCTTGTTATGGTTTGATCTTTCCAATATACCCAAAAACTTCTTCTTCTTCTGCGAGGTCTACCATTTTGGATACCTTTGACCTTGTGGAAGTCTGTGAATCTTGTTAAGGTTCTACATTTATTTTTCTATTCCTTTGAAGCCATACTTCCTAGATGAAGAAAGTAAAATGGTAAGGCCATGGGGTCTTTTTTGTTTTGTTGGTTCGGTTGCTAATACCGGCATTATGTTTGATCTAATCCTGGAAATTCCTTTGAAACCAGACTTTCCATATGAAGAAAGAAAAAGGTAGAACTTTTTCACCAAACATTTTACATTGTAGAACTTATCTATTGAAAAAGTAGACCTGCATCTAAATTATTAGATTACAACATTCACCACAACTACAATCTTAACCTTGAAATGTGCACCATAGTTAGAGAAAAATAAAAATAAAATAATTTAGCATGATATATAAGGATAAGGAAAAAAATAATAATAACTTTCTAGAAAAAGTTGCACAAATCTTGTGAAGCAAAAAATAATCCTAGAAATAGACAAGTTGAACTCGTCTCTCGAAAAAATAAGATCACTCAACTATAGTGACCTTGACTCTTGAAGAGGCGAGATTAGTGTATTATAAAGATAGTTTAACTTGCCTATTTGTGGGACTATTTTTGCATCAGTGACAATTGTGTAATTTTTTTAAAAATGTTATTATTTTTTTTATCCTGTTGTATAATGTGTCTAAATAACTTTTAAAAATTATAAATATGTTTTATATAAATATTACCATAAATTAGTTTTTTTATCAGTGTTTATATATCATTTATCAAAACATTTTACTGAATAAATCTTTTCTCAATTATAATAAATATACATGGATAATGTAAGGGGGAAAGAAAATTAATATGTTTATTTTTTTAAATTATAAAAATGCAATTTGGAATGAAAATAATCTCACATTTAGACAAGATGAACTTGTTCTTAAAAAGACGAGATTATAAGTGGTTGAGCTTTTCTGAAAGAGACAAGTATAATATTTTTTTAACCTTGTTTGTTAAACACATGAGGTCCACTAAAAATGAAAAATAATAAAAATAAAACAACAATGACATCTAGTAAGTGGATCCAAGATATTTCACTTCTTTACGGACTGTCAATAGCAATAAAGTTTGAGAGAATAAGAGAGAGAAATGTATAACAAATTAAGAATGTCAAAGACCACTGTGGAACTGTGTGAAAAAAGCACTAAAATAATACCTTGGGCCTTCAATTTACCAATGAATTTCTTGGGTTTTGAGGTAACTCTCATAAGCAAGTCTGAAGATCACTTTTCCAAGAGCTCCTCCTTTGATGCACTTGATGCAAATTGTTGGTAAAAACTAGTTAAGGCTTTCTCTTTTTTTTTTATTTTTTATTTTTTGGATAATTAAGAACTAGATGAGGTTAAATTTTGCTGTAACAAAACATGGCAATGAGAGACAAAAATTGTTTTGTTTATGATTGCTTGTTTCTACTATGTTCTTGCATGGATATCATTAGTGTTCCTTTTTTTTTTTTTTTCCGTTAACCTTTCTATTGAATAGATCAGGTTAAAAAAAAAACAACAAGATCAATCATTTATAACCTCGAAAATAGTTTCATGTTAGAAGTAATTTTATAATTTTTTAAAAATAAAAATATAATTTCTTTTTTGTCATTCTGCCGCTATAACAAGCATCAATTAAAAAAAAAAAAAGGGAAGCTTGAAATATACCCGGCCACCTCGTGTACCGACAAAAGTTAAAATTTTCATCTCAAACTTTTTGTTTTCTTTTGCTAGCAAAATTTTCATTTCAAATTTATGTTTGATGCTGATGGATTTATGTTGAAATACGATTAGGGTTTACGTTGGGTTTTGAAAGAAATAGAAAACCTAAGGATTGCTTCCCATTTGGGGGATAAAAAAAGAAAAAGATGGCGACATCCCAAGTCCTGAATTCTCATTCCTTCCTTAAAATGAATGATCAATTGCTCTATAAACTTTCAAATGATGCACCAAAACGCATCTTTAATCAAGTGTTTTGTAGGAAAGCAGCAACCTTTGGTTCTTTAAATTTGTCTTGTAATAGTTCTAAAAGATCAGATTTTGAGAACAGGGCATTGAATCGTGATGACCATGTAGTTGATTTCCCCTTAGTCAGTAATGCTATTAAGGATTATGTCAATAATGGGTTGTTTGAAAATGCTGTTAGGTTATACATTGAAATGCTTTATCATGGTGTACCTGCTGATGATTATTGGTTGTTTTCGTCTTTGATTAAGGCGGTCGGGGAGATTTCTAGTGAGCTTGGTAAGGGGATTCACGGGCATGTGCTGAAATTGGGAGTCTTGAATGGAGATGATGTTAGTGTTGTGAATTCGATTGTCAGTATGTATTGGAAGTACTGGATGGTTGATGATGCGGTTCGGGTGTTTGAAGGAATGCCTAGGAAGGATGTTGTCTCGTGGAATACTATGATTTCTGGTGCTGTCGTTGTAGGGATTTTGAGAGTTCCTTAGAGACTTTTAGTATGATGTTTCAAGAATTTGGTGTGTCTCCAAATCGTGTGAGTTGTGTTTCAGCTCTTTCATCGTGTGGTTCTCTTGGTAGATTAATGCAGGGTCGTGAAATTCACGGGTTTGTAGTGAAAAATGGGTTGGCTTTTGATCCTCATTTGGTCAGTGTTCTTATTGACATGTACATGAATTGTGGTAGCATCGATATTGCTGAACGTATTTTTAGAAAAGCTCTCGATATCGATGCTGTAAGGGAAAATCCAGTTACTTGGAGTACAATGATCTTTGGCTATGTGGCTTATGGTTGTTTTGTGGAGGCAAGAATGATGTTCATTGAGATGCTAGAATCAGGTATAAAGGCAGAACCTTCCACCATGATGGCTGCATTGGCTTTATGCTCCGATTACTTGGATGCAGAAATTGTGCAGCAGATCCATGGGCTCATTTGTCGATGGGGACTTGATATTGATCCAAAAATTGCAGCAGCTCTGATGGATGCATACTTTAAATGTGGTAATGCCAGCTGCTCAGAAAATTTTTAGTTTGTGGCAAAATCCTGGTGTAGATATGTACTGGATCATAATCACAAACTATAGCCAGGGTGGTTCTGCTGATGAGTCCTTGGCATTATGTCATGAAGTTTTATATAAGCATGGATATGTAGATCCTGATGTTATACTGGCTGCATTGCGTGCCTGTTCATTGTTGAGTCTTAAAAGAAAAGGCATGGAATTCCATGCGCTGGCTGTAAAGATGGAATTAGCTTCCAATCTTTTCATTGGGGGAGCATTAGTTGATTTCTATGGGAAATGCAAAGACACCATCTCTTCTCAAGACATTTTCAATAGATTAGCTGAAAGGGATTTGGTAGCATGGAATGCCTTGATATCTGGATATGCTCGAAATGATTTTGCAGATGATGCACTGAGAGCATTTCGCAATATGCGTTAGAAAATATCAAACCCAATTCAGTGACAACTGCATCCATTCTTTCTGTTTGTGCCCTGCTGTCAACTATGATTCTGTGCAAGGAGGTCCACTGTTACATACTGCGACAAGGATTTGAATCCACTGTTCTTGTGGGCAACTCCTTGATTGCTGCTTATGCAAAATGTGGAGATATTCATGCTGCTTGTAATATATTCGACAAACTTGATGAAAGAGATCTAATATCATGGAATTCTATTATCTCGGGCCTGGGTAGCCATGGTCATACTTTGAAATGTTTGCCTTGTTCAAAGATATGAAATCATCTGATGTAATGCCTGACCATGCAACTTTTACATCTCTTCTTTCTGCTTGCAGCCATTCAGGATGTGTGAATGAGGGATGGGAATATTTTAGAAGCATGGCAGAAGACTATAAACTTGAGCCTCAGCTTGAGCACTACACATGCATGGTTGATCTTCTAGGTCGGGCTGGTCATTTGAGGGAGGCTTATGATTTTATCATGGTTATGCCTTGTACTCCAGATGATAGGATATGGGGATCACTGCTTGGTGCTTGCAAAAGCCATGGTGATGAGCGGCTAGCAGAAATTACTGCTAATCACATACATGAGCTTGATGAAGACACCATTGGTTACCGAGTCCTCCTGGCAAATCTATTTGAAGTTTCTGGTAAATGGACAGAAGCTAGCAGACTAAGATTAGAACTTAAAGAGAAAGGCTTGAAGAAAACACCTGGATGTAGTTGGATAGAAGTTAAAAGCAATATGCATTGTTTCACTGCTAGTGACACCTCACACTTTGAGTCATCCAAAATTTATGCTGCCCTAGACAGCTTAACAGTTGAGCTTATAAGGGAAGGATATGTTCCTCAGTCAGGCAGATGGCTTAATGAGATTGAAGAATACCCAGAAAATCTCTTTTCCTCTGATGCTATTGTTTCTTCCAGAGTCAGTGAAATCTTAGCACAGTAATTAGAGACAAAATCATGATCGCATAATTCCTTTGGAGGCAATTCTGTTGGTAACTGGATTCAAGAGGAAAGAACTTTTGTGATGATTGAGTCCATGCTTCCCTCTTCATCAGTTTGCAGAATGATTCTTCAGATTATTATCTCAGAAGTAAGTGAACCTTCTTCCTCAGTATTCAATGGTATTCTTGGATAAATAAGTTTTCATGTGCATGCTCCCTCAGTATGCAGTACATTAAAGCATTCTTAATTTTTCTTGAGGTTCAGAAGCATGTTACACATAATCAGCAAAAGCAGCAATCCCTTTTAAGAATAGAGATGATTGTTTTACTCTAAAAAGGCAAATGGATAATGGTGTCAGAAGAACTCTTGATGGGTGGGGCAATGTGTATTGCCACTGAAAAGAATTTCGAACTTGATCATTGTAATATTGGGAAAATTCAAGAATGATTGTTTTTTGGTTCAAGTATCTGTCGATTATATTAAAGGTGTTTTGGTATCCTCTGTTACTGTAGTTACAGTGAGCACAGTGTATTTCGAGTAAAGTCATTCTATTATGCTGGCATACAAACTGTACCAACCGTTTTACTTTTTGTGTAAGCTTTCCCCTTATTCTTTTTTGTGAAATTCTCTTGTTATTTCTTCTTGAGAACTACATGGTTGTAAGATTTCTGCAATAATTATAGATATTTTAGCTGTCTATGTATGTGCTAGTCCTTCATGTGTTGCATTTAATGATATATAGCACCTGTTAGACAATTATTTTTATGTAGATTCTTCATTCATGGAGATAATTGCCTGCCTAATTCCATGCCAGATAGTGATTCTATGTCGTTTCTGGAGTTGACTGGCTCCAAAATAAAGTAATTTCACTGTTCCTCTGTATTCACTTCTTGTATCATTATATCACAGGTAAAACTTCTGGGTCACTTCATGCATAGCTAGATTTAGCTCTAACCTTGGGATAGTTTATTTCCTCTCAATTGCTGGGCTAGTGGATGTCTTGTTTTTACTGGTAATATATTACTAGAGGGATTTTTTTTTTCTTTTTTAAATTATCTGATGTTATAATAATGATATCAACCATAATTTTATGCTTTATAATTGATGAATTTTCTTTTGGTTTTTTTCTCTTGAATGAGTAGCTGTTTGAGGGTGCTACAAGGGGGAGATCACCATGAATTTCATGGAGAACTCAAACGTTCTAAGCTGGCGATTACATATTTGATACCCAACTGTTGCCTTTGCTTTCATTTAAAATTAATAAGAAAGAATACCATTCTCATAGACTATCAAGACTATTTCTTACTTTAAGTTTTGTATTATTAACGATTCTAACATATAGAAGGTTAAGAGCTGATGCTGGGTGCCTTATTCACGGAAAATAGCTACTTATAGAGCATGATTATGATTTCTATATCATATGACTTGTGGATATAGTTGGAATTGTAATTCCATGTAAATATTTCTGTCTCCACTTTTCCATGGATAGGATTTGTCAACAGAGAATTTATAAATTCTCAATTGAAATCAATATGCCATTTCTTCGGATCTTTCATCAATATGTGGTTGATACTTTTCTTGCGTTAGGGTCAATATCCCAGTATTAGGGATTATCTCAGTTGTTACTTATTTCTAAGTGCTTGATTGTATGTTCTCATGTAACAGGTTCTTCTTTGTACAATATCTCATGCAAGTGAGGAAAGCACTGAATATATCTATTCAACCATAATCAAACTCCAAGTATGTGCATGTGGCAATTGCATGCTTCTAGCTGGAAAATAAAATTTTCTGTAGTCAATTCCATTAAGGCCAGACAGGTGGTTACACCTGATATAGATATTAGGCTTCTGATGACCACTCTCTATTTCTCTTCACCCCGCACTGATGAAAGTAACTACATAATTATCGGCCTATTGTCAATTAATAATTGCTGGTCACTTGGAAAGTTTTTTTCCATCAAAAGAAAGACTTGTTTCCATGGTTCTGTAAAAGGTCTTGAAGAATTAATGAAATTTGCAAAGGATCAGATAAGAATCTTGGAAAGTAGCTCAAATTGCCTATTCCTGGATTGCTTGCCTATAAGTAGAATTCCCCATTGTTAAGCTGATCATTGGATGCTTACTTTCTTTGAATCTTTTGACTACAATTCTTGGTTTGTGCAAGAATGTGAAACCCTTCAGATGATAGGATTTTTTTTTTTCCCTTCTTCTTTTGGGCCGAACAAGATCATAAGGAGCTATAATTAAGTGGCTGAAAATTTGGAGAATATATATCTTATTTATATGAATAGCACGAAAATATTATAGCAAAGAGTAAATTGGGAACTCCCACCCCCACGCCATGGAATGACATTAAAGAAGAGTTCCTATATTTGTTGATTGATTTCTGTGTTGTTTGTCAATGCCCTGTGGATTGAGCGGTATTGGCTATTATGTGTGTTCAAGTGGAAAAGAAATTGTTACAGCTTGAATCATGTTGTATAATATATGGTATTTGCTTTTTAAGAATCATGAAATGGAATGAGTAATTTCTTATACCCATTTTTTGTTACATAAATTAATTTCCCTATATAATTGTCATATTACTTTGTAGATTTTGTATCACCTTGGGGCAGCTTGGGGTCTAAGGTGGAATTTCCAAAAGGATAAAAGTTATACTGAAAGCAAAAATGCTTCCTGAACCTATCATTCCTACGATTGGCAGGGTATAGACGAAAGCTGCATTCTGTGGGATTAAACATGACTTTGGAGATCAATTCTGTAGCTGATAATAACTTGAAGTTCCTTCAATTCATGTGGATCTTATGATAGATTATCTAGATGATTTTACAACAACATCAGCCGCCTTCCCTTTTGCAAAGTTGAATTCATTGGCAGGTGCATTTATCTGGTTAAAGTGAGAAAAATCAAGATATGTTCATTGAATTCATCATCAGTAACTTGATTCAAGAGGCAAGAAATTTTGTGATGATTGAGTCCACATGTTTCTCTTCATCGATTTGCATAATGATTCTTCAGATTTCAATTCAGAAGTAAGTGAGCCTTCTTCTTGAGTAGCCAATATTCTTGGATGATTAAGTTTTTCATCTGCATGCCCCCCCAGTCTACAGAAAATCCAAGCGTCCTTAATTTTTCTTGAGGTTCAGAAGCATACTAAAATTAGTCGGCATAAGCACCAATCTTCAGAGTATCAACACTTGGGCAGGGACAGTTTTCTCTCTACAAAATGGTTTCATCTTGTAGAACAAACTTGGGTTGAGGTGGTATGTATTTAATGACTAGTGTAAACTCTCATGGGATTACGGTCTCGAAAACACTGCAGAACAGTGTCCCTTTTTTATAGGACTAGTGTAAACTTTACATAGGTATTTCATGTCATGGAACTAATCCCATGGCTGTTTACCATAGCCGAAACTGATATTTTATTGCTGGATAACACCCTTATAGGAAGGATAATAAAAAGAGGGGAATCTTGATTTTTGATCTTTTTATCTGATAGAAGTGGCAGCTTCAGGAATACCTGGAATAGTTGAGTTTTAATTGATTATTGAGGAGGTTGCCTTTCTCATCAGTTTGGCAAAAATTTAGTATCCCTTTAAATTAGACTCAACCTGAATTCAAGTGATAGATTGGTTTGTCATTGGTTCTCCTCTCGTTTACAAGCACCTTGGAGAAATTAAGCAGTGGCTCAGAGGGTTCTCTAAGAAAGATTTGTCTGGTGTCCTAAATTTATCTCGTGCCATACAACGGTCGCCACACTAAGTTTGCTATTTATGTGGTGTAGCTGATGAAGACCATGGTCATTTATTTTCAAGTGTCAATAATCTGAAGAAGTATGGATGGAAGTTCATTTGATTTTGGGGTGTCCATCATCCTATAATTTCTTGGCAGCACATAACCTCGGGATCTTGAAGCCACTGCCTCCCCTGCTCCCTTCCCATTCTGGAGAGACCACCACCAAGCTTTTCTCCTTCATTTTACATATTTGGTGCCAGGGCAAGTCAGTCAGACTTGGCAACAAAGCTTGGCAAGGATGACTTTTTCATTTTGCTAGGATCATATTCTCTGTGTTGTTTACTATACCATAGTTGGTGATCCACTAGAACATGTTTACCACTTTGTTCCTTAATTTGTTCATCAGCATGAAAATATCTTGACTAGTTATATTGTTAACAATAAATGGGAATAGTCGTGCATTCTAGGTTGGAATGACTTTGAAAGTTAAACTTATTGGGATCAAATTATTTTCGATTGTATATTGTGAGAATTTCTAGCAGAGAAACTGATTTTATGATGCTAACATGTGCTAGAATTTTTTTTTTTTTTTTAAAGACATATTGAATTTGATAAAAAGTGATGTATTATTTGTGCTTTCCCTTTATAACAACGCCCTAAGTGCAAATGCTTTAAGATAAATTAGGTGGATTGCCTTTAAGATAAATTATGCATATGAATCATAGATTATAGATAAATATGATGAATTATATGATTTATAAATTATATATATAATTTATACATATATAATCCTTATGTATAACTTATGACTATATATATATATAATATATATATAATATATATTAATTAAACTTATATTATAACGTATATACATAAAATATAATTTATATTTATAACTTATAAATTATATATTCAACTTACATATTTTATCAATATCCTATTTACTTGTTTCATATATATATATATATATATATATAATACATAGCATTTATATTTTATAACTTATATATATACAATTGATATACCATATCACTTATTTTTCACAACTTGTATATATAAACTATTATTTATAACTTATACATATGAAATATAGCTTATATATGTATCATGTATAACTTGTTCATATTTATCTTTATGATGTTGTTATGATGATATGTGTACATGTTAACATATTTGTACTATTACAATTGAAGAAAATTTTTTATTAGAAATGGTTGATCAAATATCTGATCAACAAAACAAAGAGAATACTTATTAAAAATAAGACAAATGCTACTTCAAAAGAAACCTAAAATAAATAAAGAAGTGTATTCCTTACAAAAAAAATATATGATCAATTCTTAGAAGATAGGAAGTCAATAACAATAAATCAACTTTATAAAGAAGTAAAAATTATTAGAGGAAATCAAAGATTTAAAAGTAAAATATAACTTCTTACTAGAATATTTTAAGGAAAATATCAGTCAAGAATCTACAAAATGGCCTCTATTATTGTTGAAACAGATTGATTGGAAATTTTTACAAACAAATTCTTGTAATATTCTGTCAGTAATATAATATTTGTCTCTTGATTTGATTAAGATAGTGATGTTTTGAATCTATTAATTTATATGTAAATAATAATAGTTGAGGAGTAGCATATCTATTTTGAGTTGCTCCTTCTAAATAATTTATCTTAAATTCTAAATTTTCTTTTACTTCTTTTAATCTTTTAAGTAAGTCTTTTTTACTATTAACATAACAGGATAAATTACTCATTTTAATGATTATTTCTAAGATAATTCCAAGCAAGCCAGAAAGGATGCATAGATCTTAACCAATTTAATTGACTTCTAAAAATTGATAATAACAATCTATAAAAATGGTCCCTTGCAACAAATTCTTCTACGTATACTACTTCTAGTTCTTCTTCTTCTTCTATTAATTCATGTAAATCATTTGGTTTTTCTTCAAACATAGTATCTGGGTGTGATGGTTGAGGATACCATCCTTTAAGACTTTGAAATGCATTTCCTTTTGATTTATAATTTTTTGTTTTATTTATATTAATCTTTTTCATGAATTTACTAGCTTACTCTTCTATTTCTTGATCTATAGTATTTATAAGTTTTTTTATCTTTTAACTTGTTTAGTTTTTCAAATATTTCCTTTAATAGGTCTTCTCTTCTATTAAACTTAAAATTTTGAACATCAGAAATAAGTCTAAAAGGATAAATTGGTTTAATTAGTTCTGATGATGTTTGACTAGATTCTAAAGATTTTTAATCCTTTCTTTAAAAGGATTATCTTCTTTTCGGATTTTCCTTCAATTGATTCCATTGATTTTTCGATCTTTTCTATGATCATGTTTTCTATTCTTTCTATATGTTGGCTAATCATATGTAACATAAGATTAGTATAATTATTTTAGGCTCTTACACTATTTATTTCAGGATTTTCAACATTTGTCTATTTAAAAGGAGATGCCTTTTCATCTATGTCTTAGAAAGTCTTCATAAATGATAGATGCCAATTTGAATTGATACCAATGATAAGCTTCTGCATGAGTTCCTATAGATGCACTTTCAAGTACTATCTCACTTATAAAGTTATATTGTTGGTAGACAATATGTATTGTTTGGGGTAATTAATGTTGTCTTGGGTAAATAAACAATAATGTGTTGAAATATGTGTGTTGACTTGTTGTCGTAGGTAAGAAATGGTACAGAAGCCATTTTAGAAGGGAGAAAAGGGATATTAATAATAGAACCTAATAATGAAGAAAAAAAAATTCTAATGCAAATTCTATAAAATTAAAAGGAGTGGATTTTGCTCCAAAAATACTTGAACCAGCTTATCATCAATTGATTCCCTAGCATACTCTCAAATAAATGAACTAAATGTTATAAATAGCGAAAAATCCTTTGAACTCGAAAAGAATTTCTAAGAAAAGATTTTATTTTCTAGAAAATGGAAAAAAATAACAAACTTTATTTCAAAATTTATTCAATAAGAGCATTATGGTATCAAGAAATGCAATACATGCTAAAAAGAAATGAACAATTTTTCACTTGGATATATGAGAATTTTGGTCCAGAAAGAAGTTTTTTTATACAAACTTTAGATAAATCCACTAATATATGGAACACTCAAAAAAGGCCTGTGATAGCCACATATCCTCCATGACAAGAAATTGAAATAAAGGTTTTAGCCAGAACTGTAGTCCCGATAATAAGATTTAAGAGCCAGTAAAATTGTTGGTCAATAGGGTGTTCCCGTCATATATTATGACCAATTTAATTTAAGAGGTTATAATGAGTTCATTAAGAAGAACTTCTTCTTCTAGTAGTATTAATAACTCATTCTCAATAGATTGCAACCAAGATCAAAATACATATAATGAGCATGAAGTAAGGCTTTCTCAAATAGAACAGGATCTAAAAAATTGGTCAATTCCCAAAGAAAAGAATAAAGAAATATATAAGATAGGAAGTTTTAGTTTATAATATTACAATGTGATCAAAACTGTAGAAAAGACAATTTCTTTAATAGGAAACTGAATCTGTGATTATGAAATATAGAGAAGAAGGATATAATTATCTTCATATAGGACTTGTTCAAATATCAATAAAACCCTTACACAGAATGGGAGTAAATCAACCCGTATTGGTTTGGCTTGGACATGCTAGAAATACAAATTTATGAAACTACTTTATCCTTGTTTGAAGCTAACCTACATAAAGGACCGTGGTACACCAAGTGCTATCCCAATTTACTATTAGGTGAGAAAATCCAAGACCTTTAAAGGTTTAGTTCTCCATATTCAAACTCAAAATACTAATTGGCAAGAAGGAACTACAACAATAGCTTTAATATATAGAATATATTATAAGGTAATGAAATCAAACAACCCTCCTACAACAAAGAAAATATCACCAAAAGGAGAAATTGTTCTCTAAGAAGCAAATACTAAAGAATCTTTAGTTTATACTCCAAAGACTCTTAATTTGAACAAAATAACTCTTCCAGAAGAATGGTTTATAGAAGAAGTCCTTCCTTCAAGACCAAGTGTATCTGACACTAAGCCTTCTTTAATCTAAAGATTAGATAACAGAATGTTAAACCTGTGCTTTTAATGTGGATTTTGATGAGACAATTGGTTGCACAGTTAATTATTCAATTGTGTTAAACTACACTTAATAGTCAAACAATCTGTGATAAACAATATGCTAGAATATATATGTATTTTTTGCATGTATTATTATCTAGAGATTGTGTAGGATTTAGTAGGAAAAATTATGGAGTACAGCTTTGGTCATGGCTCATGTCAAGGACTCGGCAAGTTCATTTACTAGGGTGTGACAAGCTCAAGTCTCAGGCTCAAAGAGATCAAGATACATAGCTTTGGTTGTGGGTTACGTCGAGGACTCGACATATCAATTAATCAGGGTGCGACAAGCTCAAAGTGTAATACCCCTCAAATATAGATGGTGGAATTCTAATCACCGAGGCGCTTTTTTGGTGTAATGACTTGGAGCTTATCAAAACTCCAAAGTTAAGCGTGTTCTGAGCAGAGCAATCCCAGGATGGGTGATCCCCTGAGAAGCGCTGGCATAAAAAGAATAAAACAGTGCAGCGTGTGGCCAAAGTGGACAATATCTCAGCGGGTAGATTTCCAAGTCGTTACACAATGCCTCTGGTGTCCTGGTTGTGTCTGAGGGTGCACTGGGAGGACCAATGTATCTAGCATCGGGATCCCTGCCCAATGTGGCCTAAGGGCTTAGGGGCGCCCCCTCTGCTGTGGTGGAGCTTAAGGTGGTAGGTCGTGACAAAAAGTATCAGAGCAGTGGTTCTGGACCTGTATAACGAAACTGACAAGGACGTCAGTTCTATAAGTGGGGGAGTATATAATACCCGTCAAATATAGATGGTGGAACTTTAATTAGAGAGATGCCTTTTCGGTGTAATAACTTGGAGTTTGTCAAAACTCCAAAGTTAAGCGTACTCTGGGTAGGCCAATCCCAGGATGGGAGACTCCCTAGGAAGCGCTGGCACTAGAAGAACAAAACTTTGTAGCGTGTGGTCAAAGCGGACGATACCTCGATGGGTAGATTTCCAAGTCATTACATAGTGCCTCTGGTGTCCTGATTGTACCTGAGGGTGTGCTGGGAGGACCAGTATACCTGGCATCACGATCCCTGCTCAAGGCGGCCTAAGGGCTCCCCCTCCGTTGTAGTAAAGCTTGAGGTGGCAGGTCGTGACATAAAGACTAAAGCTCGACAAGATCAAAGAAGCACAGTCTTGGCCAAGAGTCAAATCCAAGATGCGACAAGTTCAAGACAAGATAAGCATTTAGGCACAATGGTTTGAATCCAAGGCTTGAAAAATAATAGACTTGGTCAAGGGTCAAGATTAAAGTGCAATGAATTTGAGGCATGACAAGTCCAAAGGCTCAACGGTTTAAATATGGAGCCGATTTGGCATAAAAAAGCTGTTATGCACATTTAATGCTTGACAACTTAATGGCGTTATTTCTAACGGACATTTAAACTTTTGAAGATTATAAATACATATTCCTTTGGAGATTTAAGAGAGGATGGTGGTGAAAAAGAAAAGAACTATGAAGTGACAAATCTTTTTAAGAGCTTTTATTGGCAAACATACAAATTAGAAAAATCCCTCATTATCTTTGTACTCTTATTCATTAATTTGCAAAATCTGCATAGAGAGAGAAAAACATGTAAGTGCTCTGTTCTTGAGCATTTTGTGAGTGAAGGAAATATTTTATTTCCTATGTGTTATAAAGCAGTGTATTGCTTAGCTTGAGCTTGTATATTGTGAATCAACAAAGTGTTTGTGAAGCCCTCGGTTAGAGGCATTTGTGGATCATGAAGAATAGAAAGCAGGTCGAACTCCACATCAAATGTAGGCTCAAATTTTCTATCACTATCTCTTTTACATTTCTCTTTATAATTTTTTATTACTATATCCGCTACTTTTGAAGTTTAATTTGATCTGATTGGATAAAAATTAATTGTTTGTCCATTTTAGAGCAAATACTTAAGTCATCCTCAACCCAACACGCCCCAACCCCCAACCACTACCCCATGCGACCTTCTTGAGTATTTTCTAATGTATTTTCATTTGGTATTAGAGCCTCATCTCTATTTATGTGTGCTTAATCGCATATAGAGTAAAGATCATGGCATCAAAAGTACTAGGATTTCTAGAGGGGCTAGCTATCAACAAACCTTTGTTTCAATGTTAAGGTAACTACTCATATTAGAAGTACATAACGAAAATCTTTCTAAGCGCTCAAAATAGATTATTATTGTCATAACCCTAAAAAGGCCTAGTACGATTAACATTTAGTTATTATATCACGTGTGCATCCGCAATATAAGAACCGTTTTATAGGTTAGAGATTGCAAAACTCTACTTAATATTTACTATTCAAGCTTTAATTTTATAAAAACATTTTGATAACTAACGGAAATATGGATTTCTATAATCCACCAGGATCGTAGAGAATTAGTATCCCTCAACAAATAGAAAAATAGAATAGATCATATCACTATATTTTACAAACTTTAAACTATTATAAACTAACCTAATTCAAATTCTAAGCTTATTTTACAAAAAAAACACAATAGTTCAATGATTACATAATTGATCCCGACCATATATAAATTTACATTTTCATCTTTCTAACTTCAAGAACTTCATAAAAAGTAGACAACTCTCTTCACACTTTCCTAACCCATTCCCAGCATGAGTTTTACCTACACAAAAACTATGGGGACGTGAGCTAATCCACAACTCAGTGAATAATGTGACCTAATCGCACATCAAACAATTATCAAATGTGTATTTAACAAACATATGCAAGAACTAAGAAAGGAGGATTTCCTTTTCAAACCCTTTGTTAACATAACCTTACTGCACCCTATAACCTTAGAAAATCCACTTAGCACTAGCACCTCTAAGGCCAATACCCACACAAGCAACATCCTTCAGCGCCTTTTTAGTTCTTGAAGTACTAATAATCCTATGGCATCCAATTGAAGAAATAGTTCCACTGATGTAGCTTAGGGCTACAATAAAATTAAGATGTTAATACGTGATGTGAACACCATGCTAATGCCAGTGTGTTGTCGTGTAATACATGATTGTTTAATTAAATAGTCGGATAATATTAAGTCCATTTATTTAAAGCGACCAATCAATTAATAAACATTCATCAATAACATAACAACTTGTGTGATCACTTTTATTTTAGTAAGTTATCAACCAAGACAAACAGCAGGCAGTAAACAAGTTCTTAATCCCCACACATAGTTGATTATGTTTATATTAATATATGTGCAACTATATTACAAGTATAAACAAAGTGATAAGGTCGTTGTTACCAACTTGTCATCCAAGTTAAGTCATAGCAAATTCCAAAGGTTATTTTGTTCCTCCTATGAAGAAGAAATAACAAATACTCACAACTTTTCATAATATACATTTCATTACATTTTAGTATTCAATTTTACTTTAATTCATTGTTTAAAATCTATTTGATTAGACACTAAATAAGAACCCTGCCATGGCTGCGAAAACCATCTTGTCAAGATGCAGACAGTTCTCTATTGTCTGTCAAATTATTTCTTTCCTTTTGTTTATAAGTCATTTACCATAAAACATCATTATTCTTTATTATTCATATAAGTATCTTAATAAGTTATTGGCTTATATTAAAAACTCATTTTAGCAAACATACATTTGAAACAATATATTTCTTTTACTAAACATGATCTAACCTATCATATTACAATATACTATCTCTAAGCCACTTACAAATTTTAAGTCTAATTCAATTTAACTTAACCAAATTCATTAACCTTAACCAATCCAATTTATTTTAGCTTATTAAAGTTTATTAGGTAAAGTTGAGCTTAGATATATTACTAATTCATTTTATATTTGAGATTCATGTCAACTTAAGTTTATGTTATCTTAATCTTAGTCAACTTGATTAGATTTATTCATTTAATGGTATTTACTAAGTCATAGTCAATTATCTTACTATGGCATTATGATATATCTATTAAGTTCTTAGTTAGTCTAGTTCATTTTAACTTATTAAGGTGCATCAAACCATATTGAACTTATGTTTATTAACTAAGTTTATTTTACAAACTTAAGTTTATATTAAACCAAAATAGTTACTAAACCTATTATTTCATTTCATCCATTCCTAATTATTCAAGTACTAACATATTATATCTTATAACATTTATCTATTTTATGTTATCTTCTTTTTTTTTTTCCTTTGTATATGAATAACATCAGGGATTAGATCACGCCCGTAATGGCGGTCATGATCTAGATCACTGGCCTTGTCATGCCCGTGATCAAGGATCATGCCTTCAATTATGCCATGATACACAGGGGGACCACGATACATTTTTCGCTTATCTTTTTACTCTAAATTTATCAACTTGTAAACATCCTACTTTAAATAAAACATCATAAAAACAACATATATACTTATATACATAGCTTATAACACTTATATAGGTATTATTACTTCATTTTTCATCAAATCATGTCATCAAGCTTCCAATCTATGCATATATATATTAACCTAGGTTTTTAGTTATCTACTCTTATACCACTTATTTACAAATGTTATCACATATTCTACATATAACCAACACTTACTCACTATACCCATGCATATACAACAAACAAATCAAAGAAAGCAACTCACTTACTTGTCTAGAAGGCAAAAACTACTTAATCTTCTTTGTTACTTCTCTTTTCTTGTTGTTATCCATCTTCTATTTCTTTTTTAACCGTCTTAAACTTTGAGATTTTGAGGTTAGAATTTGAGAAATGAAAGATAATTGAAAGAAGAAGAAGAAGAATAAGAAGAAGATGATGATGATGATAAATCGAATAAGAAAGAAAAAGGAGGAAAGAGGAAAGAATGGGTAGCCCAAAAAGTCAAAAGGAAAAATGTATATAGAGATAAGGGTCAAGGATATTTATTAGTAAGAAATTAGGGAGTAAAGCTTTCAAATCAATATCTTAAGTATAAAAAATAATTAAAAAATAATTTAAGGATTTATAAAATAGAAATTAATAACTTGATTTAGAAATCTAGTTCAAGAGTTTAATTTACACAAAATTGATATTCAGCTTGAGTTTGGACATAGAAACTGATATTTATAAACAAACATATGTGTTCAAAATTTATGGGGATTAAGAAAATAAGATGTAGGTTAAAAGGCTAATTTAGTACATTTTATAAATTTAGGTAAATAAAGTTAAGAAATTTGGGTCTTTTGTAAATTGAAAGAAAAAGTTCAAATTGATTATTTTAAAGAATTAGATGACTTAATTTATGAAATAGACTAAAGCTTAGAGTTTACAAATTCACTAAATATTGAAATTGAATTTTTACGAGGATTTTGAGATTTGAATTTGAAAGAAAACAAGTTCTGTTTGAAATTTACAAAAGATGGTAAAATTTGATTTTATTGAAAAAGGTCGCTAAGCAAATGGACAACTTTAAAAGAATAGATTTCAATTTTGATGGTTGAAAAGAATTAGAAAATTTGATTTATAAAATGGATAGTTAAAACTAATAGATAATTGAAAATGAATATTTGACATCTCAATTTCAATTAGACCTATTTATTAATTTGATTATGTGAATCGATCTACTTATATGTTTAGTTTAATTTAATTAATTTAATTAAGCTATCTAAATTTAATATCTAAATTAAGTTCTAATCAAAGTTCATAATTCGGGGTGAGCGGGTAATCCTGTTGTATAGAATACTCACTCGGACCTTGCTCAACTAGGTAAAGTTCGAGTGCGTATTAAAGGTTAGAGAGTAGGGTCTGGGTATAGATTTTATGGAACCTGTTTTCACAGGGTAGGGTACGAGTATGAGGTTTCATACCATATACCTACCCTAGAAGTTGTACTAGTTTATATTTTAGGGTATATTATATCTATCCTACTGAATATTATAAAGCAATGTTAATATATATAAAATAAATAACAATACTACATTTTTTATTTGATGACCATTTTTTATTCAAGATTATTATTTTGCAAATTATCTTTCAAAAAATTTTACTATGGAAGAATTTGTATTATTTTATTTTGGAAACACTTGTTATTTTTATTTTAGAATGCCTATAAGTATATGTATATACCTGAGCTTCCAAATTATATAAATATACTATATATCTTCTACGACTAGTTAATATGAAAATTGCTCCAAAGTTTTTAATTTTAGAATCTGCTACAATTTCTACAATTTTGTTTAATATCATATAAACACATTCGATAGATTTTTATTATAAGTTTTAGTTTTCCCACATAAATAGATTCTACACATTACAGAACTTGTGATATTAATATATTACTTTTAAAATTTCTTTCCACATGCTAGTTATAGTGAATGAATGAAATTAAGGTAGTTATACATACTACATGATATCAAATACTATAAACCTGAAATTTATGAAAATACGAAAAAAAAATTAGATATTTCGTAAGTAAACAACAAGTTCCATAGGGTACCCTGTACCTTATAAGTTTTATAGGGTACATGGTACAAGGTGGGTAAAAGATACCACAGGGTAGGTTCCGGGTACCAAATCTAATACCTTGTAGTATATAGGTTAGAGTATGGATAGCACTTCATACCTTGCCCACCTTATACCCGCTTACCGCTAATAATTATTCATCCATTAAACTAATCAATTAAGCTATTTTTAACTTAAATAAACAAACGTTTTAATCATCTATTGGTAGTCAACATTTTATATTAACTTTAAATCTTTATAATTCAGAAGTTCTTAATCGTTTAAGGATTTATTCTTTCACCTAAGCTTTTGTTATTTTATTCTAATTATTTTAAATTAAATTTTCATATTATATTTCACTTCCTTTACAATTTCGAATTATTTGACAATTTATTATATGTATGGGGTTTATCTATGGCATATATAGTTATTATTAAGTTTATTTGATGTTTCTCGCTATTTCCGTTATTGTTAAGTATTTCGAGACTTGGTATTATTTTGCAATTGTCTCCAAGTTTTAGATTTGTTTATTGCATGTATTATATGATTATGTTGCTTTATTCCTTTATTGTATTGATATGGTGTTCCTTACCATTTTTGCTTTTATGAACATTTTTAGACTTAAGTTATTTTAATTGGACATCATTGCTTTATAATTATTTATTTATTCATCTTTTGTTTCTTTAATTATCAGGAATATTATATTGTATAAATTTTACCAATATCATTATTTAGTTAAAGTTGAGATCAAGATATATAATTTTTAATTCAGTGTGTGTGTGTGTGTGTGTGTGTGTGTGTGTGTGTGTGTGTATGTGTGTATCAAATTTTGTTCTTTGGTATTTATGGAATATTATCAATAAGTTGGGGAAAATTGTATCTTGAATTTTGTTTATAACAATTCAATTTTTATACATAATGAAATTTTCCATATTTTAATATTCTTATATCATAAAAAATTAAGTGTTTCTTGTGGCTTTTCTTAAAATATTTTAAAACTTTATGTTATTTACTAAATGATTATTATATTTGAGTTGTACAATTTTAAGCGATTACAATTATGGAATGTAATAGAAAATCGACCTTTGATTATTGAAGGAAAAGAAGGAAAATATTATAATAAAGAAGATTGGAAAAGATTAGATCCGAATGATATAACTATGAACATGATGCATTGTGGGCTAAATGAAAGTGATTTTGATAGTCTATACATGCAAATCAACTAAAGATATATAAGATAAATTAGAGAAGACTTATGAAGGAACTTCAAGAGTAAGAGATACAAAAATAAGTCTTTTGTGCGGGTAGTTCGAAAATTTCAAAATGCTTTCAAATGAATTTATAAATGAGATGCATAATAGATTCATCAACATTATAAATCCTTTGAATATCCTTGGGAAGAATTTGCTAACTTGGAAATAAATTCAAAATTACTCAAGTCACTACCTAAGGATAGGGAAGCAAAGAGAACAACTATTGAAGAATTACAAGATTTAAATGCTATAAGCAAAGAGGAACTCCTTGGAGCACTTAAATCACATGAGCTCATTAAAAAGTAAGGAGAGGAATCAAACAAGAATGCCATTGCTTAGAAAGCTACAAGTCATGATTCTGATAAAGAAGATGATGATGATGATAATGAGGAAGTTGTCTTGATGGCCAAAAAGTTTAAGAAGTTCATGAGGTCTAGCAACAAGATAAAGAGAGTGGACGATGACTGTAGCTCATCAAGATTCAAAAAGAATGATGTGATAACCTACTTCAAATGTCACAAACCAGGATACATCCAGCAATACTGCCCACTGCTCATGAAAGCATGCAAAGGATCTAGAAAGGAAACTTTCATAGCCACTTAAAGTGATGATGACTGAAGTGACTCATATAGGAATGTGTGCTTTATGTCACTAGATGATAAGGGAAGTTCTCCATCTTCTCTTTCTTATGATGAGATGTGTGCTATGTATGATAAAGTATACAGTAAGTTAATAAAAGTAGAGAAAAAGAACAATATGCTTAAAACATTAATTATGAAAGTAGGAGAAGAATTGAATAAATTTAGAATTGAGCATGAGGATATTAAAATAGAAAATGAAAATCTGCATGAAGAAATAAATATTTTGAAATTAGAAAATGAAAAGATGAATAATAAGTGTAATAAGCTAAAGAACAAAAATGATGAGTTAAGTAAGATTAATGAAAAATTAACAACTGAAAATGACTTGCTTGATCTTGAAATTAAAACCATAAATAGTAATAGTATTGCATGTGTTGGTAATAGTAATGATGAAATCTTAAAGGAGCCAGAAGAATTAAGAAATGAAAGTATTCTTTTGAAAGCTAGCTTGGATGATTCAAAAGCAATTATAGCGAAGTTCACAAATGGGAAAAAGAATTTTAACACACATTTTGGAAATCAAATGTGTGATTCAAATAAATATGGAATTGGCTATACTAGAAAAAGTAGTTACAAGTCCTACAAAACTCGTTTTATAAAAGCTGCTCATGGGACATGCAACTACTGTGGCAAGACTGGTTATATTGCACACAATTGTACAATAAGAAGAACCAAGCATTTAAATCATAAAAGCAAGTTAGTTTGGGTTTCTAAAAGAGAAATCCTTATTACATCTAATCAAAAAGGACCCAAACTCAAATGGGTACCAAAGAAATAATCTTCTATTTTGTAGGGATCTTTAAGTGGGAACAACAAATGATACTTCGATAGCGGCTGCTCTAAACACATGACTAGAAATGTATCCAAGTTCACATCTTTAGACTTAAAAGATAAAGGGAATGTTACCTTTAAAGACAAACGCACGTTAGCAGTTCTTGGTGAAGATAACATTCTTATAAACAAAGATTTAATTATCAAGAATATGCTGCTGGTTGATGATTTAAAATATAATCTACCTAGTGTAAGTCAATTATATGATAATTGTTTTAGAGTAACATTTGTTGCCAATAAATGTTCTATTAAAAGAACTGATAATAATTAAGCTTATTTTAAAAGGTATAGACAAAGAAATATTTACAAAATTAATGTAGATGATTTCAAATCATCAAAAGAAACTTGTTTATACTCCTAAAATGACAATTGTTGGCTATGGTATAGAAAATTGAGGCATTCTACCATAGATGTAATTCCAAAACTTGTTAAAAAGAATCTTGTTAAAGGCTTACAAAAAATAAATTTTCAAAAGGAAAAAGATATGCCAAGCATATCAATTAGGAAAGCAAACTAAGATTTTTTTTAATTCTTAGGATGTTATTTCCACTTTTAAGCCATTAAAGCTATTGGATATGGATTTATTTAGTTTTAATCAAACTTTATGTTTAAGAGGCAAAAAATACACTTGGGTTATTATTGATGACTTCACTAGATATACATAAACTTTCTTCCTTACATCTAAGGATGAAACAAACAATGCCTTTTTTAGATATTGCAAGAAAGTCTAAAATAAAAAAGGTCTTAATATTGTTTTATTTGAAGTGATCATGGGAGAGAATTTGAAAACTATGAAATGATAATTTTGGCAATAAATATGGCATTGATCATACTTTTTCAGCACTTAAAACTCCACAACAAAATAGTATAGCCGAGAGGAAAAACAAAATTTTAATTGAAATGTTTAGAACCATATTGTGTGAAAACAACTTATGAAAATATTTTTGGGCTGAAGTTGTTAACACTATATGTTATATATCAAATAGAGTTTTCATGAGACTAATTCTTAAGAAAACCCCCCTATGAGCTTTGGAAAGGAAAATGAAATGACCTAAATCTCTATATATTAGAAATTAAGTTTAGATAGATTTGAATAAGTTTAATGCATTATAGATATAACTAGACAAATTGACATAACTAGATTAATAATTAACTAAGCCGAATTTGAGATTTGAAATATAAATTCTCTAAACAAGTCATTAAAATGCTTAGAGGATCCCTAAACCCTTAATTCTTAGCCAAAACTCTAATTCCTAAATCCCCACAAAATTTGAGTTCATTGAATAAAAATATCAGTTCTTAAACCCGAACTCAAGTTAAATATATTTTTATCTAAAATAAATTCCTAAATTAAGTTCTTATTTTAAGTTCTTAATTTGTAACCTATTAGATCAGAAATCATCTTCTAAATACTTCTGGAACTATAGATATTGATCTGATAGTTCTAAATCTAATACCTTATTTTGAAAATATATTTATATTTATCTTTCCCTTTTATATTTTTTTTCTTCCCTACCTTTTATCTTTTTTTTCTTCCTCTCTCTCTCTTCTTTTCTTCTTCTTCTTCTCCTTTTTACTCGCATCTATTTCTTCTTCTCCTTTCCTTTTTCTTTTTCTCTCAAATTTTTCTCTTTAAATCTCAAATTCAAGGAGGAGTAAAAGAGAATCAAGTTAAAAATGGGGATTAGAAGGAAATCAAGCTAGAAGTATAAAGAAAACTCAAGTGTGCATGTGTTCTTGGATAGATAAATTTTCTATTTCAATCCATCTTTTACTTTAATTGTTTTATATATTTATGATGTATGGATGTTATAAATAAGTTAAAGTGATGTTTATATATGTATTTATTGGATTAATGTTGATGGAAGTTGAGTAGATGAAGAAGATGATGAATAGTGAAAGTTGGGATTTGATGAAGTTTGGATTTGTTTGATGTTATTGGATGAAGTTTGAAGTGTTAGAAGTTATGAATATTAGTTATATGTGGTTTTATGATGTTACAATGGAAGTAAAATGTGTAAAAATTTGATAAAATGAAGTTTGAAAAATAAGGAAATTCGTAACTAAAGAAAAACCATCAATCACGAGTGATTAAGGCCTTGCTAGGCTCAGTTTTGTAAAATTTGATGAATCATGGGCGTGATAGAGGCCTTGGTAGGCTCTGGTTAGACAATTTTAGTCAATCACGGGCATGATTTTTGACTTAGAAGTGATTTTTCGCAAACTTTTCATCAATCACGGTCGTGATCCATATCTTGCTAACCTCGGGTTGGTCACAAAAATTTAAAACTCAACAATCACGGACGTCATTCATAGCAGAAGTTATTTTATAACAACTTTTCAAGAATCACAGCCATGACCTAGGTCTGGTTAGCCTCGGTACGAAATTCCCTACTGCGATGATGTTTTGTAATTTAATCATAACTTTTTCATCCGAACTTGGATTTAGGTGATTTAAATTGCGTTGGAAAGCTTAAAAAGAGATATACAAATTTAATGTTTTAAGTTTTTTGCAAAATCAAAAAGTATCGATGCTTAAATTTACTTCTTTTCAGTTGATATATTTTCCAAACAAAGTCAAAACTTGTATTTGCTTTCTAAATGTTTTTTGTTAAGTATAAATGAATCTTTTTAAGTTAAAATGAGATAGATAAGTGATATTTGATGTGTTATGTGAGTTAATTGATATAAATCAACATGGGTTAAGTAGACTTATAAATTTAGCAAATAATTAGATTAAATCTAGAAGTTAGTTATAAAATGAACTTAGTTAACAAACCTAGGTCTAATTTAACTAAATGAACTAAAATAGATTATATTGTTTAAATTTGATGAATGTGGCTAGGTTTAAGCTAACTTAGGATTAAGTAACTTGAATCTTAAATATATAATGAATTAGAAATTAATCTAAATCCAACTTGGCTTATTGAACTTCACTAAGCTAAAATGAGTTAGATTGATTAAGTTTAATCAACTTGACTTAGTAAATGACTTAAATGAATAAATCCAATCAATTTGGCTAGGATTTAGTTAAAAGGAGTTAATGGTTAATAATTGGTTTAAGTTAATAAGATAGGATAACCTTAGATTAACATGGTGAATATGTTGTTTCCAATGTGTGTTTTTGGAAAATGAATGTTTTTGGTATATGAATTCTTTGATGATGCCTTTGTAATAAAACACTATAAAAATAGTGAAAAGAAATATTTTGATAGACAAAGGAAAACTGTCCGTATTTTGGCCGGGCGATAGTCGCAGCCATAGCGGTGTTCTTATTTAGTGTCTGCTCAAATAGAATTTTAACAAAAGTTGATATAAGTAGATAAATGAGTTAAAGGTTAAGTTCTTATAAGAATTTGATTTCTTGAAACAGATGTTTGATATGATTTGTGGGTTCTCATGGGTTTTCTCTGATTCATTTTAGTTGTAGGCGTCATTTAAAGGTACGCAGTAATTTGCGTGGTGATTGTTAGGATAGGCATTTTAAATAGACTAAGAACTTAAACTCAGCTAATAATTGTTTGAATCGGTTGTCTATTCCGCTGTTTAAATCCATATCTAGCCTAGTATGGTAGATCGGTATCCAGCTCGAGGAGCAGCACCTTACTCAATTGCACGGTAGATTAGGCGCTTAGACCACCCCTGTTTTGATAAGACTTTCCTAAGTGGTACGGTGGGTAACGATGGGGAAAACGGTATCGGCGTAATGTTTGCTTATGCTTAAAATGAAGTGGCATGATTTAGTTCAAATGTTTATGGGAACATTTGAACTATGTGATGTTATGGACTAAGATAAACAAAGTCGTGTAACAGCTGTCAACCTTAGATGAAGTTATTTTCTCTTTATCGGATATATCATCTAGGAGATATAAGTATCCGAGCTACTTATATCAACCCCTTGAGCGTCGAGGTCATTACTCAGGACCTCAATTACACCTATTGTCTGGAGTTTGAATATTCTTGTGCTGTTTGTTTACTTTAAAGAAAAGACAATAATCTGTTGTTTATGCATTATATTTAGTTAAGCTCGCGCGCCACTCCGTGTGTGATTGTGTTACTGTGTACTGGGCTTCGTTTCATTATTGTTATTATTGTTCTTTTACAGGTGTTGCTTGTTGTTAATGATGTTTGATTCGGTGATGGATGAATCTAATGACCCGAAGAGATGCAGTGAAGTGTGATAGGGCCGTTGATTATCTGTATTTTCTTTTATTTTGTTTTATCTAGTGAAAACTGGATTTATTTACAAATTTGTAATTTTTTTTAATGGGGCTTGTTAATGCCCATATGTCTTGTAAATGATAATACCCTAAAAGTATATTATAAGGTGTTTTTATAAAGTTTTGTTTCTTAGGAAGTTAGTCTGCTCTATAGGGAGTAGAGTTTTATATGATTTTAATAAATTGTTTTTCCGCTGCTAAATCTAGTTATTGCCAGAATCTAACTGAATGATTTCATAACCTAAAAATGAGTATCAATATTCAACATAAACAAAATCTTTTAAAGAAAGCCTTATCGTGTAATACTTTAGAATATTATACGTGGCGATAGTGCCTTAAGTTATTTAATCAATTGAATTAAATTTTTGGGGCGTTATAGAAAAAGACCTAACATTTCATATTTTCATCCATTTGGCACTAAAAGTTACATCTTAAACAATGGAAAAGAGCAATTAGCTAAGTTTGATGCTAAAAGTGATGAAGACATTTTTCTAGGTTACTCTTTAACTAGTAAAGCATATAAAGTGTTTAATTACAAAACCTTAGTTCTTCTACAACCTATTAACGTTGATTTTGATGATTTTCTGCCTTATTTATGTTCAAGTGATGATATGGATATTGATTGTGCTAATTTGGATAAGTTTTCTCTTGAAAATAATAATAAAGAAAAAATGAACATAAAAAGAATGTTGTGCATGAATCTATTAATAATGATCTTCCTAAAGAATGGAAATATGTAAGATTACATCCAAAAGATCTAATAATAGGTGAACCTTCTAATAAGGCACAAATAAGATTTCCCTAAGAAATATGAGTAATCTTGTCTTTTTATTCATAACTGAGCCTAAAAATATAGAAGAAGCTTTAAATCATAAGTTTTGGATATTAGCAATGCAAGAAAAATTAAATCAATTTATAAGAAATAAAGTTTAGAAATTGGTTCCTAAACCTCATATCAGACCAGTTATTGAAACTAAATGGTTTTGTAGGAATAAATTAGATGAAGCTGGAATTATAACTAGAAATAAAGCTAGATTAGTTGCTAAATGATACAATCAAGAAGAGGCATAGATTTTGATGAGACCTTTACCCTGGTTGTTAGATTAGAAGCTATTAAAATACTTTTGTCATTTGTTGCATTCAAAAATATTACTCTCTTTCAAATTAATGTCAAAAGTGCTTTCTTAAATGATTTTATGAAAGAGGAAGCCTATGAAAAGCAACCACAGGGTTTTGAAAATAATAAATTCTCTTATCATGTTTACAAATTAAATAAAGCTCTTTATGGTCAGTATAAAAGACTAGGTAGCTTCCTTTTAAACAAACTTTCTAGAGAAAAAATTGACACAACTCTTTTTTCAAAAATCATAAGCCAGACACATTGATGTGTGCAAATCTATGTGTATGACATTGTATTTGGAGCTATTAATATGAGTTTTATATATGAATTTATTGAATCCATGAAGAAAAATTTGAAATGAGCATGATGAGAGAACTTAATATTTTCTAAGTCTTTAAATAAGGCAATCTAAAAATGGAACCTTCACAAATCAATCTAAATATATCAAAGAACTTTTGAAAAGATTCAAACTAGATAATTGCAAAACAAGACCTACACCTATGAGCATAACTATAAAACTTGATAAAGATAAAAATGGGAAAAATGTTTGTGAAAAGCTTTATAGAGGCATGATAGGTAGTTTGTTATAATTAACAGCTTCTAGACCTGATATTATGTTCTCGGTGAGTGTATGTGCACGATTTCAATCTTACTTAAAAAATCACACTAGAATGGAGTAAAATGCATACTCAAGTATCTTGTAGGCACTATTAAAATTGGCTTGTGGTATCCAAATTTACCTCTTTTAATCTAGTTGGATACTCTATGCTGACTTTGCTAGGTACAAAGTTGATCAATAAAACACAAGCAGCACATGTCACTTTCTTAGAAACTCCCTTTATCTTGGCACTTAAAGAAGTAAAATTTGGTTGCACTTTAACTGCTGAGGCTGAATATATAGCTTGGTAGCCGTTGTGCAGAAGTTTTATCTATGAAACAAACTTTGTTAGATTATGGTTTCAAATATGAAAATGTTCCAATTCGATGCAATAACACTGGTGCAATAAATTTAACTAATATCCGATTCAACACTCAAGGATTAAGCATATCAAAATTAGACATCATTTCATTAGAGATCATATTCTAAATAAAGATATCAACTTGGAATTTGTTAATACAAACAATTAGATTGCCGATATTTTTACAAAACCCTTAAGTAAAGATCATTTTTGCACTTTGCGTAAAGAATTGGGTGGATAAAATAAGATGAGTGCTAAATATCATGGAGACAAGATAATCTAGAACTTGATCTAAGGATTAAAGAAGCTATGAGATGTTCGTATATTTCTATGATGTTTGTAATATGTTATGTCTGCAAAAATTTGTGATATATTTGAACATATTCTACATATTTTTTATAGAAACTTACATAAATTTTTGAACTTGTTTATTGCTTGTGCATCTCTCCTTGTGATAAGTTGCTTGTGAATCTATCATCTTATTTTTTATAAGTATAAAGGAGGAAGTATAAAGGAGGAGATATGTTATATGCACAAATTAACATGCGTGAAGTATGCACAATTAAAGGGGGGACAGATATGTTAAAATATTGAATGTGGGAGACAAATGTTGTTTGATGAGTACATAGAGGAGAGATATTTTGAATGCACCTGGCTTATGTTGTTGATTTTTTGATGAGTTCAAAGGGGAAGAGATAAGATGTATGAACAATTAACATGCATGAAGTGTGTTTTATATTTTTTATGAACTCAAAAGGGGAGAAGAACTGCTGTGTTTGTATGCTATGTTTGTTTTTGCCCAAAAGGGGGAGGAAAATGATAAATTAAGTATAGCTTGTATTTTCCTAGAATTAATCATCAAGTCCTTGAAATCAAATTAAAAAAAAAATTCTTTTGAAATTTAGCTGGTTACTTGAGGGGGAGTATGCTTAATTGAAAAATAGTTAATTGTGGATGATTGTCCTCATTGAAAAGGGGGAGATTATTAAACTTGTGCGTTCAATGTTGATTTGATAAGATAAATGGTTATACAATTAACTATTCAATTTGTTAAACTACATTTAACAGTCAAACAATATGCTAAAATATATATGTGTTTTTTTTAATATATTGTTATCCATATATTGTGTACGATTTAGCAAGAAAAATTATTGAACACAACTTTGATCGCGAGTCATATTAAGGGCTGGACAAGTTCATGCACTAGGGCACAACAAGCTTAAGTCTTAAGCTCGAAAAGATCAAGATGCATAGCTTTGGTCGTGGGTCACGTCGAGGGCCCAACGTGTTAATTATTTAGGGTGCAACAAGCTCAAAGTCTAAGGCTTGATAAGATCAAAGAAGCACAGTCTTAATGAAGGGTCAAATCTAAGGTGCGACAAGTTCAAGACGAGACAAGCATTAGGGCACAACAATTTGAATCCAATGCTAGAAAAATCACAAACTTAGTTAAGGGTCAAGATTAAGGTGTGATGAATTTGAGGTGTGGCAGTTTAAATATGGAGCTGATGTCGCCTAAAAGAGCCATTACACACGTTTAATGCTTGGCAACTTATAGACAATGTCTCTAACGGACATTTGAACTTTTGAAGATCATAAATACATATTCCTTTCAAGATCTAAGAGAACACAATGATGAAAAAGAAAAGAACTGTGAATTGGCAAATCTTTTTAAGAGCTTTTATCTGCATACATATAAATTCGAAAAATCTATCATTGTCTTTGTATTCTTATTCATTGATTTGCAAAATCTACAAAGAGAGAAAAACATGTAAGTGCTTTGTTCTTGAGCATATTGTGAGTGAAGGAAATATTTTATTTCCTATGTTGTAAGCTGGTGTATTAGCTAGCTTGAGCTTGTGTGTTATGAACCAATAAAGTGGTTATGAAGTCATTGGCTGGAGACATTTGTGGATCATGGAGAGTAGGGAGCACGTCGAACTCGACGTTAAACCTGGGCTCAAATTTTCTATCCCTATCTCTTTTACATTTCTCTTTATAATCAATTATTACTATATCTGCTGCTTTTGAAGTTTAATTTGATCTAGTTGCATAAAAATTAATTGTTTATGCATTGTAAGCAAATACTCAATTTGTTCCCCGCACGCCACCCCCAGCGCCCCCACCCTTCCCCCCCCAAGCGAGACTAGAGTAGTTTGTAGTGCGTTTTCATGAAAGTGTAAGAACTCAATTCCCTATAGTAGCTTATAGAAGACCTTTACCTCCTTTTGTGCAAATCCCCTTTGTTCAATCACTAAGTCTAAATCCTTTTCAAACTTAGCTGAACGTGTAAATGGACTAAATAATTTAAGAAATTAAGAATCTAATAATGAAGAAAAAGAATCTATTACAAATTTTGTAAAATTGAAAGGAGTAGATTTTGCTCCAAAAATACTTGAACCTATTTATCATCAATCTAACTCCCCAACATACTCTCAAATAAATGAACCAAATGTTATAAATAGATAAGAATCTTTTGAACTAGACAAAGAATTTCTAAGAAAAGATTTTTATTACCCAAAAAATGAAAGAAATAGGAAGCTTAATTTTTTTTTTTTTCAAAGGAAGAAACTTACTCAATAGGAGTGTTATGGTATTAAGATATGCAATATAAGATAAAAAGAAATGAATTTATGTGAATTTTGGTCCACCAAAGAAGTTTTTTATATAAACTTTAGATAAACTCACTAATACATGGAATACTCAACAAGGCCCTATGATATTCGTACATCCTCCATTACAAGAAATTGATATATAGGTTTTAGATGAAACAATAAAGGCATCTCCTTTTAAATTAACAAATGTTGAAAATCTTGAAATAAATAGTGTAAGAGCCCAAAATAATTATACTAATCAAATGTTAAATAGGATTAATCAACAAATAGAAAGAATAAAAAACATGATCATAGAAAAGATAGAAAAATCAATGGAATCATTTAAAGGAAAATCAAAAGAAGAAGAAAATCCTTTTAAAGAAAAGGTTAAAATATCTTTAGAATATGGTCAAACATCATCGTAATTAATTAAACCAATTTATCCTTTTAAACCTATTTATGATATTCAAAATTTCAAGTTTAATAGAAGTAGAAAGGAGTAGAGAATAGGCCGTGTCCTCCTTCAATCGAGCAATCTTCATTTTATAATTGAAGCAAAGTGACCTTTACTGTTTTGTCTCCTTGTCTTGTTCTTCTTTTAAAAAGTAGATGCCTCCTTAATAGTAAAAGTAGATTCTTTGTTTATTTGTCTTGAAACTGTAGTAATTTTTGAAAAAGTGTGAACAATAAAGTTCAATAATTTTGAACAAATTTTGCTAGAACATTTTTTAATAAATTTTTTATGCCTCTTTATATTCACTTGAGTAAAGTTAAGGCCAAAGCAATCATCTTCGTTTTGATAAAGAGAATTACTTTCAAAACAATCCACCTCTTTATCTTCTTCAAACATTTTTGAAGCAAGTTCAAGGATGTTTCTTTTGTATGTTGTTGATCCAAAGTTCTTACTAATTCAAATTGAATTTAGCATTTTTCCCTTAAGAATTCGTAATTTTCATTTATAGTTGTTTTTTTCCTTTTCTTTAGATTGAGATTAATTAAAATAAGCTTGAATAATTTGAGCATCTGCAAAACAGGTTTTAAATTTATCCCACCATTTTACCCTAAAAACTCTTTTAATAAAATGATGACCCCATTCATCATTCTTTAATATATATGACCAGATAACTATTCATCTTATACTAAATTTTGAGCAATATTGCATTAATTTTATGGATCAAAACTTTTGTCATTTTTTATAAGAATTTGATATCCTTTATAAATCTCTTCTGGAAATATTTATCCAGATGGACTAAAGAATTCAAACCATCGAGTAAACCATGTAGGAAAATGAGTTTGAGTAGTTTTAAATTGAACAAAGCATGAATGTGAATAATTAATAAGATAAAATACATATTCTCATGTAGCCATATAATCATAATAATTGAACATTTGAAGGATGAATGGTTGAGTAAAATTTTTGGGAGCACATGAGTGTTGTCCCCATAGTTTTTAATAATTTATATTTCCTTTTTCATTTGAAACATGAGTGATTTTTGTATTGTCTGTTTCTATTGGGATGTACTCATAAAAAATATGAGTTTTCTCTGAATCAACTGGCATAAAATGACAATTTTTTGGAAAAAAAAAAGTGTTGAATAATAAAGTAAGAATTCTTTTCAGTGAATCCCTTAGACCTTTCTGGTTCAACTACATAAAGGTTCTTTGAACAATGTTTCATATAATTTATATAAATACCCTATTATTTGTCAAATATATAACTATATAATACATAGCTTACATATTAATAATCTCTAGATTATGTATTTATATATTTTTTAGAAACTTATATATATATATATATATATATATGTAACTCATAACTTTATACATATAACTGAGATATATTATCACATATGTATAATTTATAACTTATATATGCATCTTATATAAATAACTTATAACTTATAAAATATAAAGCATATATAACTCGTAAGTTATATAACTGGTATAATATACGACTTGTGTATAACTTATATATTATATCAATATACTTTTTTTTGTTTTATATATAATAATATAATACATAATCTTTAGATTATGTATTTAAATTTTTTTAGAAACTTATATATGTATATATATACATATAACTCATGATTTATACATATAATTGAATTAATATACGACATATATATATCCAACTCATATATATATACATATAACTATATGTAATCTATATATTATATCAATACCCTGTTTTTTGTCATATATAACATATATGAGGGTTAGTTTTTAGATGAAAAATTCTGAGGGAGTGCTAAATCCCCATTCATATGTCTAAACAAAGAATCCCAATTCAATATTTTAAGTAATGCGGATTCAGCATTGAATAACCAGTTCGGGTTAAAAATTAAACTAAACAACCTAATAGAGGACTCATAGGGAATAAAAGGAGAATGGAATAATTATTAGTAAAGTGAATGAGCTATTAAAATCTTTTTATTGCTTAACTCATATAGAATTAAAATGCATTACAAGTAGATAAAATAGTACTGTTTAATGTTGAATGAGAAGAAGTACCAATTATTGTGAAGTTGTAAATGGACTTGCATGCTATTGAATAAGAACAATGCAGGTGATTTTCTTTAAAAAGTTAGGTTAATAGAAGAGTGAAAGTGATAGTATAATGCAATGTGGTTTGTGTTCTACTATCTATAAAACTAACCCACAATTTCAAGTTTCAATTTAGATAAATTTTCAAGGTTTCTAAATGTTGTGAAATTAAATAGATAAAGCGATCATTCTAATTTCCTTTTTTTTAATGTATTAGCGAATCTTTTTTAAGTTGATATGGAATTCTTTTATTTGAGTCAATTGCATGTCTACTATTTTTTCCAAAAAAAAACCCAAATATAATTTGCACAAAATAAATAACCAAAATACCAATATAATATCGCATATTGGATATGTAATACACTATTTTATATAAATATCACATATCTCAATTGCGATGCAGTAACAGAGGCCAAAAGTAGTTCAAGTGGGTATCACATGTTGCAAGTGTAATACACATATTATATTTTACATTCGTGTTGTACTTGCAACGTGCAACACCTTATCAAAACCAATATCGTAACTTCAAAATTCAATACAATAATGGTATTTGTGCAATTATTTTTGTCTAATTAGTATTTGTGTGATTGTTTTTAATACATCTGTAAATAAAAAATTTCTTTCTTTTATTCATATATATTATAGGTCATTTTTCAATTCAATTTTGCTTTCCTTTTTATTTTATGTAATAGTCCACATAAGCAAAAATAGTGGGGTCACAAATATTAAAGGGGGAATTACTTAATTTTGAAAAGAGTGAATAACCTCATTTTTATAGTTTTTTTTTAGTACTCATTTTTACAGATAACAATCTAAAGTGTAAACAAATCAATTTGGAACCTAATTTTTTTATTTTTGTAATTAACAACTTGAGCAATGTCCAATTTTATAATCAACTATCTGAATTTTTTTTTTAATTTTTACAATTAGTTACGATTTGGTCTTATAAATAATATTGAAAAGTTTATAAATAGTAAATTAATGTATTTAAATTCAGCTACTTAATTAAAAGAAATAATTAAAGTTTTAGATGCTAAATATGATATCTACTTTTTTGTAAATCTAAGTTGTCTATGCAGTTATAAGAATTTTTAGGGATTTTCATGCAATTTACCTAATTTTTTATATTGGATATTTGGAAAAAAAGAAAGTTATGGAAGGCTTTTTAGTTTTTACGAGTTATGAATGCAGGAGAGAGTATAGAAAATATATTTATAATTATATGTTTGATTGTGTGTGATGAGATCAACCTTAACCAGAGATAGATTTGTTGATAATTATCATATTAATCTTGTCTTATTTTCACTTTTCTGTTCATTTTAAATACAATTTTAAAATATTGGATCTTTCATTATTTAATTTATCAAAAACAAAAAGAAACAATTCCTTTATGTCTATGATTAATATAATCTCAGATGCTTCGATTTAACATTGAGCAAAAGTCGAGCATTAATTCAACTTAGAGAACCTTAAAATAATTATAAAATTACGAAAATGAAACTATTTACATTCAACAATAAAGGACAATTGAAGGAAAAAAAAAAAAGGAAAAAGAAAAACTAAAGAAAGGAATACACAAATATGGAAAAGAAAAAGTAGCTTTAATGACGGCTGTGGGATTTGAACCCACGCCCTTTCGGACCAGAGCCTAAATCTGGCGCCTTAGACCACTCGGCCAAACCGTCATTTTCTTAGACCTTAAGACTCAAAATTTATTTAATTAATAAAATTTTGTCAACTCCCATAGTGAGCACTTGAATGTAAATAAATACGATTGGATATTAAGATCGTCTGATTCAGTTTTTTTTTTTTTTTTTTCCGCCATCACAACGAGTAGGAAAAATTCGAATTCAATACATCTTGGTAGACTAATTAACTACTATTGGACTATAAGACCATTGGCCATTAAGATCATCTTTCTTCATGTTTTCTATTTTTTTCAAGAGTTCGATATATGTATTTGTTCAGTGAATGCTATCAAATTATATTATATGTGTAAGATTAAGTCTAATATTAATATAATTAAAATAAAATGTTTAAATTGCATGCATAGTTATCGATTAAAAGAAAAAGTAATAGTTAAAAAACAAAGGAAATGTTGTGGGAGAGTGAAAGAAATAATTTATAATAGAAAATAAATAAAGTAATTAAAAGTATACAATATAGAATGTGGAGTAGAATACATCTAAAATTTTATCTATTTTTTATTACTACAACTAAGTATATTTAGTAATTAAAAGTATACAATATAGAATGTGGAGTAGAATACATCTAAAATTTTATCTATTTTTTATCTAAAATTTTCCCCCCCCTTTTAGGATAAACTATATAGGCATCTCTTTTTTCTATATTATTTCAAGAGGAATGATTTAATTTGAGTGGATCACTTGAAATTACCCTAAAATTAGATGGTCATCTAATGGTTTCTTTTATAATTTAAAATTAAGGGAAACAATGACCAGGATTGGAGAAGACATACAGAGCACATCCGTACGTAGCCATAGTGGTAATGGAACATCATTCTACTTAAATATGATGATGCATTGCCTGGTAAGGCTAGTCTTGATTACTACCTCGATACTGTGTTAGAAGAGACATCCCAGCTGCTCTAGAGCGATGGTTGGTGCCATGGTCGATCTTTTGAACCGAATGATTATATCAATATCAATGTGTATAGAGTATCCATACTAACATAATTTGCATTTTTTCTTGCAATTAAATGTGCTTGCTTGTATTATGGTAGCTAATAATTTATAAGAAATTCAAGCTATACATATAGCAACCGCCAAGAAACCAACATACAAGACCTTTGACATGCTACATTCATCACAAACAATGGCCAGAGACGCCTTTAGATTAAGAGAGAGGATGGTGTCGTGGTAGGAGTCATCACCAACAGCCAGCAATGGATTGATCTTCTAATCCTCATAGAGATCCCCTAATTGTCTATGACTCACCTGTCACGCCCCGAGGGGTAGCTTAGTAGTATCAAGTTATTGTAAATCTTAATTGATATTCTTAATAAGTAATATGAACACCAATATAGAAGACAATCACTTGTATCACTAAATTACTCCAATGAAAATGACACAAAAATAGGATCGAAGTTGCTTTGATAAGAAATACGAATATATATAAATCATATAGAGAATAAAGTAGTACTATTTATCACTATTAGTTACTACTTATTACAGACCAAGTATTTTGATGATAATAATAATAAAAGATATTAAACTGATCAATTCTATCATGGATTTTAAGCTTTTCCCTTTCCAGCTCTAATCTTTAGCTTTAAGACTTGTACCCTGACAAAAGCTCGATTCGGCACAAGCCACAAACTGCCTTGAAACCTGAAATATCTATAAGGGTGTGAGCGAAACCACGGCTCAGTGAAGTAATTAGACTTTATTCCACATCATACAATCACAAGCAAGTTTGATTAACAAGCATATGTAATGCAATACTCAATCATATGTAACAAATACAAGTTTGAATAACCGGAATTTAAACAGGGTGTAAATTTACAACCTCACACCGGGGTTATCAGGAACCAACACTGGTTGACTGATCCCAAGAGAAACCAAGAACCAAGGAAAGAGAGAATTTATATGCATGCATTTAAAAATAATTTAAATTATCTCCACTTACCCTTGGAAAACTTAAAACTCTATTAAATGTTAACTATTTCATGTTGATCCCATAAGCGACGTTCTTTCGGGTGTCAAGTAGTTCTCATGGAACCAAACATATCTATGAAAACTTAGCATAAAATTAGGAAATTCACATCTAGAAGTATCAACTGAATCCATAGGTCCTAAATGTTAACACGTAGTAGGGTAACCTCAAAATAATGCAATTTATGCATTTCATGCAATGCATGATAATTTATTATAAAGTCTGATATTTTTAGTCCGGTTATTAAAATTGCCACTTCAATCACAAATACTTATCAATTTATCAAACAAATATTACAATCCAAGGATTTCCACTTTTATTTAATAATTCAACAAGCAATACAAACACCATGCAACAAACACTCCCGAATCCCCATAGATAATTCCATTTTCATTATCCTTTATTTTAGTGCACTATATTACAAACACATATAATGAAATAAATTCGAATTACTCACTGGTTCATCTTTAACCTAATCGTCATAATCTTCTGGCAAGTCAAAGAACGGATCTACCTCCCTTATAATACAATAATAGTAACCATATCATGATAAAGATAATTTGATATGTATTCCTAATTATGGCTAGGTGTCCTAAATTTATATTTTACTATACTTATTGCTATTTTCTCATTTCTAATTCTATTTTAACACTTAAATAGTTATTTTGAAGTTTATGAAAATTACTTTATCATACTTTTATCTATTTAACTAATTTAATTTGTATATAATTAATTTTCCTAGAAAAATGCTTTTAAATTTCTTTAAATCGTAATTTTAACTACTTAATCTTAAACTAGACGTAATATATTTATTTTAACTTTGTTTTAAGCATATGAATAGTCATTAGAAAGGTCTTTTTATGTACTTTTCAATAATCTACATAAATTTATAAATTAAAAAATTTTCTTTTATTTTCTTTTTTAAAACTATGGGCTACATAAGTATATTTATATATTATATTTTCATATAATTCCTTTTTTCTAATTATTTGTATAAGTTTCCATATTCTATCATCGCATACTTGCTATTTTCTAAAAGAAAATATTCAAAAGTATATATACTTTATTATTTCAATGATTTATTTTTTCTTTATTAATTAATTAATATTTTAATCATTTTTATCTATTTATGTGAAACAAGAGGCATAGGCTTTGTATTTGAAATAAAGTGATGATCTATTTTTCCTCTTGGACCACACATATGTATGTATGCATATAGGTTCTTGTTTTGATTTTTATGTGTCTAAAGCTCATAAAGAATCACTAAATGCTAACTTGGTAAAAGTCAATATGTTTTTTGAATATAAGTCACTATCATGGTCTCATATTCTAAATTTCACCTAACATAACTAGCAAAGATATAGATATTCTTTCTTGTCATTTTTATAGTTGCCTTTAAAAAATCTATTCTATACTTTAACAACTTTGATGATTTATCATAATATTAATTTTTTTTCTTTATCTAGTTAAAGTTTCTAAAATTATTATTTACAATACTAAACTATTTATATCAATTTTTCTCTTAGTCTTTTACTAAAAGTAAAGGGTGAAAGTAGGTTACCTTGATCTTATAGAAAATACAAGATATATTCCCTCTTTATGCTACTTCTAAAGAAAGAAAATGACATAATTAAATTCTATAGTTTAAATAACTTAATTGATAGTGAAAGTTAGAGAATTTACTTACCTTTTACACTTGATTTTGTAAATATTTGCTATTCCTTTTGTCCTAGAAGCTTCTTAAGAGTTTGGAAAGGTTTGTCTTGATTTGTTTTGAAAAAGAAATGAAGTAAAAATGAGAGCACATGGAGAATGGGTTTCACGCCACTTTTGGAAAGTTATGTAGTAAATTTGCTTTAGTTGAAAGTGAGTGACAATGAAAGTATGTGGGGCATATATTTATCGCAAGAGAAGGAGAAATTTGAGGAGAAAATGAGAAGAAGTCTACATCATCCATCAATAATTTTAACTATTCTATCCTAAGGTTAAGACTATAAAAGATAAGAGATAAGATAAGCTTACATTTATTGCTTTTAAGTCTTGGTCTTCTCTTTTTCTTTATATAAATATAAATATATATTTAATTCTATTTGTTGTCAAAAGAAGATTCAAAGATGAATCCTTCCCTTGGAGTATACGGTGGAGATCAAATTTGAGCAAAAGAGATAATTATATACACATATGCATATACATATACATATACATATACTTATAAATATACATATAAGCTACTAGAATTAGCTAATAATTACTTTACTTGACTAAGACAAAGGAGAAATTGCACTTAAATTTCGGTGCATCAATCCCACAATTGCCTCCATGGATTTTATATTGATTATTATATCTTATTTTAATTTTTAAGGTTACGTGATTAAAATTTTCTAGAGTTTATACTTACTCGATTAAAGTTTTATATAATTTAAAAGATCAAAATTAATATTGGTAAATAAAATTGAAAATATTCATATTGAAAACTAGGCATTTTGATTATTTAAAATACCTCATTTAAAGTCTTAAATTATTTTATAAAGTTTTAATCTTACACGATTGAATAAAATTGAGTTTTGAGTTTACTCGATTAAAAATTTACAATTAAATATTGGAATTTACACTTACCTATTCAACAAAAAATAAAATAAAATAAAATTTTAAGCCTATATAATTAAATATAGGAATTTAAGCTTATGTGATAATATTAGAATTTAAACTTATGCTTTTTAGTTACATTTAAACTTATACGATTAACATTAAAGAGGTCTAAAATTTAAATTATCTCTAATATATAAATTGACAACTATCATATTCCTAAATTACTATTTCTAATGGAAATTTCTAAATAATGAAAAATTCATGGGGTTTACATCAGCGATCTCTCAAGCCTTCTCCATTACACATTGCTCATTTCTCTTCACGTAGTCATGCTTCGACATCCTTTAGCGCTCTAGTACCTACCATCAAACGAATATACTTTATCAGACCTGCTGATACTTAATGCGTTAGCTACAACACTACATGGGTTGATACGCACAACGCCTAGTATCCATCATTTACGGCTAGGACTACTGGAGTATCTAATCCCATTCGCTCCCTTAGCTTTCATCTCTCAGTGTCAGTGTCGGCCCAGCAAAGTGCTTTCACTGTTGGTATTCTTTCCTATCTCTGCGCATTTCACTGCTCCATCAGCAATTCCCTCTACCCCTACCATACTCCAGCTTGGTAGTTTCCACCGCCTGTCCAGGTTTGAGCCCTGTCTACCCATTCTCTTTTTATGTTTACTCCAACCTACACCTATAAGGCATAAACATCTAGGAGGGAGAGTCATACAAGTACATATTTAGTACATTTCATGGGATGGGCCACCACTTTAAGCATTACGTCGTCTTAACGTAGTCAGGTTAAGTAATACTTCCCAAATTAGATATACTTCGAAGTAGTATGGATGAGTCCATTATTAGAAACGATGTCAAAGACAGGATTAGACACACATTCTTTTAATCCTATTATATATGATTAAAAATAGCAGCTTTGACGCAGTACAAAAAATGTAAAGATAATAAGAAATCAATAACAATAATTGAGTTCCAAGTTAAGATGCAAAGATTGCAACTTTATTGAAAAATACTCTCAAATAGGGTTTCAAATATGATAAAATTGTTTTAATAACATTAGCTAGGGTTTCTAAACTTTTTATATGCATAACAAAGTTCTAAAAAACGAAATAAAAGACATAAAGTCTATTAAAAACATAGTTGGCACAAATTAAAAGAAAGCTCGCGGCCTTGAATTTGTCTTGTTCAACCTCAGTCGGCGGCTTTCCTAGTACGTCGGTGGCCTTCCAAGCTACTCCGTCGGCACTCACTACTCCATCAAGGCCAGCAACCTTGTTCTTCGGCCTCTTAACTCATGTCTTGGACATCTCCAACTTGTTCAAAAATGTATCGGCTATCTCATTTGCATCATTCTCTCCCACTTGTAAAGAACTCGATCCCGAGTTCTCATCTAGATACAAAGGCACATCATCAGGATAGAAAAGGAATAAGTCAACAACATTAAGTGTCTTTGAGATTCCCATACTGTCTGGAAGTCCAACCACGTATGCATTGTCGTTGATCTTTCTCACTATTTGATATGGCCCATACTTTCGTGGTTGCAATTTGTTGTGCTTTCTAATTGGAAACCGCTCCTTCCTCAGAAATACCATCATCTGATCTCCTACTGCGAATAGATGTTGCCTTCTATGCTTGTTTACACTCACTTTGTACTTGGCATTAGCCTTCTCAATCTTTTCTTTAACTTCAGCCATAATAGTCTGCTTATTTTCTATCATATGCTTAGCTGGTGTACTGAACTCAGGTGACCTTGGTAGCTTCACAAAATCCAGGGCATGTTGTGGTGTCTTGGTATAGACAATGGAAAATGGAGATCTCCTGATGGTTCTACGGACTGAACTATTATAGGCAAACTCCGCTTGAGCTAGAGATAAGTCCTATAACCTTGGCTTTTCTCCACAAATACTTCTGATCATATTACCAAGGGTCCTATTGGTAACTTCAATTTGTGCGTCCATCTATGGATGAGCTGTACTACTGTAATTCAACGATGAGTCGAACATGAGCCAAAGTGTCTTTCAGAAATAGCTCAAAAATTTGGTGCCCTTTTCTAAAGTGATGGATTTTAGAATCCCATGAAGGCTTACAACCTCTCTAAAAAACAGTCGGGCAATAGATTGGGCATCAGCAGTTTCCCACATGGTATGAAGTGAGCCATCTTAGAAAACTTGTCTAAAACAACAAAAATAGAGTCAGCACCCCGTTGGGTACAAGGCAAACCTAATATAAAGTCCATAGACAGGTCCTCCCAAATATTCTCAGGCACTAGTAATGGCATATATAGCCTAGTGTTATGAGACTATCCTTTGGAAGTTTGACAAGCATAGCATTTCTGCACGATCTTTCCCACATATCTTCTTAACTGGGGCCAATGATATCTAGCAGACATAGCTGAATTAGTTTTGTCTCTTCCCACATGCCCAGCCAAGCCTCCTCCATGCAAATCCCTAATCAATTTCTCTCTTAGTGATGACTCAAGGATGCACAATTGGTTACCCTTCATCAAGTATCCCTTATAGATGTGATACTCACCACAAGGTTCTCTCGTGTGGCATTTCTCCCAGATCTCTTTAAAATCAGGATCTTCTGCATAAATTTTTTTCACCTGTTCAAACCCCACAACCTCAGCACTTATCATAGCCAACACTTCAGCCCTCCTACTCAAAGCATTAGCAACTTTGTTTTGAGTCCCAGATTCGTGCATTAGTTTAAATGGAAACCTTTGCAGAAATTGGATTCATCTGGCATGCATATTCTTGCTGATCCTAGTTTGATTACTCAGATGCTTCAGAGCTACACAGTCTAAGTATCACACAATCTCCTTACCTACTAAATAATGCTCCCACACTCTTAAAGCCTGCATGACTAAATAAAAACTCCTTATCATATGTAAACCAGCTCCTCCTTGCTTCACACAACTTCTCACTATAGAATGCAACCGGTCTCTTCTCTTAAGATAACACAGCCCCTACTCCTATCCCACTGGCATCGCAATATACCTCAAAAAGTTTCTCAAAATCTAGTAGCGCTAACACAAGAGCACTACATAACTTCTCCTTCAACACAGCAAAACTAATCTCAGCTTTCTCACCCCACTGAAACTTCCCTTTCTTCAGGCACTCAGTCAAAGGAGCAGCATAGTATGGAAGTACCTAATAAATCTCCTGTAAAAACTCGCTAAACCTAGGAAGCTTCTCAACTCTGTCACAGTGTTAGGAGTAGGCCACTCCCTAATAGATCTCACCTTTTTATCATCCACCATGATCCATTCACTACTAACGATAAAACCCAGAAACAACAGTCTCTTCACCATAAAAATACACTTTTTCAAATTTTCATATAATTTATTTTCTAGCAACACAGTCATAACGCTCCTAAGATGCTCTATGTGCTCTTCTGCAGACTTGCTATAAATCAGGATATCGTCAAAGTAAACTACAACAAATTGTCCAATAAAAGGTTTTAATACTTGATTTATAAAACGCATGAATGTGCTAGGGGTGTTTCTGAGGCCAAATGGCTTCACCAACCACTTGCAGAGCCCTTCCTTTGTCTTGAAGCTGTCTTCCACTCTCCTGGCCTAATTCTGATATGATGATATCTACTTCTTAGGTCTACCTTAGAGAAGACAACTGCCCCACTCAATCTATCCAGCATGTCCTCCAAGTACGTAATTAGGAATTTATACCCAATTGTGATCTTGTTGATAGCTCTACTATCAACACACATCCATCAGCCGTCATCCTTCTTAGGTGTAAGTAGCACAGGCATAGCATAAGGACTCAAGCTGTCCTTAATAAAACCCTTCTGTATCATCTTCTATACCTTTTCCTGCAAGATTTTTGTTTCCTTAGGACTCATCCTATAGTGTGGAAAATTTGGCAAGCTAACTCAAAGCACCAAATCAATTTGGTGCTGGATATCTCTCAGAGGTAGTAACCGCTCTGGCAAATCTTCCAGCATCACTTCTTTAAATTCTTCCTTCACACACTCTGGCATCTTACTATTACTCTCCTCCTCCACCTTCATAACATTCTTTACAACTAAGCATGTACCACCCTAGACTTATTAATGGTTTCCTCCATCTCCTTTCCTGATTGAGTAATGGTCAAGAAGGATCATTTCTCAGCCTTAGCAGTTTTAGAACGGCTTGCCACCTTAAGAGGTAGCAAGGTGTACTTCACTCCTCCCTTTTCTAGTCTATACAGGTTCTCCTTTCCTGCGTGTTGTGCATTCACATTGTACTGCCAGGGTCGTCCAAACAACACATGATAAGCATCCATGTCTACAATCTCACCGTAGACCTCATCCTGGTACTTGCCAATAAAAAATGGCATTCGACACCTCTCTTTCACCTCTCTCCTTTCAATAGACTTTATCCGCCCAATAACATGCGGGTTAGGATGTTTCTTAACAGGAAGCTGTAACTATTCAACCACCGCCCTACTAACTATGTTCTCATAACTCCCACTATCCACAATCAAGTCAAACACCCTTCCACCAATAGTACATTGAGTGCGAAATAATTGATGTCGCTGAGTATCATCCTCTTGCTTAGGTGCTAGCATCATCTTTCTAATCACATGGGTCTACTCAACCTCCTCATCCTCCTCTTCATAAACATCATCATCCCCATCAGGTTCACATACCTCTTCTTCTCATCTCGCTCTACAATATTAACACTTTCTATTCGAGCACTCATCGGACCTGTGTCAGGCTGATTATAGCGAAAACATTTGCCCAAGATAGGCTTGGCATAGGGGTTGTTTTGCTTCGCGACAACTTTAGTCTCCATAGGCCTTTTACCAGCAGCCTTGTCATCCCTCTTATCACACTCACATTCTGTTTCTCCTCATGACTTTTGTTTTTCTCAATTATGGATTTATTACCACTTGCACCTTCAACTTCATATCTCCTATTTCCTCCATCAAAGCGGCTACTCTTATCCTGGATCATCATCTTGGCCCTCAATGCCATATTCTTTGCTTCATTCAAACTACTCATAACATTAACTCCAATCTTGTTCCTAATTTGTAATTTCAGCCCATCAACATATCTAGCCACCTACTGACCTTCACTTTCTCTTAAATAATTCCTCTCAACCAACCTCATAAACTCCGCTATATAGTCATGAACAGATCACTGACCTTGGCGATATCGTTGATACTGCTGAAAGAGAATCTGCTCATAGTTGAGAGGCAGAAAATCCCATTGAAGCAACTGCTTCATTCGATACCAAGTCCTCACAGGCTATCTTCGTTCCCTTTGTCTCCTATTCTGCAACCTCTCCCACCAAGCAGAGGCTCCACCCTTCAATCAAGCCACTAATCTTACCCTCCGATCCTCCGATACCTCCATGTATTCAAAGAATCGATCTATATCTGCTACTCAGTCAAGAAATTCCTCTATATTCAAATTACCATTAAAGAAAGGAATAGCTTCCTTTAATCGAAAATCTCCGCCTTCACCTTAATCGTAGCCATACTAGTTTCTCTAGCATCGACCCCTTCCATCTTCACTGCCTCTCCCTTGCGACTGCCTTGCATTTAACAAAAATTCATCCTCTTCCTCAGATTCCTCATTGGACATTTGCACCCACCGATTCGCGACGGCAGGCCTATTGATTGGACCGCCAAAGGCTTCCCTTACCCCCGGTTGTCTCCTATCAACCTCCTAGCTCTATTGACAACCCCTGCCAGTGCATCAAAACGCTGAACCAAATCCTCAAGACGATCTTCAATCAGTCGAATTCTTTTATCCATGACTTCGTTTGTTGCCCCTGAGAACCTTAGCCCAATGGACTTCCGTATCATGGACATTGCCACGAGTACGATTGCTATCAGTACCTTCGCCTGAAGACATCTCCATAGGATTCTAATCTTGCTCTGATACCAACTAACACAGTATGAAAAGCATAAAGATAACAGGAAATCAATAACAACTATTGAGCTCCAAGTCAAGATGCAAAGATTGCAACTTTATCGATAAGTACTCTCAAATAGGGTTTCAAATATGATAAAATTGTTCTAAAAACATAAGCTAGGATTTCTGAACTATTTATATGCATAACAAAGTCCTAAAAAATGAAATAAAAGCATAAAGTCGATTAAAAACAAAGCTGGCACAAATTAAAAGAAAGCTAGTGGCCTTGAATTTGTCTTGTTCAGCCTATATGCTAAGCAGGTCGAAAGGCCGACGGCTTTCCTTGTACACCAGCAGCTTTCCTGGTACATCAGCGGCTTTCCAAGCTACGCTGCCGGCACCACTGTTCCATCAAGGCCGGCCTTTAAGGTTGGCAACCTTGTTTCTTGGGCTCTTGATTCACGTCTTGGACATCTCAACTTGTCCAAAAATATATCGGCTGTCTCATTTGCATCAAGCTTCTTTCCAAGAAAACATGTATATTTGTTAATCTTTTAACATATTGGATATAGATATACTTTTATGGTTAAGAACACTTCATTTTATTTTTGGCATTTGATTGTGCTTAATTTATATTCAAAATTTATGGTAATTATTCTGATGAGTTATTGTTTATTACGAAGTTTGAGATTACATGATGCTGACTTTGGTAAGTTGAGAGTTGGTGATTTTTTGATAATATGGAGCAGAGAAGTGTTGTGAATATGTGATTTTTGGTTTTGAGCTATGTTATTGACTGTGTGTTTTATGTTTTTTCAAGGTGAAATTGTAATATGATTGTCCAATTTATTCATAGCTAAAAATCACAATTTCTTATTATAATTTATCAGTAAAGCTTATAGGAAAATCGCATCTGCAAAATTCAATTTGAAAATCACATTTGTAACCTACCATTTCTCTGAAACTTCTGACCAAAAATTAACTAAAATCAAATTACATTTTGGCAAATACATTCTTGCAACTGTATCTAGTAATTAGTTTGGCCTGAACCTAATTTTTAAAAATACTTTTCTAGAGGCAGCTCACCTAATACTCTTAGGGGTCTATTTATTTTATTATATTCTTATCATTTTAAATATTTTTATCGTTTTCAAACAGATATTTGTCAAAATAAAGATATAAATGAAAAATTAATAGTTTTACTCATAAACAGACTAAGCATATACGATACAAACATGATATAGATAAATTACAAATACAAATTTGATATAGATACGATACAAATAAAAACTGCCAATCCAAACAGACCATGTCAACTAGTATTGAAAGGTTTGTTCTCTCCTATGAAAATTTTCCGAACTGAAAACTAAACTAAATCTGGCCAAAAGCACTTGCATTTCATAATGCATTTCGCCTAGATGCTTCAGCATCTATCGTGAGGATTATCCCGGAGACGGGGGGCTAAAATGCTTGAAAATACTCTTAACAATAAGCTTGGAAAGTTGTAATACAAGGAATTGCTTTCCCATCAATCCTTTCAGCCTTCAGCTTTGAAGAAAAAATGGCACCAACATAGCCGCTGAGATCATTGACATTAATTAATCGTCATATGTTCTAATAAATCTATTTTTGCTACTATCTTTACGTACAATCTGCAGAAGGTCCTAGGCCTTTAAAGAAGCAGACCTATGGCCATTGATGCAGTTTGGAAGAAATCGCTGCAACAACGTGTGATCCTGCCGACAGGGATTAAAGGAAGAAAAGAACTCCGGATCCTCCTCAAAATCCTTTGCATATCTTTCTAAAATGGAGACGATCTCGTCAAAATGTGGTCGTTTTGCCGGTTTGCAAGACCAACATCGGCAGATGAGATGCCTAAAAGCTGCAGGACAATCCGGGGGCAATGGCGGTCTAGCATTCTGCAGGACATTGCACACAAGCATCAGATATCAATTTATAGTAACAATGAAACACTATTGACACTATATTCGATCTAATTAAGAATCCAGTATTTCTTGAACCGTGTCAGGGAAGATCTCCATTTGACACCAGAAATGCTAATGATAATTCTTCATCAAAACTGAAGATGGTATAATTAACCATTCATGATTTTTGCCAGCCACGGAATGGGGTTTAGCTCGACGTGCATAAATTTTATAGTAGCTGGACAGGTTATGTTTTCAAGCTCCATTTAGTTATGAGATTATTAAAGAGTAAGGTAAAAGCTGAAATCTGGACAACCTCTTTTTCAAAGAAAGGTATCTACCTCGTACACAGTTTTAATGTACTAAATAAAAATAGTAAAGTAGCCAAAATTATACATTAACTACTTCAAAACACAGAGATCAACGAATCTCCTCGTGAAGCACTATAATGAGAGAAGACGGTGTTTACCTTCTGAGAAACTGCAAATGCAGCCTGCTCCGGTGTCATATTGTCAAATGGAGTTAACGTTGTTAAGATCTCCCATAAGACTATGCCAAAACTGTAAACATCAACTTTCTTTGTATGTCGTTTCCTTTTATCATTTCGGGTGCCATCCACCGGTAAGTTCCTGTGAATCCCTTGACACTTCCACACTGAGACTCTAAGCACGAGATACCAAAATCTGCAACCTTTCCACACATATCTTCACCAAGAAGAATGTTTTCAGATTTGAGATCTCTATGAAGGATACCCTTGGAATGAAGGTACTGCATACCGCGTGCAATGTCAAGAGCCAATTTTAAAACCAAGTCAAGAGGAAGTGGATGCTGGTCCCGATGGTTGAGGTATTTTCTCAGCGAGCCCCCAGCCATATACTCCATGACGATACAGAAGACAGGCGGTTTCTTACATGCTGCAATGAACTGCATGATAAATTTGGTGAAGCAACAAATCTTCCACGATTAACAAGAGAATAACCAGTAAGTCCAATCAGATAAGTTCTAGCAATATGCAATCAAAGTAATTAAAATTTAGAAAGACCTCGAATATAAAAATGAACCGTATGCCACATTCACTTCGTGCATCTAAATTTGAAAGAAAAGTTTCCTAAGCAGGGATCTGAAAAATTGCCATAACCAAGCAAGAAGCAATGCCGCGATTCAATAGTGTCATCAGGCCAAATTCCTGGACTATATGGATAAAAATTCACCAAAACAACTCTTCCTTCTTTCTTCAAAACATGAGTTGAAATTTAAGAACAGAGGCATACTACAATTAGATGAGTTTACCTCCATTGCAACTGTCAGTCAAAAAACATTTTACAACGAAGTTCCTCAACCAACATCCCGACACCAAAACAACTGCCAACACAATATTCAATCTAGGAACACTCCGTCCCCACACAAACAACTAATAGTACATTGCTACAAACAACAAGAAAAATAAGACCAAGATCCAAAAAGCATTCATACGGCTTTAACTGAGTATGCACAATCTTTTCTTTTAGATTTCAAAAATTCAAGGACCATCAAGTGCTGCATCTCACACATGACCACAGTTCCAGGCTACCGCCCCATCATACACTTAAAAGCTTGCGATGTTATACAGTTATAAGTGGTACCACATAGCAGACACTAGATCCCAAAGATACAGTAGAACTGAGTTTGGCTCAAAATATCAAAATCCGAACTCGGTCAAGCTTGAAATATTGAGCTCACTATTCAGTAAGTTCGAACTCGTTAAGTAAATGAAATTATTTAAACTAAAATAATATTAATATTAGACTCTAAACAATTAATATTTTTAACTCGGACTTCGACTCAACTCCACTGTATCACGATGATTCAACAAACTTTTCGTATTACTCGAACTTTACTCAGCTGTTTTCAAGTGAAGCTCGAGTAAATATCGAGTCTAGATGGAATAACTTAGTCATTAAACTTAGTTTACACACCTTAACAAACATTAAACATAAAACGAATAAATAATAAAAAAGTTCGATAAACGTTGTCCGAGAGTGGCTTACAGTGATGATATTCGGATGATGCAAACGAAACAGCAATGCAACCTCGGACGTGAACTGTTTCTCAAGCAAAACCGCTAATTCGGCATCTTCCTCAGGCTGGCCAACAATCTTAATAGCAACTTCTCTTTGTCTATACATTCCTCTGTAAATCCTACTATGTCTTCCGCACGCGAACTTAGCTCCAATGAACAGCTCCGACAAGTTCGCACTCCATTGTTCTTCTCCTTCTCCTTTTATCTCCGCACCAGACGAAACAAGGTACTTCGACCATGACACGGCGGTCTTGTACTCCCCGAGGGAGAGCCTCCTCCCTGCGACCGACGATGACGTCACTAAGTTGTTCGTGTTGGACAATGAAAGCTTTTTCAACCAATGAAAACTCATCACTGGTGGTGTAGTGAAAAATCTCGAGCAATGCTAATGCTAATGCTAATACTACATTTTAGGTTGAGTTGAGTTAGGGTTTGGCGGTTACAGTAGAGAGAGAAAGTGAAATATAGAGAGAGAGTCGGTTGGTTGATTTTCGATTGCTGATTGAAGATGTATTATTATGTGTGTTTGGTGAGCAGCTCTCTTCTCTCTCTCTTCTCTGTAAGTAAAAATTATTCGCGTTTGTTTGGGTATGAAATTTAATGGAAGGAAGGAAATTAAGGGGAAGGGAAGAGAGTCACGGAGGAAGAAAATGAAGGATCTCTCAAAACAGGGTTTAACTTTCTCAAAATCAACTGTGGTACAAAAAACCTCGGCAACACATCTGGTTAAGAAAGGATCTGGGCCAGCAGAATGCCATGGAGATCTAAAGAAATTAATGGAAATGGATAAAAACAGAATTTTTTTTGCTATTTAAATAAACAAAGGGTGTAATATGTTTATAATCCTATAAAATAATATCTAATTTAAAAATGTATAATTTAATTACTTAATTATCGATGTAAAATCATATATGTATATATATTTCTAAGAAATTGCATAAGTTGAATGATTTAAGAATTCTATTATATAATAAAATTGCATATTGAACATATAATACATATAAAAAATAAAATCTCATATTGAACATATAATATACATATAAAAAATAAAATCACACCTTGAACATGTGATATATATATATATATAAAAAGTATAATCACATGTTGAGCATGTGATTTTATGATGTTATTTATATTATTATTTCTCTATAATTGTATTTACATGTAAGATTTGTGATGGGTATTCATGTGAATAGACTTGTGGTAGATCGATGAACAAACAAACATTTAAAAACAATAGAAATCAAATGAAATAATTGAAATAAAATAACTAGTGATCATCTGCTCTAAAATCTACTTTTGTTTTTCTCTAAATTCAGGAAATTTCGAGGAAAAAAATAAAAGTTTCTTTTTTTTTTCTCTAAACATAAATCGGATGTTTTAAAAAGTAAAAAAAAAAATCAAAACATATTTTTTATGAAAAATATTGTGTTATCAATTATTTAATTGCTCAAATTCATATTTAACAATTTTTGTACAATTAAAATACTTAATATATCAATTATTACATTTATTTCTTTTATTGTCAGATTATCAATTAAGGATCTCATTCCTAATTTTTTTAATGTGTTTTGAAGGGCAATATAAACTTATCTTTTTTCTTTTATTCCTCCTTTTTATACTTCTTATATTACAACTAAATGGAGAGAGACTTAGCTATCCTCTCTGGTTTTTGCAAAAGATCACTAGTAACATCATACTCGAATTTGGGTAGGACAATTGACCTATCAATAACATTTTAATGTTATTAATAATCGATCCCATGATTCCAGGAATAATGAAGACACATTTACTTATGTCAATAATCGATACCTTAATCACTAAGGGCCAAGAGAAAATCTTTGCCAACTGAGTCAATCTTTGCTGGCAAACTGCTTATATTTTAATGATCATAAAATAACTATTTCTATAAGTGTGTCCATTTTTGTTGCTAAGCCAAACAAGGCCTTAGTTACAACAGGGACGAGGACGATATGACCATAACGTGCGAAGATCCACCCTTGAGCAGACAAATGGGTCTCGTGATATTGACCACTAGCAGCGTCTCTATTGATTTTCAACCTCACCTTTCCCTCTAATTTCAAAACCGCCCTCACTTGTCTCTTTCAACCTATATTCCTATTTGACCATAATGCCCCTGTCATCTTCACGCACACTACAATATGGCATGTAATTACTAATTAGCACTCAAAATGTCTAAACAAATCTTGGCTAATCTTAATTCTTAAGTCTTAACAATTGTACAAAAAAATTTCAGTCAACACACCATGCCATGGTCTTATGATTAAGAACATCTTTATCCCTTAGTACTTAGTAAAAACTCCAAAAAAATGAGTAATACAGCAGTTACTTGTGCAATAAAGTAGATTGTTTTACAACCAAAATTATTATAACAAACAACTCTCTTACTCCTCCTTCCATTTGTTCGTTCATATTTATTTTATATTTATAAAAAGTAACCACCCCACTCATCTTCTCATTGATCATTTCATATTTATTTAATCTTTATAAAAAAAGATATAAACAATGTTTTAAGATATTAAAATAAAATGAAACTCATTAAATTTTTAAAAATTAGATAAGTAATTCTCTTAAGGTAACTGAGGATAAAGTAAAGAGTTGCTCAAAAGAAAGAGTTACTTCATTTGCTGAAATGACACTTTGAGCAACTTCATAAGAAATCCAAAAATTAAGATCCTCTAATAAGGATGAAAGTTTGTTGTCCTAAAAATATTAGTCTCGCTCCTGTCCCAGCCAATCAACATATATCATGTGTTTTGAAGTAATAAAATCTCTAAATTAAAGCAAATAATAATCATTATAACTTCATAGTATGTGGCAAATGTTCATTGGTAAGGCAAAAATGGGACAATTTTTTTAGAGATAACATATCCATCAATAATAATATTAGTAGTAAAATTAATAATAAAACACACTTTTAAAAGGACAAGAATTAGGAAGCAATCAATCATTTTTTCTAACAAGCAAAAAAAAAATCGAAAAAACACATCCCATACAAAATTCTTTATCTTATCACTATTTTGTTTAAAATTTTCTAATTTTAACCAATTAAAATTTGGCCAAAGAAAACAATTAATCGGTATCGATTTAGAATCGATAATAGTTCAGTATCGGTTCGATTTGATCAATTTATAAGTAAAACTATTATTTTTTATCGATATCATATCTCCATCGGTTCAGCATCTGTTCGATTTGAAAACAATGCTAAAACGATACCAAAATGACATCCAAACAAGCAAAAAACAGAATTTTTATAGTCTCATAGTAATTACAATAGGATCGATCCTCTAACAACAATAAACGATCTAAATTTTTTTCATCCATAACCAAACTCTTTAAAATTTTTTATACTAAATATTCTTTTAATCAATTTAATTTTAACAACAGCGTTACATACGTTCCCTAAAAAAACCATCGAATCGAGCAAAGTAACCCATCCAGCCACCACTTTCATGCTAGCACTCCTATTCTCCTGAGGGCAGTTTTGTCAAACAAAACTCAAAAAACCATATTGGGAACCGTACAAGGTACAACGTGAGAAAGGGCAGGGGTAGTTTCGTCATTGGAGGGCATAGGGAATGAAAGGCGTGAAAACAAGGACACAACAAGGGAGGGGGACGTCGTTGTTGCAGTTAAAAAGAGCACTGTGGGGCCCACCTCCCCTACAGGAAGGTATCCGTGGATGTGTCGGACAGGCCGTATGGTCCTCTTCCGTATACGGTCACACGGTTTTAATTATTACCATCTCTCCACCCAAAAAAAATAAATAAATAATAATAATAATAACTCTTTAACCTTTTCTTGATGCGATTGCCCCGATCAATAAAAAATATAAAACCTGCACCGGGTATTAAATAATTAAATAAAATTATCAAAAATTATTTTTTTTATAACTTTCCTCTTCATAAATTTATTTTATGTACATTAATTATTTCAAACTACTTTTCTCTCAACTATAACTTTTGTATTATTCATTTATTGTATTTTTATAAAGCTATTTAGTTTTTATAAAATTGCTCTCAAATGACTCCTCTCTTCACATAATTTATGTAACCCTAACTCATTCTAATAACTTATTACTCCGTATTTATTATTTCTTACTAACTACATTGGTACTTTTAGTTCTCTGGAATAAATACAAATAGAATGATAACGCCAGCTTTTTTGCTTTCTCCTATCTAAAAGCATTTTTAAGAATTATAATTAATAATTTTGTTTTTAAGGAATAAGGGGTTGGAATTGATTCAATTTAACTCTACTCAATTTCCACTTGAGTTTGACTTAGGAATAGTCGAGTTAATCCATTCCAAACACTTTCAATTCATTCGAGAATAATTGAGCCATTTCATTCGAGAATAATGGACGTGTTATTTCATTTCCAATTCCACCGGATTGTTTCAACTCATTTCATTCCAAACCATCCTTACATTTGCTAAACGTTAAATAAGTACAAAAGATAAATCATGTAGATAAATCAAATCAGCCCACAAACTATGCAAGTTTGGCTTAATTTTTACTTGAACTCATCCTAAGCTCGAATAATTTTTTCACGTCAAGCTTGAACTTTATAAATATTTTAGCTATTTAGCTAGCGAGTTTAAATCAAGTCAAATTGAATATGAATATCAATCACATTTAATTAATAATATTACTTAAATTGGATTCGAAATATTGTCTTAATAAACTTAACTCAAACGATTCTAGTTTAATATTGTAGATATTTATATTGTGGCAAGGGTTTAATATAATGTATTTAATTTCTTGAGATTGGCAGTTGGGGAACTTTGAAGGTACGAGCTCAGCTGTTAAGGTCCACTTACAGCTGGTAGCGCGTGAGAGGAACGCTTGTCCTGTCCAATCGGCAATTGGGGCTATATTAGTACAAGGAAGGGAAGTATGGGGCTTTTGGTTATGCATCGTGGGGTCACTACACTCACGAAGACATGATTTGCCAAATGGACAGTTGATGCTTAGTTGGAATTTCTGAATGCATTCGCAACTCGATAGATAGATAGATAGATGGATCTGAATTCTTGCGCATTTTTGTATGCTCTTTCAAACCTAGATTGAAGCAATTTAGGTGTTTTTTGGATTATCACTCGAATCTATATTTTATCTGCATTTAAGAATGTAACCGAAATGTGCTTGGGATAAATTTATAAAACCCGAACTCGGACCTGATACCTTTTAAACTTTCCAAAACCCATTCCAAACCCTATAGGATTTTTATCCATAAACTCAAAACCCACCCAATAGATCCTATAGGGTACTCAAACCTGATAAATCAATAAATATTTTAATTTTAATTATTTTATATTTAAAGTTATCTAAGAAAAATTCCCAATAACATATATACCGATAATTTCCTTCTTGTCCACTTATATAAAAATTTATTTTCATTAATATTCGAGTATAAAACAAATCCTTCCTTCTAAGTTTATTTTCCATTAGCTTAACATTTCAATGAATCACGATGATTAATTAAAATGAAATATCATAAAAAGAATGCTTTATAATTTTAAAAATGCATATACCCATTTAGTAAATTGACCAATAAATTTAATTATGTATATATTATTCATTAAGCTAAACTAATACCTAAAATTATGGCAAAAAAAAAAACTAATACCTAAAATAACTAAAATACATAAACTTAAAACTAATTTGATTTTTAAATGAAATGAATTTAATTTTTTTCCTTAACTGGTTTAGATTCCCAATGGATTTTATATTTGTCCCATAACCTAACCCAAAACCATATAAAGTTTCATATATTGTCCCAAAACCTGTCTCATACCGTATAGAATATTTATCGGGTTGGATGGGTCGGATACCTTATAAGAACATGTCTAGTTGCATTCCTATCTAGATCTATAACTTATCTTTATCATATCTATATCATATATGTATCAAATTTGTTTGATCAATTTATAAGTAAAACTATCAGTTTTTAATTAGTATTTATATCTTAACAAATATTTATTTGAAAACGATAAAAATACTATTTCAAAATGGCTAGAATATGATGAAACAAATAGACCATGAAAGATAATATGTACTCACAAAAAGGGGGAATTTTACAATTCCTAAAATATTAGGAAAATATAAAATTGGTACTTGAATTTTATTTTACAAAGATTTAAGTTAACGTGGAAACTTTGAAACGATCAAGTTAATACTCAATTAATATTTTTATTGCCATATTTTTCATTTCCTAACATGAAAGAAGTGGTTTATCAATATAAAACGATATAGAGGATTAGAAAAATTCAATGACATGTTATCCTTTATACATATACAATTAGAGAAAATAGTATTAACGAAGTAAAAAAAATTGCTGCAAAAAGTTTAATAGTATAGAGTTAAGGTATAATTTTAAAGTTTACTAGAAAAATTATAATAGAACAACAAGAATTATTTTAATTATTTTTTTTTTCATTTAGTTGCATTTAAATACCATTAGCAATACATTAGAAATATATTTAAAAGTATTAGATATGTCCTTACTTAATTGATTGTTTAACTATTGTATAAGTCTTATTATAAAAAACTCTGAAAACATCTCCAAAAAAAAAAAGAAAAGATTATGAGTATCCATTTCTTTATCCTGTTAAAGAATTATACTACTTTATTTTCCATTAATAGTAATTTCCTTGAATACGTTAACCAAATGCAAACAATAGCTTTATAAGAAATGAATAACTACTTTATGTAATCTAATAAAGTCAATAAAATATGCTATTATTGAGAAGACAAAAGGAAGATGTTATTATAAAAACTTTATATATACACACACACATATTTAAAGTTGTGTAAAATTGACCTTAAGAAAATTAAATAAAATCTCTGACAAGGGAACCTAGCACATTTAATAGTTTGACCTCGATTTGTATTTATATATTACTTAATCATCTAATCGTTAAAATAAATATAATAATTAAAATATTAATTATTTTAGTGATTCGATCATCATTAGGTAATATGAGCTGTTGGATGATAATGAGATTGATTCATTAAAATTAATGACTATAAAATTTCAACTTACTATCTTGAAAGTGTAAGATTTTACTTTATATTATTAGTTTTATTTGTTAAGATTTAGTTGCTTTAGGAATTGGCTTGCAAACTATTTAAGTCAGATTATGTATTTGCTTGAATTGGTTTAGTCGAGTTGGAACTATTTAAGAAGCCTATTATGCTTAGTTGAGTTTTATTTTTTTTTTTTTCTTTTTTTATGCGCTTTCAAGCTCATTGAATGACCTTCCTGTCTCAGCTGCACAAGTAAAGCCTATGTAGGCATATATTGAGGGGATCCCTATCAAGATCCTCTTTTAATAGAAAATTAATTAAATAAAAAAAATAAGGTCTTTCAAGATCGGTAAACCTAGCGTTCCATGCTTACTTCCTTAATCGAGGCTTATTAAAAAAAAAAAGAAAAAAGAAAAAACAAGCTTAACCATTGTAGGTTTATAGTTGTAGCCCAATACATTCGATTTGATTTTACTTGTTTTTAAACTTAATATCAACTTGGAGCATCAAAATGTATTTTTAGGATATGTTTAGATTATTGGATTTTTAATATGTTTGACCCGTTTATGAGTAAAATCATCAATATATTATAGGTATATATTTCTTGACAAATATCCATTAGAAAATAATAAAACTATGATATCGAAATAGCTCGGATATGATTAAACAAATAACCCCTTTAATTTTCTATGTCGGTGTACTAGCTCAAACCCTTTCTCCGTATACTTGCATGAGTTGCATTAAAATGGCCTTTAAATAAGACATGCTACCTTGAAACAACGTAACTTAACTTGAAGAAAATGAGCGTCATGGTGAGTTTGGTGATGGTGACATATACCAAAATCTTTTCACCTGAATTTGGCCATACCAGACCAGCAGCCCAATTCCGTACTGGTTATGGCGTTCGGTGGATATTTATTGATTGATTGACGTGTACGCGCCCACCCAATTTTAACATGAAATGTATAAAATTAAATGGTTGAGAATGGGAAGGATAAGTGAACAATAAATGTATTTTTATATTTGGATACTTTTATGAAATAAAATACACTAAAATGTGTAGATCATGATATTCATCAAAAACATTTTTACCGATGGTTCACTTGGCCTGATGAAAAAATATAAAAAAAAATAGTTTGGTATGGTTTGATATAGTTTGATCTACGGTTTGAATAATTTTTTATTTTAAAAATAAAAATACATTTAATCCAAAATTTCTAATTACATATTTTTTATTACCAATACAAATACAAATAATGATATTTAAAACTAATTATTTACCTAAATAAATATGTAAAAATTATAGCAGGAGTATTTCATCCATCATAAAATTATAATCATATTGAACTATAATGATGTACTAGACTTCATAAATTAAGAATACACTATCCCAATATGAGGTGTAAAATTTTAATTATTTATATACTTTAATTAACACATTATTAATTATACAAACCAATAATTAACTAAGTAATAGAAGTGGACTAATTAGCAAGAAAAACAAAAAAATATCAAGAATACTAGAGATAAAAATCTAAAAATTATCTTATTTATAAACATACTATGGCAATGGACATATGATTTGACCATTCTAAATTTGCGATGTATAGATGTGATTTTTTTTTACAAAATTTTAAGATTGCAATCATAGGCTTTGATTTTGTAATGGATTTAAATAATCATTTTTCTATGACCTATATTTTGGTAATTGTTTTTAGCTCGTAGATATGTTATACACCTTAAAATATATAATATATTTGATATCACAAGTTGATAACTTTTACAAAATGGGTAGAGGAAACATAGGAATAGATATTATGTGTATTTTTGAGCATAAGTTTCAAGTAAGTGCAATGTATAGAGATATTGTATTTATACCTTATCTTATAGGAGAAAATTTTAAAATTCATACATGAAATGGACTTTGCGACTGTTAATACCTATTTGAAACCTTCCGAGTTAAGTAAAGTTATATACAGTACAAACTAAAAGGGCTATCGACTCACTGTAATGGAAAATCCCAAATTTCATAAATTGAGCCGTAGGCCAAGTGGCTTTTCATATAAGAATTTTTTTTTTTTTTTTTTGTGAATTTCATATAAGAATGTTGATGTGTCATATTTGCTAATATGGAATGGGAATTCATTAAAGAAATCCCATGTCATTTTCAAAGTGGGCGGCAACTCACCTTCTAAAAGTTAATGTTTCGGCCACTCCCTATATTAGAATGGCCAAAAAACTCTTATTTTCTCTTTTATTCTTGTAGTTATTTTCCTTTTTTAATTTTCTAATTTTTTTAAGTTTTTCAATTTTTAATTGATACGTGTAACGCCCTAAACACAAGGCTATTTACAACCTTTCACGTATCCATATGGCATATGGACACGCAAATACTCAAAACCTACTAATATTCATAATATATGCCCTTTAACACCACCAACACAGATATTAATACTCCAAGTCCATAGTTTTAATATAAATACTTCATTACACTACTATAGAAATTCATAATTCCTATACATAGATAGCAAAGAATGGTTCATAGAGTTCATCTAAACATACACACATATATATAAACTAACAAGTCGGTCCATGCCCTAACACGCTAGCTTAATAACAACCACACAACATGATAGGATCTATATCTCTTATAATCTAACAAATCATGTCTAAATGTTTGTTGGGTAATCTTTCCCACTAACATCCTCCCCATAATCCATCGATAACATCATATACAGATAAGTCAAAAGCCACAGGGATTCCATCTGTACCTAAAAAAGATGAACGGTGAGCTGAAACTCAGTATGATATACGAACAAACACATGCACATGTACAAACAAGGCAAACTCACATGCATCATCACCACATAAATGCAACACGTAACCATTTAATCATCTATATCTTTAAGTCCAATATCCAATAAAGAGATAACTCAACATCTTGATACACATGTAAATATTTACTTATATATATTGGTTATTGGGTACTCCCCAATAACTATGATACCGACACACCTTAGATCTATCCAAATTATTTCCATATATGACTCCACTCGAGACACCGTCACACATGGATCTTTAAGATGTTGCGATAATAGCGTAGATACTCTCTACCTATTACTAGCAACTACACCCAAACGATCCATGCATCATTAACGTCAATTAGTTCTTAAGTCAATTTTAATTTCTATCTAGACAAGCACAAGCAAATACATTTTATACACATATCTCGATAGTTGATTCAACTTAGTCCAATTGGTAGAAAACACAAACGTGGATTCACAACATATAAAGGTATTTAGACTTTTTTACATTTCTCAACTTATTCTTAAATAACATTCTCTAGACTCCTCTCTCTTCTTCTAACGTTAAAGCGGGCATTTATATAAGATATCTGCATATATACAATAAAAGTTTAAATTGTAACAAAGAAATAAAGACAAATAATAATTACTTGATAGAAGCAAAGCCTCAGGTTTTAGAGTAATAATAACCTTAAAGAAGTTAATTGAATAAGTTTCAGGTGTTTTTTATAAGGATATATCAAGTTTTGGAAAAATTATATTATAGTCAAGCTTTGTATAAAACTGTGCAAAAATTCATTGTACACAACCTTTCTATACAAGCTATATAGGAAGGTCGTGTATAAGCATGTCACCACTTCCTTCGAACTCATACGGCTACGATTTCTTATCACATCTCGCATTATGGAGTTTTCGCAAATGGACGATGGAGGATTTATCCTCGACAATCAATGCTCTGCCTTTAATAGTTTAGGGCTTTAAATAATTGATAACAGAAAACAAGCATTTGCTAACAACTATTTCCCTTACTATTGTCACAATGTACCATTTACATTTGTAAATATTTGACCTCTTAACTTTAATTAATATGCAATGTCTGTTTCGTGAAATATGAAAATATTACATTGTTATTGTTATGACATTGTACATGAATAAAATATAATTAAAGTTAAGAGGTCAAATAATTTTAAACTTTTAAATTATAAATAATTAATATTATAGATGAGCGAGCAACCTGTCATACAAGATATCCATTCGGACTTTACCCACTTGGATCAGATCCAGATGGATATTAAGAGTCACAAGGTAGAGTAGACATCGTCACGGTTCGGTTCGGATTTGGTACCGGACTCAAACCATGGGTTCCTGGTTCCAAAAATGGTGGAACTAGAACCAGACTCGTTAAAGCCAATCCAATTCCCAGTTCTTGGGAACCGCTGATTCCCACGGTTTGGTTTCAACTCTAGAGAAACCGGGAACCATGAAATAAAAAAATAATAATAGTAATAAACCAATTAAATAATTTATTTAATTTAAATAAGAGAAAATGCAAAATAAAATTTTGACTTGAAATAATATTGAGCCTAACAATAATTGTTCATAACTTAGTTAAAAGAAATTCTATAATTATATATTTCTTTATATACAATCTCTTGCACTTTTTTAGTTATTATATTAGTAATGTGACACTATAAAATATTCAATATACAAATAATTTCCAACAACAAAAAACAAATCACACATTGTTAAAAAAGAAAGTCTACTTTGATTAGAAGTCACATTAATTTAACAATATATGATTTCAAATATATTTATTACTTGTGTTGTTAATCATAACACATTAAATATTGTAAATAGGAAATAATTTTTTTATTATTTATGCGAAAGTAGTTTTAAATATTTGTTTTATAATTATAATTTTTTATAATTTTCTTTTCTTTTTTCTTTATTTTTTTATAATTTTTATTGTGTAGAATCGCCGGTTCTTGAATCTACGATTCCAAAACCGTCAAGTCATATGATTTTTAGGGATGGAACTATAAGGACCTGCCAGAATCGGCGGATCCTTTATCGGTTTAAACCCATCATTCCTAGACCGATTTCCGATTCAGGAACTGCCGGTGATGGATTTTCAGTTTCCGATTCGGAACTGACCCGTGATGATGTATAGGGTGGAGTATGAGTACAGATTTTTCGAAACCTACTCTCAAAAGGCATGATACATGTATGAGGTCTTCTTACCCTAGAACATGTACTATAATATGTGGAGGACACAACTTCCAAGTTATCATGTATTTTTCCTATTTAATATTATAAAATTACGTTAATACGTAATATATAAATAACAACTCTCCATTTTTTATTTTGTGATCACTTTTATTCAAGATTATTAGTTAAACATTGCGTTTGCGAAAATTCTATTAGTGAAGAACTTATGCTATTTTATTTTTGAAGAATTTATTAGTTTTATTTTAGAAGAATTATGATGATATGTATGTACTTAAATTCCCAAATTATATAAATATGTTGTTTTATCTTTTAAAATTGATTAATATAGAAGTAATTTTTTTTTTTTTAATTTTAGAACTTGCTATAAGTTTTACAATTTCCTTTAATAGTATATGAATAAATTTTACATGAACTTGTTATAGGTTTCAAATTTATTAATAAACAAATTATGTATGGTGGAGAAGTTGAGGTATTAATAAATTAGTTTTAAAATTCCTTTTCACATGTTATTTATAGCAAATTTATAGTATTTATAGCATTTGTATGAAAATAATGTAGCTTATATATTACATTAAATCATATCTAATACTATAAACTTGAATTTAAATATACATATATAGAGAGAGAAGAAAGATTTTACGAAAAAAAATTTGGGTTCCACAGGTATTATATCGTATCGTATTCGAGTTGAATATTACATTAAGGATTTGTATATAACAGTTTTTTAAAACAAAGAAAGAACTAAATGTATATTAAAATCAAAATTATCAAATATCTCCTTACTTTCAATCCAATGTAAAAATCATTGGAAAACGTATACATTAAAATAAAAAAAAAATCAAATATCTTATTTTTTGGTGCTCCGCATTAAGAACTCATTAAAGTTGGTCTTAGAAAGGCAATAGAAAAAGTATAGCAATTTTTTTTTTCTGGTAGATAACAAAAGTGGTAATTCAATTTTGCATCGAAATTTAATTTAGTATTTATCTATTTCAATAGTTAATTTAATACTCAATCAAACTTTTTTTATTATTTTTACTATAATCTCAACATGATTTATTCTATTTGCGAGTTGAAGTTTTGAAAGATATAGTTCGTAATTAAATTTTTACTATTTTTCCAACATCATCTAGCGTTAATAAGCTGCTTCTTTCATATCAGAAAACACAACAATCAGTATTAGTAAGATCGTAAGAATAGCTAAGAAAAAATTGATAAAATATTAAATTAACGATTTCAAAACGCAAATGTCATATTAAATTTTGGTTGCAACATTTAGATACAATTTTTTACCTTGGTTTTTTTTCCTACTCCTTTTGCCCGTGGCACGGCGGATTGTGTGTTTATTTTAAAGCATTTGTTTGACTATTAGCCGCTTTATATTAGCCCTAAAAAGGGTTGGCTATTGCCTATTGATAAAAGGCAAAAAGTTTAGTTGCTTTAAATTTAGTGGTTGTAGCATGTAGCTGAACGTTTTGCACGGAGACGGGTCAAGCATGCCTTGCCAAGTTGTGCAAGCCAAAAGTCAAATCACAGTAAAACGGTGAGTATTACAAGAAATTTCATAGTTTTGCCATTAATTTTAACGGTATTGATCTCGTCAATTATCTAATGATTTATATTATATTCAATCTGATTGAATCATTAAAATAATTAATATATTTTTTTTAACAGTTAAATAGTTAACCAGATAATACCGTCAAACCTTATGAGCTCCCCTAACTTTTTTTTTTTGACCGAAACGATCAACCCATTTCATTTAAAGAACTACCCATTATCGGGTATATTACAAGTTAAATCAGTTCGAAAAGATAAATCACGCAAGAGTAGCTTTTGGAGTGAGGTGGGGTGGAGATCCACCAATCAAACGGACACATCCTCCTCCTAAACATCGAAGCTACCCAATTAGCAATATTGTTTGCATTTCTTCTAACAAACACAAAGGAAATAGATACATTTTGCAACGAATTTAACAAAGTCGAGCCCTCTTCAAAATAAGGTTTAGAAGACCAATGGAGCCCGTCTTGCCGGCCTTTGAAAGCTCGGATCGCCTGCAAACAATCTGATTCAAATCGGATAAATCTCCACCCTTTTTCTTTAATTAAGCGAAGGCCCAAGTTCATGGCCGCAATTTCGCTAGCCTCAACAGAAGGAAAATAATTCAACTTCGAGGCTCCTCCTATTAATAGACCGGACTGATTTCTAGCCACTACTGCAATCCCCCCATCTCCTTTGACCCTGTCCAAGACCCAATTTTTCAACAGGCATCAGAGTAGACATTTAATGAATATGGGGAACCCAATTGAAACGGCACTTTTTTTTGGGCTGGACAATAGTTAGGTGGTAGAATTGAAAAAGAAGCAGATGTCTGGAAGAGAAAATTGTCTCGATTTTTTTATAATTTTCTATTGTTCTATCTACAGTATCTTCTTCTATATATTTATCATTAAACTATCTTTTTAACCATTATTTCTTCTAAGAAGAATCATCACTACCCATTCAATTAATATAGACATGTTTATCATTCAGTTCCGAATCAAGAACTGAATTTGAACACCACCAAAAACTCCAGAATTAGAATTGGATCTATTAGTCTATTCTAGACTTGGTTAGGAAAACGTCGGTTTCCCAGCTTCTTATCAGTCCCTAAACTTAGAATCTGGTAGAATAGATGGTTTCACAGATAATTTTACTATTATCAGGAGAAAAAAAAGAAAGAAAGAAAGAAAGAAGTTCAAAGAAAAAAATAACATTAAATATCTAATTTTTATGTTTAAACCGTATCATATAAACAACAATAAATTATTACTTATTCATGGTATTTAATAACACAATAAATATATCATAAAAGCATGTAAGATTTAATTTATAGGCTTTCCTTAACAACATGTGAATACTTATTATCATGAAATATTTTTTTAACCTTCAAAATATTTTGTATTCTAACATTGCTAATATTACAATCAAAGTTGGATATGTTGGTATATACATAAATCACATCCTAAGTAAATGTTTAAGAAAATGGGTTAAAAATTTTAATACTTTCGAATACAATTATTATTTTAGTCAGAAATTTTTTTGTATTTAAAAATTAAAATTCATTTGTTTAATTTTTTATTTTAACTTTGAAAAAAAATAAAATGTAGCAATTCCATAGTTTAAGTTATGTAATTTCTAGAGTTGAAACTAGCAATTCCAGTTCTAAACCAGTGACAATGTCGTTAATACAGGGGCTTCAAGTTTGGCAAATTGCGTTATAATCTATTTTGCATTGAAATTTTGTGGGTCGTCAAGAGTACATAAAATCAAATACTAACAAATAATTTATTTCTATTATAATCAAACTTATTTGTATCATAATTATACTCATCTCATTAGTCATCTCAAATTTGTGTTTGCATCTATTATTGTATTTATAGGATTGTGATTCAAATAGAGTTAGAAATTGTTATATTAGAATAGTGGGCTAAACCCACTATTTGTTTAAGCTGACTTTTTAGATTTGACGACAACATCCAAAAAGTCTGATCCATGCCAAAGATGATTTAGTGAGTGGATTTGAAGTAAGGGTTGTTAGACATGTTTGTTTGCTCCAACTCTAACCTTTCTTAAGTAGGTTCGATACACTTATTCAATGGTCACTAAAAGTTTATAAATTCTTAGTCATATCTTCTCAATCGAAACAAATTAAGAGATCAAAGAAATTGTGCTCCATTGTATAACATCTGCATTCACTCAGAGATTAAACAAGTAATTTAAGTAAATAACAATAAGTTGCTCTAGCTACAAGGTTAGCACCATAAACCCTCTTTATCTACTATTCTTATATCCGAGACTCCATGACCATCTATTCCTTTGATAATTTCTCCACGTTATCTCACTAAGTATCATCTACAAACTTTCTCTAAGATCAAGTGTGATGCAAAACTCACATAACATGCTTGTTTGTGACCCTTTAGTTAAATCTTCATAACTATATTATATATGTATTTATGTTACATTAAATTTAGAGTATCATCCCTAAATATTATGCTATTACTACATTCATAGTATAGCAAGCAATGTTGCTTATAATTTCCCTACTTGCTTAAATTAAAGGAAATAATTGGAATGACAGAAACTTTTGGTAGTGAATATTGTTGAAGATGAGGAAGATGAAGGTAATTAGATTTAGATAGGATTAGGTAAAAAGAAACTGATTCAGCTTTAGCCATTTGAATTTTTTATATTTCGTTTTATTTCTTATCGAATGAATGACATTGGTGTTAATTGCTATGAGACAAGTGCATAAAAAAAATAAGAATGATTATTTTTGAGTGGACTAGGTTCCATCACTTAATCAATGTCCATTAATATCATCCATTTCATCCAAACATCGAAGCTGGTTGAAATTCTTATAACACGTTTTGGATAGGTGGGAGAAATACAAAATAGAGCTATATTGTAAAATAATTTTATGTTTACAACTCCAATTGAAATTAATTACTTATTTAAAATTAAAATAAAAATAATTACCAATATACAGTGATTAAATCGCGTATATAAATCAAGATATGCAAACATTATGTAGAGTAACGTATATCGTGTATTGTAATCGCGATATTCGTATGAATATCACATTTATAAAACACGATTTATACGCAAATAAAAACATTCATGTCACGATTGCTAATCGCAATTCGTGATTAACTCCTATAACGTGATTACCAATCGTGATATAACAAAATATATAAACATTACATCATGTTTTATTCCTGCAATTTATGTGCAAATTATCATATCCTATTTTTTAAACGCATTTTGCTATAATATATTAATAATTAATTTCATTGAAGTTGTATATTGATAATATTTTTTCATAAGAACCTTATACATGTATTGAACTCGCTATATTGCATAGATGCAAGAAAATAAAAAAGCAAAGAAAAATTCAAGACAAGAATGCAATATTATATATATATATATATATATAAACAAAGCTTCATGAAAATTGAACAGAAACAAATAGAAGATGTATACTCAAGATGATTATGCATTGTATACGAGGATGGTGATGGCCCTTTTTTTTTTTTTTTTTTGGTTTCCCCTTAAAGAACGATAATGATGATTAAACAACAAAAATATTGAATAGTTATAAGATCGCAATTATGTGTAGTATCACTCTCACAAATAAAAAAGATTTTCTCTCATTTATAGAAAAATTTTCTCTATAAAAGAAAGCGACTAAGGTTGTTTTAAGTAAAGCTAATAAGCAAATTTGAAAGAGGTCTTTCCATCTTTCGTTTGAAATTTTAAGAACCTCCATTAGTAACCAAAATGATATGGAGTTAAATATAAGAGGAACAACGCATCAAAACCTAAGGCATTCTTAGGGAACAAAAAGAAGATAGTTGAAAGTTTGTAACTATAATCTGTCTTGGGTATACATACCTAGTGTAATACATACAAAGTGAGTAAGTACCAATTAATTTTTAATACATGATCATATTCCTAAAATATTGATGATAGTTATTTTAAAAACTACTTATCATCTCTTCCATGTGTTAAAATATAAACGATAACGACTTATGTGATATGTATTATATAGTCGATCTTTTTTCTTTTCCCCATGACTGAATAGCTATGCTTTAAATAAAAAAGAAGAAGATGATTAAAACCTAAGAGATAAAGGAATTTTAGGAATTTGCTGAGCGATATGAGGAACTTGATGATTCTTGAATGTTAAAACCTTATAAATTAATAGATGACGATGGAGACAGTTAAAGTTGCAAATAAGTCAAGCGAAGCCTTTCAAGGCTAGGACTTGACCCGTTTAAAAATATTAAATTTAAGCTCTAGTCAAATTTTTTATTAAGCCTAAAATTCAAGTTTGAAATTGGCTCGTTTAACTAAACAAGTTTTATTCGAACTTGAGCTCGGCTCATTTACAAATCAAGCTTTAAGTTTTTTATCAAGCTTAATCGACCTTTTATTAAACTTAAAATTTAAAATTGTGTTCGATTTGTTTAGATAACTCATTTTTCATATCTTGAATTTTTTCAAACTTAAATAGAAATTAATTTTTAATTTGAAAATAGAAATTATTTTTTGTTGCTTTGATTATATGATTATATATAATATAGCATAAATAAAAAATTCACAAGTTTGGTAATGAGCTTGTCAACAAGTCTCTTGACGAGCCTACTCATGAGTTCACAAGTCAGCTCATAAAGCTAAATCGAAACTTGAACTCGAATCATTTAAATAAACAAACTTTATTCTAAGCTCGTATTCGGCCTGTTTACAAATCGAATTCAGGTCAAGCTGAACTTTAATAACTCGCGAGCAACTTGTCTCGTTTGTAATGCTAGCCAGAGTGCCAGATAATGAAAGAAGTCTTTATGCACATCTAAGCATAGATTATAGAAAGCAAGAACAAAATACTAGCAACTCATTCACTTAGTTGAATGAAATAATGTTGTAATATAATAGTTATTATTAAGAAATGAAATAAAGTTGTGATAACTTGCCTTTCTATTGTAACAAGGGTTGAACCAATCTAAATTGATCTTGTAAGAGATCTACTACAAAACAATACGCTTTAGAAAAAATCAAATCCAACATGGAATTATCATTCATAAATTTAATCAATGAATGTGTTTTTGATAGATACACACACATATACACACACATATATATATATTAACAGGGATTCCTTTTGAATTATTATTACAAGTTTGAAATGCAATTAAACGTGATAATAACTATTTCTTAAGAAAAAGAAAAAATGCTGTGATACAATAAGGTGATAAAATCGGATGAACTTTGCATCGGTTTTTTGATTTGTTGAATAAGAAGCAAATGTCATAAACGCTTCTATAGTTAAAGCTATAAACTTTCAACAGATATGAACTGAATGTTTCATCCAAAAATGGTGGGACATTTGTTATGTTCTATTTAATTAGATAGGGTTTCATGTTTAGTTCATTTCGTATAGTATCAACTTTAATTGCTGCAGGAGTGTTTTTACCAAAAAAAAAAAAAGACGATTGTTAAGTTTTCTAAATTAATTTTGATGACAATAAACATTAATGAGGTTATTAACTAGTTTGTTGAATGTTCGATAAACATGGACGTAACTATAGGAGGCACATCAACAAATTCTCTCCAAGGTCGACTATGATGTAAAACTCACATGACATACATGTAACCCTTTTACTCGGATCCCAACATATTATATTATATTCGCATTCATGCTATCATGTTATGTTAAATTTAGATTGTCATCGGTGATTAATATAATATTATTATATGCATAATATACCAAACCATGTTGCTTAGAATTTCTTTATTAACTTGAAATAGACATCTTTCTGGATCATATCCGAATTGGAACCTGAGGCCATGCCAAATCCTTTCTCGAATCAACCCAGCAAACTTACTATGGTTCGTGAGTCCGTTCCAGACTAGGCTAGGCTCACTATGGTCCATAGATTAGACCTGGCCCGCCACCTATACAAGACAGTTATGGGTCCATAAATTTGGACCCCAGAACTGCCCGAGTAGATGTCTAACATGGAAGAACAATTGGATGGACAGAATTTCGTGATAGTGAATATTGCTGAAGATAAGGAAGGTGGAGGTGATTAGATTTAGATAGGATTAGGTAAAGTTGATGTTAATGGCTATGGGATTAGTACATGAAAAAGTGCGGATTGTTACTGCTCAGTAGAGCAGGTTCTAACTATCAGTAATTGATAGACATAAATAACGCAGCCATTTCATCAAAACACCCAACATTAATTGAAGTTCTTACGACACATTTTGGGGAGGTGAGAGAAATTAAAAATTATATATATATATATATATAGTATAGATACAAGAAAATAGGAAAAAGGTGAATATATATTTGCTACTTTCTTTGCCAATTTATATAGTTAATTACTTAAAATTTAAAAATATCAATTTCTTATCTAAATTTTATTCATTTTACACTTCACTATCTAAATTTTATCAAATTTTACTATTGGCTATATAAACTTTATTTATTTTTTAATTAACTATTTATATGAGTATTATCAATGAACTTGAAAAGTTTATATGTAGCAATTGATTTTTTTTAAACTTTAAGTAATTAATTGAAAAGATTATAAAAATCAAATACTAACTGACATTTACTCATAAGAAAAAGCGAAGACAAAGCACAGAAAGACGAAAAAATTAATTTAAGGAAAATTGAGCAGAAACAAATCGAAGATGGATTGTTAACATTGCATGATTATCTATTGTATACTCATGAAACAGAGCTAACGAAAATGACACAGTAGGAAAATTATGTATCATATTCTCAAGTGATATTTCATTGTATACGCAGGATCATGATGGTTAAAAAAAACAAAGGATTACATAAATACAATTCAGATGAAACAATGATATTGACAATGAGATAACACAGCAGTCTCTTGCCACGGAAAAAAAAAAAAAGTTTATATCACGAATGGTATCTAAATTTTAACAGAACATACAGTTATGTATCTAAACTTTGAAATTGATCAATTTAGTATGTAAAATAACTTTTTACGTATGCCGACAGTACCTCCACCAAGTTCTTTTAGGTCTTAATCAATTTCAAAGTTTAAATACCTAATTACATATTTTATCAAAATTCAAATACAATCGGTGATGTTATTAAAAAAAAAAAAAAAAGGAATATGACACTAGTTTGATGTAGACAATCAATTATGAATTTTTTTTAAATGTACAAAAATGATGAAAAAGACTAGAAAAGGTGAAAGTAGGTGATGACATCCTTTTCTTTTTAAGAATAAAATTTTAAAAAAAAAAGTATGATATATTGACGATCACAAATATGCATGGGATATGTAGAGAGGATTTTTTCTCATTTACTCTCTAAAAGAAAGTCAGTATGGATGTTTTAAGTTTTTAGTAAAGCTAATAAGCACATTTAAAAGACAATCTTTAGATCTTGCTTTTCAAATTTCAAAATCTTCCCTTGAGTAAGCAAAACAATTTGAAGTCCGTAAAATGATAATACCATTATTAATATTATAATTAAATTAATTATAAAAAAGTTCATATAAAATAAATTTAAAAGTTTCGATTATAATTAAAATAGATCTGAACCGTTGAATAATATAATGGGATGAATCTCATTATAATTGCCGCGGGATCATAAAAATTTTGCTTCACAAAGCAACAGTGGCTCAAAATCTAAGACTTTCTTAGCGAGCAAGAGGAAGAAGCTTGAAAGTCTATAGCTGTAATCGGCCCATGGGCCATGCTTTAAATAAAAAGATTATCAAATACTTAACTAAATTTGACAAATGTTATGAGAGTAATGTTACAGGACTCTCCTTCCCTCCATTTGTCCACAGCACTATAAAATAAAATTAAACAAAAAGGGGCTGAACTATATCAAAAATCATATATTTATATTTAAATATATCTAAACCATTACGTGAGTCTCCTATGTTTTATTTGTTTGCATCTGAAATTTGAAGCTACTTATGTTTAATGAAATATTAGTTTTTCCTTACCTGATGTTATTTAGACTAATTATTTGTTGATCACATTTTCAGATATGTTGAAAGTTAGATTCAATGCGTAAAAGTTTAATTATGTATGACATGTAATTTCAAAATTCATACGTGAAATTTGATAAGTGAAAATGAGTATGATATTTGGTAATTTCAAATTCTAATGTAGGAAAAAGAAAAACTGATATGGTAATTTTGATATCATTTCAGAAATGAATTGTTTCTGTGCACCTCCTTGTAGTTTGTAACCAAATGATTCATAATGTCCAACAACGACCTCTTTTAAATTAGCACATAGAAGGCCTTAATAGTTAATAGGGAGAAGAAGAACGAATCCCATTTATATCGAAAACCCGAGGTTTTATAATATTAAGACCATCCATTATTATCAATTAAATGGGAGAAAAATACTTTGGAAGATATATGTTTAGGATTAAGTTCGTTTAAGATATTAACATTTGCAGAGGTTAAAAAAAAAAAAAAGAACAAAAGTTTTAACAAGTGAGTGCATTAAGGCCTTATAATTAACAGTCACTAACCCTATTAACCTTATCCGTCAAATCTCCACATCACTCCTCAACGTCTTCTACACCAAGTCACTCACAACGAGTTGACTTAATTGAACTCCATCTTCTTCCTCCTCAAGACCGTTTCCACTTTCTCTATCTGAAAGTCAACCCACACCTTCAAACAAAACACACAAACAAAACAACCCCAAACTCCAATTCACCCTGAACCAGTCTAAATGGCAAACTGAAACACCATAGCAATTTGAACTCAACTCCTAAGTCACAAACTCAATTACGAGTCATTGAAAAAAAAACCCAAGCAGAGAACTACCTTCACGACTACTTTAAAGACATCACCAAACATAGACTCACATTTCAGCAAATCATTTCACCAAACACCACTTCTCCAACCATCTCCATTCCTAACACACCACCACAACGCAACATCAACAGATACAAACTCATCCAACCTACCAAACAAACCAGAACAAGCTGATCATCACAGCATAAACTAAACCCATGAGCCAAATTGACTCCACTACTATTTTCGAATTGCGTGTAACCCAAGATTCAACCTTGTCCATCCCTTCCCTCATCTCTCGCAAGCTTGTGGTGGATGTTCAAAGGTAAGGGAAACTCATATGTGTTGCACTGATGGAAAAAGTTAATATAGTTAATGACCATTGGTTATAATGTCTTATCATACTCACTCAAATATTTGTTCTTTTGGCTATCCTTTACAAACAATAATGCATTAAACGAACTTAAATCCAAAATTATCTTCATATATAATTTTCCCAAATTGAATGAGATTAAAATAAAAGATATATAAACATATCCTTATATTTAGAGAGAGAAAAAAAAAAACAATATTATACATATCAAATATGCAGAGTGGCATTGGGTTAACACATAATCTCAACCAATGCAATTGCTATTTTGTTATTGACTGCTTCAATAAAAGGACATTTCAAATGTGAAGTTTGTAACCATATCTCCATCGATAAATGTAAAACAACGTATTAGAGTAATTTTCAAATCTAAGTGTTTTTTTTTCTGTTTTATTTTTCATTCCGATACCAGATCTTTTCCAACCAGAATATTAGATTTCATTTCACTGTTGTGCAGGAATTTTTCCTAGATCATTGTCATCTATTTTTATTAAAGAAATGTATTTGTTTTTTAATGTTACCGTCTTTGGATGGGGAAGACATCCATAATTTATATTTTATTAGTTATATTATTAATAATAAATTGAAAATCATTATTATATATAAATTAGAAATTGCTATTATTAATTTTTAATGCATTTTTTTTTCATAATTTATGATAACATGATTATTATATACAAGTCATGATAACATGATTGTTGCAAAACTAAAAAAAATGACCAAAAAACCTTTTTAAAAAGAACTCACATACAAAGAATTTCACTATTAAAAAGTCTCAAAAGATACTTATGTGCACTCGAAAACATTCTTATTTTATATTATAAAAAAGGGTGTCTTAACCATCACTGTCCATCCTCATGGGGTTCAACGAAGTCATAATGTTTTATACTTGGCCGTTTTCCCTTCTTTTCATGGCAAGAAGAGTTTTTACTTGCGAAAGTTTCATATATATCTGAGTTAATATTTTCTACCTTTACATACATACATACATACATACATATATATATATATATATATATCTCACTATTATTGTTTCCCGTTGCATAAGGGAAATACTTTACATACAATACAAGTAGATCAAGCTGCACAAAATCCACCAGAACCGGGCAGATAACAAATAGAAGGAAGTTGCTCCTTTACTGTATAAATCATTTTCCAAAAAAATGTATGTATGTATATTGTTTGTAGATATAGTAATTACTAAAATACCAATACAAAATCGCATTTTAAACATGCAACTTAGGATTTTCACAATGCAATTTTGCAAAAATAATTGTCATAAAATCGCATCTAAAAAATTTGATGATAACGAACATTAATGAAGTTATTAACAAGGCTTTGATAAGCAGATAAAGAGAGATACTACAGATAGAATGCTGTCAAATTAACCTAGAAGTTACTTTAAAGCTACAAGTTAGAGGATGATATTCTAATGTCACTTCCACTCCGCATGCATAATTCAGTACCAAGAGATAGAAATAACACCAGGCAGTTGGTATGTCAATCACAAGAAACGTCATCACCACATGCACAATTCATTGATTCTTGAGCTTTTTCAACAATTTTTATAGTTTATACAATGCAGTCTTCTCAAGGACCATGTGAAAAAATAGCCAACCTTAGAATTCTACTTATTAACCTGACCTATATTTTCCCTGTACAGCTTAAGTGGATAACAAAAAAGAGAAAGAATATAAAGCTGGAAATTTAGTTACCACAAGGTGTCTGGTCAAGCAAAATCAGGAGTACAGAGGTTGTAACCCGAGATGAGTGAGCTAATTGCAAAGGCTAAGAAAGCCAGAAAGGATGTTGCGATTGAACCACTAGCCATTTCTGTGAACTCATCCTTACCCCAGTTTGATTGCCAATCTATTACCCTAGTAGCTGCTGCAGACGATGCTGCCATTATAAGATATGCCAGCATCTGCATCAGAACAAAGATATTGCCATGGTTAGCCACACAAAGGTTGCATCTTTCCCTCATTTTAATAGAGAAGAAAGCCGAGAAATTGCAACATTGAGCATGGTGTCTGGTTCATCAGAGCATCTCAGCATTATGTAAAGACAAGCAGGCTAATTTTAGCTTATTATAAGGGACAAAGCAACCACTCTAGATGACTAGAGAGGTCTCCTTCAATGGTTTGCCAAATGGTATGGAATGATATAATATGAAGGTTCCATAATCTCTCATGAGATGAACCAACGGTCTACCAGTTACAAGAACAGCATAAAACCATTAAAAAAATACATCGAAAGTTTGCTACACAGTGTGTCGTTCTATCCATGCTTGGGTTAAAAGGGATTGTAAATCTCACCTTAAGTGTTTAATTGAATGGCTAAGGGATGGTTAAAGAAAGGGAAAAATGGTGAAGAAATTGTAATATCAAAAGAAAAATAGATGCTTAGCTTCCTTATTTCATGTACATTACATATAAGAAATGAAGTACCAAAGAAGTAAGCAACACAGTTGAGATACCTCAAATGGCAGAATTGATATAATTGTGTATTGACTGGTAGCTAAAACTTATAGCAATTTAAGCACCTCCATGCTGATTGTTAAATGTGACTTGCCTGATCCATAAAGAAATCAAAGTGGCAGCGGAGATGATGATTGAGGATGTGTTTCTCTGTGATCAAATGGCAGGTCAAAATACATGCTTGAAATGTGGCGTAGACAAAGCCAATGATATTCACCGACAAACAGAACCTGTCATTTAGTATGCACCATTCAGTTATAATTTGACACACAGGGGCACATTCTCAAGTACAATATGATAGAATCAAGAAAGGGGGTCTAAACTCTTTTTCATAGAACACAGAGAGGCATAACTGGTTCCAACTACGTTTGCTAAAGATGGAAACATATTTTTCCAATAATCAAATAAAAGTTGGAGCATCCAAAAAAATGACTAGAACACGACGAAAATGGACACTAATAATGGGTTTTTAACAGCTAAATGGTACCCTTACGCTAACTTGCCAAGGATCACATAATCACACGAACATTCATAAGCCATCCTTTGATGGCATGTTGGAACAACAGAGTCCAAAATCTTTTGATATTTGAATATCAGTGAAGAGAAACTAACTCAGCATACAATTTAAATCAAATTTCCATCATCAATTCACAAACTTTATACACACTCTCTCTCTCTCTCTCTAAACTATCATCAATTAACAATCTGTAAAAACTAACTAAGGACAACTAAATTCAATGAACAACCCAAAAAGGGATTATACTATCGTCTTGTCGATCGAACCATATAATTTAATCATTGAAATACCAATTGCATATCTTTTTGCTTTTTTTGATTACCTTCCTCACGTATGGATAAAACTGAATGATTTCCCAAAAAAGATCAGTAATTATTTGACTTTCTGAGAAAACCTTCATCAATGGTAGTAAATAACTGATATTTCTATAGCTATTTTCATGGTTCAATAGACGGTCTCATCTAAGGTAATAAACGAGTCAACCTACTCACTCGCAAGCTACTAGAACTCAATACCGTATTTATTCATATTCAACTCGAGAATAATCAAGTCGAGCTCTAAACTTAGCTACATGCTCAGCTACATAAATATTTAGCTCACGTAGCAGACAAGCAATCGAGTTGGAGCCAAATTTTAAATTTTAATCGAATCTATTATACGATCTTGTTCAGTACTTCTTCGAGTCGAGTTCACTTCGAGTTCAAAATTTTAAGCTCTTGAGATTTGAAATTTCAAGTCTAGCTCGAGTTTCAACTCGGTACTGCGATCATGCAAATTGCAAAGTACCTGTATTCTCGGTAACGATCGAAAGAATCACCACTCCAACCCTGAGTCTTATCAGCAGCCATAACGCTAAACGAAATCAAACAGATAATCACTTCCGTAATCCTAAACCCTAACGCAGCTTTCTCTTGCATCTCCCTACTCTTCGATCTCCTCAATATCGTCGTCACCGGACTACTCGATCTCTCTCCTTCCTCCTCTTCTTCCTCTCCCCCACCTCGTCCTCTGCCGCCACCACCACCACCACCAAACACCGTCTTCTTCCTCGACCCTTCCTTCGTATCATTCCGACCGGCGGAGGAGCGAACGTCGTTCTCCGGCGACCTTGGGTTCGGGTTCAAGGGAGATCGACGGGGAGTGTACTTATCGATGGCGACGATGGCCTTGGAGTTGTCCGGCGGGGCCGGAGATCCCGCCGGAGATGCGTAGGTGGAGGGTATGTGGTTTTCGGCGGAGTCTGATCGGTGGTGAGGTGAATGGAACTCGATGGGTGGATCGGAGGTGTTCCTTTGAGAAGGTTGTTTCTTCACTGTGGTGGCGGGGGCGGTGGTGGTGGGAATGGTGGGGCGGTGGTTTTGGAATCTGACGGTTGGCGCAGATGGCTTGCGTTCGGTGTCCATGGTTACCGTGGCTTTTTTGGGGGGAGTTCAAGGTTTGAGAGTGAACTTGAAGTGAAATGTGAAAGGGTTTTTCTTTTTTATAATGGTGAAAGAGAAGGGGTATGGACAGAACAGAACATGCAAGGTGGAGTGGCATATAAATATATTTATAATTGAGTTCAATACACATCTAAGCTACTTATACAAAATAATTATCAATATATTATTTGAATAAAATTAATTATAAATTTCAGTTATAAAATCGTATTTAAAAAATAGAATGTTCAATTTTACACAAAAATCGCGTGAAAGAATCACGATGTAATGTTTGACTATAATCCCAATATCGTGATTATTAATCACGATACGAGTATAGGTATTTCTATGGATATCGTGATTAATAATTATGATATTACTCCATACGTTCAAATATGTATTGCAGCTTATAGTCGCGATATGCATGTATATATCGGGTTTTAAAAACGCGATATACGCATATTTACTGTTCGCTCATATATCTTATAATAAAAAACGATTTTGATATGATAAATTAATAATTATTTTCGTTTTAATCTTATTTAAGTAATTAATTTTAATTAGTGTACTAAACAAGAATTAACTCTTTCTAATTATTTATAAGGATAGTGTATGTAAAAAAAAATAGAAAGATAATTGGCTACTAATAATAGTTTAATAAAATAATAATTATTATTATTTTATTGTATGATTTTTTATCTTATTTTAGTATATTTTTTTTATACTAAAGAATGTGGTTCGGTTAATAATAATAGATAAATATTTTCGAAAAAAAATTATATACAGTTTTTACTGCATATTAAAAAATGTATTAATTTTCAAATACTACTGACTCAGCACCCAATACGCCATGGTCAATAAATTTTTCCAAACAGTCAAAAAGAATTCAGAGCCAAGTCAGACTGACTACTACTTGGTTTAAAGTATAAAGTTTAATGGTATTTATGATTGAGGTATCCATTGACGAGCTTAACAAGAAGTACTATTAAATTATGCATGTACATTTGTGAAAAAGAAGATGACAAAAGTAAACAGATATGGCCCACCACTTGATATTACATGTAAGTTAAACAAATGTTCACCACAAATCTATAAAATTTAAGGCGGGCCTGTTGGGATTGTCTGTTTTTCATCTGTATCTGTATCTTTTTTAAAATGATATGTGTAAATATATCTGATTTGTATCTAAATTTTATCTATATTTGTTCTATTTGATCTTTTGATGAGAACTGTCAATTTTTTTATCTATATCTATTTCTTGATGAATAATTTGTTAGCAAAAAATTTGAAAAAGTGTCTGTATCTATCGGAAAAAAGCCAAAACAAACAGACCCTATTATCGACAAATAATGGAATTTTTAAAAAAAAAATACAAACTTATTGTCTTGTATGCAGAGGTAAAAGAGCCATAAGAATTTATTAAACACGCCTATAACATTAAAACACAAAAAAAAAAAAAAAAAAACCACTGCTAATAAACAAAAAGCTTCTGAATATCTAGACAATTTACTAAATCTTGTTTGCAATCCTTCAGAAGGTTTAAAGTATCGTAAAAAATATCAAAACTTATTATAAACTAAAAGCTTGTATATAATCTTGTCTTCAATTGAGTTAATTATCTAGTTATTAAAATAAATATAATAATCAATATATTAAATATTTTAGTAGTATAATTATAATTAACTATAGATTTAAGCTATTAAATTAATAGACGAAATTCATTGCGTTAAAAAACATTACGAAACAATAAAATCTTCTGTAATAAACCAGATATTTTACGAGATTTAGATATCTTTTTTAATTTATAATTTTTTTTTCTTTTTAATTTGTCCTAGTCGATAATGACTTAAGGTTATATATCCTATCACTTCTCATGACAATATATTTCTTTTCAACTACATAACTTGATATTTTGCATCTTTTTTAACTTTACATATTTGGGTTATTATTTCTTTTAAATATAATTATAAATGATAACATTAGAGTTACATAAAATGAAATACTATGAAAGCTAAGTTTATATAACTGAAAAGAAGAAATAATATATATATATGTATATATATATAAAGTGATGAGAATTCAAATATATCTTCTTTATATTTAACCCTAATTATAAGATCTATATAATAATCGTCCTTCGGAGTAGAAACTATATAATGGATTACTTTTTAAATTATATCTAATTTAGCAAAATACAACAAGGAGAATTCAAACATATACCATCCTTGTATTATAAGAACTTAGTTCCATTGAAACTTTTGCCAATTAAAGTAGTTAGATTCAAATGGGGAAAGAAAATTAGCTACTAAAAGGATGATCCATTATGTTAATACAGAAATATCATTCAACTTGAAAAAGTTATTTACATTATATAGCACTGTATTTAAAAATAAATAAATAACTACTTACCTGTGCACTAATAAGAGAAGAAAACTTTTATGAGCCCATTAGTAAGATCGTTACACCAATTATCTAATTATTAAAATAAATAATGTAACTATAGATATCCATCTTAATGACAAATATGATTATTTCAATATTGTACTTATACATTTAGATTTAGAATTAAACCATTAAATAATTGATAGATCGGCCCTAGAAAGTCTATCAGCATGGAGCTAGTACTAGGCATTTAATAATAATAAGACAAAGGGCCAAAAAGCAAGAAAGCAAGCGGTGAAACTTTAAAAACTGCCCTAAAGCAACATCTTTTTTGGTGTCCCTTCCCCTGTGGTGGACTGAGCTTTTGAGATGTTAAAAAGAAAACCGCGTCTTTTACAAATTCACATCCTTTTTTGGTGGGCAGATTCCTCCTTTCTTCTGTGCCCACGAACTTCCACTAGACATTGCTTTTCTTTGATTGAGAAAAAGCATTACTACGTGCAAAGCAAACACGAAATCTATAAAATGATAGACATTGGACCAATGCCAACGAAGCAAATGGCTTGTGGAACTCAGCAACAAGGGACCACTTAGATAAGATACTAAAAATTAACTGCATGATCAAAGTAACTAAAAGCAGGTCGGTCCAAGTTCCACTTTGAGTTCAATCGTAACCCGGCTCCTTGGTGAACCATTTTGAATGGGTGAAACACGTGTTTATTAACTTTAAAAAAAAAACACACAAATACGAATTATATAAAATTAATTACCAAAATATCAAGATAAAAAATCGCATATATATGTTATGTGATTCATGTTTTTCTTAATGAATCGCATAAATAATATGTGATTGGGTAAAAAAATCTACAATACTAAATCGCATCTTTGAAGAGCGATTCGACATATTTATATAAACCAATGTTTTACATATAAATCGCATTCGATACATGGGATACGATTCATTATTTATATATGAGTTGTATATACTACATATGACTTACGTACAAACACATGAATCGCATATATTATATAGGATTTTATAATCATTTTCATATAATTTTTATTTAAGCTTGTCGGTATTCATATGATTTCTCCCACTTTGAGAACATCCTCAAGCGGCCCTAGACCACTAGTTTTGCAAGCAGTTTCAATATGACTAAATCAGGCTAGTCTCTAAGTTATATAACCTCAAAAATTTATAGTAAATAGTGATTGACAATAAAACCAAAAAAAAAAAAAGGCCTCCCATTCTTGAAATGGGAAAAAAAATTCACCCTCTATAACCTTTTTGCCCTTTGAAAAAATAATAATAGAAAAGGCAGTGGCAAATGTTTAATTATTTTATTAGGGGCAAAATAGTAATAGTATAAAATTTAAAACCTTTTCAAAGATAAAAAACCTAAACTCAGATAGACCACGAGTATTATTTTGTCAAGCCACTTGATTCCTTCGATAGAACCGTAGAACCAATAGTAGGACCAAACTATGGGCCGATAGGTTTCCCAGTAGTTTTAGCTCATACTCAACTATGATGGGCTTTACAAAATAACAACAGCAATAACAGTCAAATGATTAAAGATTGCTGTTTTGAAACACCCCAATTATTGATTCAATAATTTCCTAATACCCAAAGCATCATTTTCCCTGGTCTTGTGGGCACAACTCAACATATCGACACTCAAATCACATCATGAGATCATCTTCCACATTACAATTGTGCCTCGAAAAACAAAAAGAGACCACCCCACATTTCTGCCTTTCAGGCTGATCAAAAGAAACCCCTCAAAAGTCTACTTTACATTGGTTACTCAACCCCTTTTTCACTTTAGCATAGCAAAGTGGCAGCTAAGACCCATCAATGATACCACACAAAGCCACCCTGTTAAGAAATGCCATAATGTCATAAACGATCAAAGAAGCAACCAAGACAGCCCTGCTAAGAAATGCCAAATTGTGGCAAAACACCATCCAGGAGGCAACAATACATCAAGCGTCCTTCCAGCTTCATCTTTAGAAATATTAAAATTTTATGCTAGATGTAAGACCATGAGATGAATCTTTCGCTTTGGCTTTAATGCAACTGTGTTTTGTTCCTTTCAATTCTAATCCATCTTCCAGAGGTAGAAAAGCTAATTGATTTCTAGAGCCTATGAATAATGTGCAAAATAAGTAGATATCTTCTATGGGGATAAGCTGTAATTTGGACATATCAAACACAATTTCTCCATGGGAATGCGAGAAACCATTCTCAGTTAGCTCATATGTCACGGGGAAGAGAAGAAAAGGGTTAAAAAAAGGTGTACAAAAAATGAAGAAAAGCTTTATATACTATAGGAGAATTTAGGCTAAAACTCTATGCTCAAACGACTATGGACAAAATCTTTCTGCATGTTGGTGCTCAACTTCAGATAGTCAAAAAGGATGAGATAATATCCCATAGTCAACAGCTCATTCAGGCAACTTCAAGCGATTGAATAGAACAAGGAAACTTTGCTGGGGCACAGAATATAAGAATCCAAGGTCAGCACCTTTTAAGTAAGGACCCATTCCCTGTATACGAACAAATGTTTGAAAAGATCATCCACATGAACGCATAATGTTTCACTACGTATTATCGACACAAAATTAAAATTCTAAACTTCTTACCTTGCCATTCAACTGAAGAAGCTCACCATTAACCCATTTGGGATTTTTAAATCCAAATTCTGCTATCCTCCCTTGACCTTTATAACTTGCAACCTACATAACAGAAACTTTTCAACATGCTATTGACACGGCAAAACAAAAGAAACATCTTGTGTGCGTTATCTCACTAAGTGATGTAAGTACATGGATCCTTTTACGCCACTCCTGTTGGTAAAAAGGATACTTATAACAGCCTCTAATTACCTCATGTGAGCATCAAAAGGGTATTCATTACCAACATAAAAGCGAGAAAGGAATAGTAAACTTACAAGCAAAAACAAAAGACAGAGAAACACAGAATACCCCATAACCTACGCTTATCTACACATCTGAAATTTTTTCTTTACAACTGGATTTTTTTGCACTCGTGAAGAACATTAGCATGCTGCAGTTGCAATCTGTTCATAAACTAACTTAAATTATTTTGAAAAATGTTCACTTAGTATTATTTATTTTAAGGGAAAAAAAAGGTGAAGTCTGTTCGTTGCACTGTAATAGAGAAGTCCAAGAATGATTTTGCTAACTCATAGAAAAAGCTAGAGCTGTAAGTAAGCCGAGATAGCTCGCGAGTTACTCGAGTTCAACTCGGCGAAAACTCAAATTTGACTCGCTTACAATAGAGTATAGCTCGAGTTCGAGCATTAAAATACTCGGCTTGATGAGCTCGCGAACTTAATTGAGTATTAAATCGAGTCAAGTCGAGTTCCAGTTTATTGAGTATTAAATATTCTTTATAGTTAAATTAATATTTAAAAGAATAATCAAGCTTAATCAAGTTGAGTTCGAGTTTATCAAGTATTAGATTGAGTCAAGCTCGAGCTTAAAAATCAAAGCTCGATCAAGTTCGAGCTTCGAGTTTTTTATTCGAATCGAATTCGAGCTTGGTACTGTATCGACTCGACTCGATTTGTTTACTGCCCTAGAAAAAGCTGTTTCTGCCAAGTACTATATGTTTAATTCTAGGCTTTGCTAACTCGTTTGCAGGTAGACAATTTCTTGGTAAACCAAAGGAAAAGTTGAACAAATTTGCTGGCATCCTTGCCCTTGAGAAAGGAAGGATGAGAAAAGGACCATGCATGTGAATTCCATGAAAAGATACATAGTATATTACCACGCCTAAATCATCCGGAAACAATACTGAGCTGCGACTGCTTCTTCCAATTTTCGCACGGAAAGTTACCTATGTGCACCAGGTATGTAAGTTCTTAAATTGCACAAGCAAATAAAGGCAGCTAAATTGCTGACTAGATTGTCAGAAACATCCTTAAGAACAGCAGGTAGCATACCTGTCCAGCTGGAACATTAAGATCTCCTGTTAATTTCACTGCCTCAACATATTCAAAAAATTCTACCTCAGACGAATTATCATCTGAGTTGTTCCAATGACCATATTTGCGTCTCAATTGCACGACCTCAGTGCCATAAGGTCCAAATGCACCAACATAGAGACCTAAAATTTAGCAAATCAATCTTATAAGAATTTAAGTGCCATATTGATGAGGAATGGACAAAATCAATCAATGGAGAGATACCATCAAATGGATCTAAATCGCCTTTGGAAGTGGTAATTCTACTGAATGTAGTAAACTCAGGGAGTTTGTTCCTCTTCTCTGCTTGAGCGACAGCAAGCTTAACAATTTCTTGTACATTTTTTGAAATCTGAAGAAGGTAATATCAAAAGTTAAATGTAATCCAATATGCACTCTAGTTTTACTCAAGAAACTAGAGCACCTTAATTTATTAAATTGGATTAAGAAGATACAACAAAATAAAATCAACATAACATAACCAAAATAATCTATATGCACACACTTATAGCATAGCCATTGGGATATACATAAATGCTTTTGCACCCCTTGTGAGTGGGCAAGACACTGATGAAACCTTTTACCAGAAAAGGTAAATTAAATGGAGAGACCAAGGATATGGGGGAGATCAAACTTAGGAACATGCTCTGCCACAAACAACTCGTCTGAAGGACAAGTTTATGAATTATGGTACAGTTTCATATTTTTACTCTAACAAAGATGAAACAGATTGTTGTGCCAGCAAAAATTTATAGAAAAGGTTCCAAATTTGGTGTATCTCACCTTTCGTGAAACTCTGTTACCACCCCAAAATGCTTTGGCAACTTCAGGAGGCATCAACTCGGATATACCTTGGGCTGCTATGGCTGTCACTTTCACTTTGGACACTTTACTGTTAGTGTTACCACTACCTTGGTCTAGACTCCCACCAGGAAGATGCAACACAAAAGCATCTTTTTCTATGTCCTTTATTTCTGCTGGAAGACGTACAAACTCATCTTTAGAAGGTGCATTTTCGTTATGGACGACTCCTCCAATAAAAAGCTTCATATCCATATCCTTTTCATCCTCATTAGCATTGGTATCCTCCCCTAGAGCAACTGCATCAGGCTGAATTTCTTCCAGATCAGCAGCTTCATCTTCAGAAATTTCCTCGGAGCTTGTCTCATCATCATCCTGAATGAACTGCTTAACAGCTTCGCTATCCTCCGTCACTCCCTCAGCGACGTCAATATTCATGACTTTCACTTTTAATCCAGGAATTCTGTCCTTCAAAAAGTTTATTACACTTTTTATCCCTTCTTCTGTTGCTCCTTCAACATTTAAGTTCTTCTCATCATTCGTCTCTGTCTTCGCATCAGTTTCCTGAATATCTACTACAGTTTCATCATCAACTTTAGGAAGGGATTGGCTCTTTGCGGGTTTTGACAACGAATTGGTAGTGGTGATTGAATTTCCTTTAGGACGATGGAGATATACTACCTGCCAAGAATCACCACATTAGGGGTGGATTGCAAAAATTTATTGGTAAACTGTATTCGTTTCAAAAAGAGTATATGTTACATAATACACATAGAAGATCCACACAGATAGGGTGCTCTGCTAAAAGTAAGTAAGTTCACCATATACAGAGATAAATTGATTAAAAGGAGTATAAGGATCATAGAGAAGATGTGAATTCAACTCGTAAAGATTTTGATTTTCTGAATGATAAAGTTTGATTACCTGCATGACATGTGTATCATCAGGCTCCTTGACCACGTAAATTTCAAACAAGGGAGTTCCAGAAGATGCTGTCACCAACTGCCTAAAAGTAATATCAATTACAAACTCTGCTTCACAGAGTCAAATACAAAAACAGATGAAGAAAGGAAAAAGTAAAATACCTCGGGCTATAAGTCCTACCAACAAACCTGCCCACACCAGGAGTTATACGGATAAGTCTGCCAAAGGGATCATCAGAATCTTTTGCATATCCAACCCACCATCCTACCTGCCAAAACAGTGGAGATCAATTCAAGAAATTTATACAGTGGTTAGTGAAAGAGCTCCTTTCTACAGCCTAAGAAAAGGAAAGAATAAGATGTAATTAATCGACACCAGAAGCCTAAGATAAGCAGTGCTGTTGAAATAACCAGCTGTTAACTAAAGGCTGCCTTGACAAGTCAAATGAAACCAAACATGTGAATAAGAAATTTAGTTGGAAATGAATTTATCAAAATAGGAAAAAGGAAACTTGGCTCCTCCATATGAAACACACCAAGTATATCAACTTGATGCAGCAAGAAAACCACCTAAGACAACAAAAAGAGAAATTCATATATTTAGCTTGGCGCATAATCAGAGAAAACTTCACAGAAATATTGAAGTGGATGCATCCCAAACCAATCGACCCTTTCTAAACATTAGGATGCTCCAATCATCCTCTAGGTCATCTTGTTATATTCTCTCTATGATGCATAGCAATAATCAACCCCAGTTTGAAAATGAACCATGCAAAGAACTACTCTTTTCCTTGAACACCAACTCCCTCGTCAACCGCATGATAACAAGACAAAAACCCTCTGTGCATTCATCTTTGACCATTTCCAGACTCATATCCTCTCAACAAAGAATAAGTTCAGTACTATGATAACCAGCACCAATTATAACAAATTATTACAGTTTTACCCAAGAAATGAAACCCTGAACATGTTTAATTCTTCATCCTATAGATCACTGATTACTGAAAAAGTTAGTTGTAAGCAAGCATTCCCATCCACACCTTGCTCTCCATCTACAAAACTGTTCCACAGCCACAAGCATGAGTCAAATGAAACGGAAGAAAGGTTCCATGTGTCTCTTCACTCCCTTCCTCCATCTACCAAAAGAAATGGAGTTACTCCTTCATTTGTTCCCAAGGTAATTTTTTAGTATCCGAATTAAATCATCATTAGAACTTACGAAATGGCACTTACTCCCTTCATTTCTTGGTTGCACTAAAAAATCTAAACAAAAAAGTAAAACGAAAAGCCAATAACATACCCAGTTAATATGAACAATGGCCAGCTATCATCAGCAAGAGCATAGCTATTGCTACTGACATTATGCAATGGATAAAGCATACACCGTACCTCATGTTTATGTTCAATTCTCTGAGTTACATATCAAGAAAAGGATAATCATTGTAAAACAGTAGCGTTTCTCAAAAAGACACCACATGTGCAGAGTATAGACACAAGGTAAAATCGAAAGTCTATAGCTGATTAACACTGAATGAAATTCATTTTGACAATATTCAAATAAAAGAGCTATTACAGAACAAGAGCCAACTGCAGAAATTGAGCTCACTGCATCATTCCTTGGCTTGCAACTCTAAGACATGTCACATTAATTGGAGTTGGACTCAATGTTTTTCTACTGCTGGCTGAAGAATAATAAAGCCCCCTAAGCATAGTAATTATGCTTAGCAAGACTTATCATCTTAGGCAGGTGTACAATGTTTCTGTCAGTGGACTGCTCTAATAAGTTAGCAGATTACCTGATGAATTCAGCAAGAGCAAATGAGATTGACAAGGAGTACCCAAAAGTAACTTTCACACCCAGCTTAGACATTTATAGATTTTGGTCCTTTTTTTTTTATATGTATTCACGAAAATTCTCATTATCTTAATGAGAGGTTGCGTATCAAGCCCCTTTACATTAGGCTGCTTTTGTCAATTAGTAAAATTCCATAAATGGGGTTTGCCACAAAAAAATTTAATAATTAAAAAAAGAGGGAGTTTTGTTGTTGGTTTAAAAAGAAGTTACCAGTCCACTGCCTGTATGTTTGCATAATCTCGAAGCGTCATGGTATCTCTCTTCTTCTATTGCAGTCTGCAGGGAAAAAGAAAGGAGGAGATTTGATCAAGGAACAAGAAAATAGATTATTGGAACCATGCTTGAAGGAAAAACACACAGTTGTGTAACCTTCAATTGAGACATTATTGCAGCTACACAATCCTTTGATGTAGCTTCTGTAATAGCCATTTTCAACTTTGCAGCTTCTTCGAAGTCTTCCTTCTCAATTGCTTCTTCAAGTTGAAACTGTATCATTTGAAATGGAGCGTTATTTAATATTCTCAACTTCCACTGATGTTCTGCTTGAGAAGGCAACTCAATATAACAGAAGATTGAAAGCCAACCTCATTGACTAGTTTGAGACTAAGTCTCACAGCATGAACATACTATAATAGGCTGGCCATTCAAAACAGACATACATAACCCAATATATATACAAGCATGTGAACCCCATTAATCAATTATTGGAATGTTCACACAAATCTATGCTGATATCAAAGAGTTAGATCAAGGCTAGAGTGTTGATGCTCATCCAAACCCATATCTAGAAGTGAGATATACACTACACAAAGTAAATCATAATTAATACATAGCAATAATAATCAACAGGACATCACCATAGCAATTAAATATCCAAGATAATGACATATGGTTGGGAGCTGCCAAACAATCAAAATGAGGCCCCTCACATGCTTGCTTTAGTGAAAACTCTTTGGAAAATACATACTTATTAATCCAAAGTGGAGTACTACATATTAAAGTACCCCGAGCTACATTTGATTCACTTCAATGGAAAAAAAACAAAAAGAAATAGGAATTCAATTAATACTATTTTGTTTTATGATTGGGTATTTTAAAATAATACCCAATCATGTAAGGAATAGCAATTCCTCCAGTGAAAGTTAAGAAGGAATAGAAATTCCTTATCTATGACACATGACATGGAATAAATAATGCTTATAGTATAATTTTGTGCTATCTAATAAGAGAATTGCTATTTCGTAGTAATACAGATAAAATGACAATTCCATTCCATTGAACCGGATGTAGTGAGTGCCTAAAGTACCGTTTGGAAGCACTGGACGACACAGCATGATAGCAATGACACAAACACAGCATGTTTAGGAGACATGAACATGAAGACAAAAAAATAAAACCAACATGATCAAACTAACCCAAATATAACATAAATGCAACACAAAGTGACACAGATATAAAAATAACTGATTACTGCTGTAAATGAAGTATTCGTCATTATAAGAAATTCAGACACAGCAAGCCACACACTGCCACTTCCTTCATGTCACCAAACGACATTTTTATGACAGCAACTATGATGATTAGCTCAAGAACAGAAGCATTGTACAAAAGAAACCACTTGATGAAGAAAACCATCAACCCCCATCAAGAACACCCTAAACTAAATCCCACCGACATTAAACAAAAAGACATAAACATAAGGAATCACAAGCCGATCCCAACCAAACACATCCTGATTAAAGTCCTATTACTAAGACAAACTACACAGCAAAACCGACTTCAAATTCAACAAAACCCCACCAAAACATATCAAAACCCCATTTCAAAAACACCAACTTCACTACATCACCTTGAGCACAGAAGCAAAGCTCTCGGCTTGTTCAATTTCCATGAAATGACGGTTCCAACGATTCCAATCCCAATCAAGACTAGAGCTTCCATTCCCAACACACTTACAACAAAAACTACTACTACTCCTCGAACTATTACAATTCCTACTATAAGAAAAGGCAAAGGACTTATATTTTTTAGCAGTAAACCCCAACCCGAAAAGAAAACATCTAAAGCTGTCGTGTTTCATGGTGGAGAGAGTACTAGGATATGAAAATGGCTGGAGTTGAGACATGGGGATTGTGTTTCCGGTGACCCATGAATTCGTCACAGCCATATTTTTGGATGAGTGGTGGTGGTGGTAGGCTTCGCTAAACCTCCGCCGGTTCTGTGACAGTGGATATGTGTATGGATAGAATCGATGGTGGGTTACGTTTAGCTCCGTTCAATGTTGTAAGTTAGGGCCCATGGATGATGTGCTGTGGAATTTTAAAGATAGTACAGTACCCAAGTTGTTTCATCTAGAATACGGCTGTCTGGTATAGATTAATGAAAGATCTATCAAAATATCTATCCATCTTTGTCTTATGGTGAGCTGTGAAGATTAAAAATCGTAGATAATTAAGTAAAATTGTCCGTGATTATATGAATTCCGAAGAGATGAGTTTTTTTTTTTTTTTTTTTTCTTTTCATTTAAACAGTTGTTATAGGAAAAAGGAAAATAATATTTAATTTTTTAAAAAAATTATAAAATATCACTAAGATGAAAATAATCTCATATTTCGGTTTATTCCAAAGAAAATGTCTTGTATTTAGAAGAGTTTTTTGTGTAAAAAATGTTTTTTTGAAAATAATATATTTTCATGCGTTTTGTTTTATTTATAGAATTATGTTGAAAAAAAAAATTCATGTGTTTGACTACTGATACTAAGTAACATGTCGTTATATTACATTTAAAATGATTTATTATTAACAAGTAACTATATAGGTATATTATGCCAAATAAATTTACTTAAAGTAAAAGTATTAAAATATATATATATATAGCATTTATTTGCAAACTATCAATTGATATTCATAATTTTTTTAATGATTTTTTATTTTTTCTTTTTTCTAATAAATCATTTTCATGTTTAAAATATATTTTTTAGTTAATTGTGGTAAAAATCAAATAAATATCATGTTTCTAGAGTTAGAATACTTAAAAAGTTAATCCAGAAAATGACTTTTTATTTTGAAAAAAGTAAGTCGTCTTTTTTTTTAAATAATATGATTTGCTCTTTAATAGAAGTTCTTTTTCCCTTACAAAAGAAAATGTGTTTACTTAAATATCATTTTTCTGCATAACAAACAAAAGAAAATAAAAAAATTATTTTCTAGAAAATATTTGTTTGGAAACAAGCAGAGCTAGATAAGGGTAGCTACGGATCAATTTGGTTCAGTTTTTCCTAAAATCAAACCAAAACATAATTTATGGTTTAATTTTTTTTTTTTCATTCCAAACCAAACCATTAAGTTACAATTTAGTTCGGATTAGAAATTTTCTAAACTATTAAATAAATGTTTTGTTTGGTTTGGATTACAGATTAAATCAAAATTTTAACTAAAAAATTTCTTTGTTCTAGTTTTTTTATATTTATATAGATATTTAAATATTTATATCATTTTATAAAGTTTATATTATAAATAATGACAAAATACTTTACAAATTCAACATGCTTTTAATCTATAGTTCTCTATAAAATCAGTTATTCACCAATAAAAATATTCACTAACCAATACATAGTAAATCATAACTTATAATTTTTAATAGAACCATCAAGTCAATCATCTACCAATAAATTTAACTAAAATAAAAAAATCATCTATTAACGAATAAAATTATCTGCTAAAAAATACATTAAACAATTAATACATAATTAGAGTTTATAACTAAATAAATAAATTTCATATTTTATAAAGTTAAAAACTATTAAAAAGTAATAATTCATCATCAATAAAAATATATATATGACGAGCCTAAAAAACAAATTTAAAATTAAACTAGTTGATTTTAATCAATATTCACCAAATAATAAATATCAAATGAAATCATATGATCATATATCATCTTTAATCAATAATCATAAAAAAATCTATAGTTATAGCTTACAAGTAAAATATTATTATATTTTTCTAAAACGATTTAGTTCAATTTTATGAATTAGTTTAGTTTACTTTCCAAACCAAACCATAAATTTACGAATTGATTCAAATTGTAAAATTTTTAAACTAAATTATTAAAAAAAAACCATATTTTCGGTTTGGATTAGTTCGGTTCGATTCGTTTTTTTACTTACCCCTAGATTTAGGCATCATGATCTCATCTCTTGAAAATATGATGTTTGAATAATGCAGCTTTCTCGTCTCTTCAAGAGATGAGGTCAATACATGGACCAACTTTGCCTCTTCAAAAAAGAGATGAGGTTGAGGGCTATATGACATCTTCCCTGTTCTTCTTCTTCCCCATTTGAATGCCCCAAGTTTTCCCCTAAACTCTCTAGTTCAAATTAACCCTAACCCTAATTTTGTCCATTAGAGCTTTGATTTTGATAATTTTTGCACATTTTATTGATTATTTTCAATCACCAGGTGTTAGATTAATCATCAATTCGTGCAAAAATCAACCAATTCATCTAAAAATCAACAAGGACATGTGGAAGTCCTAACTCAAAAGGCAAGCTTCTGGACATTTTCACTTATTTTTATCACAATTTTTTATGTTGTAATGTAGAATTTTGGGATGTTTTATACGTTGTTGGATTTTTTTTTTTTTCCAAATGTCGAATTACATTGTATGTTATTTACCATATGAGTTGTATTGTGGAGTAGTGATGCAATTTTGATGTTTACTATATGTGTTACTGATGATGTCTTATGGACATTGTATGATGTAATGTTGATGTTACTGTATACTTTTAAAATTTATGAATCAAATTATGAAATCATATATTGTTATATGTTTTACACCTTGATCATGTTTAATGATGTTATAACCCACATCAATGAAATATTTTGATAAGACATGGGTTAGATATAAGATAGATATGATGGCATTAGCAAACATGTTCGATATTAAGGGAGTGCAATTCATAAGGCATGATCACATTTTATGCATTCAACATATGTTTTATGAGCTAAAGGGTAGGTGAGAAAATGGATAAGGCCAAGTTTATATTATACACTCATAGCAACATTATGGAAGAGAATGATGGTTTTGGTTATGATAGACCGTCAATTGTTATGGTCAGTGTTAGTAAGAACTTTATGTATGAATAAATACTTGACATCATTTGTAGTAGACTTAAGACAAATAAGTCTATATATCGGATTGAGCTATATCATAGGTAGCTATTGGAGATGGGACGCTATATTATGAAGTTTAATAAATGCCATGAGACCCTTAATCTTTGCACTTTTTTAGACATATTCGTCATGTAATTTTAGTGATTTGTTAGAGAAAAGGACACTTATTTTGTAAAAAAAAAAAAAAATCATCTCAGGGTTTAAAGGGATCGTTTGGAAGATTTCACGATGATCCAAGAGAAATTAAGATGAATTAATCAAGTTTGGATTAATTTTGCAAGAGGAATAAAGTTTCTTCTTTCATCCTCACCTTCAGCATGGCTATATTAAATAGCTAAAGGTGAGGTCAGAAGCATCAAAGGTGATTAAGTTTTCAACCTCACCTCTAGCATTTCCAGGGAGGAATGCCAATGATGAAGTTAGAATGCATCAGAGGTGAAAAAATTTTCAGCCTCGCCCCAATCCCATCCATGTTGATATCTATGCTAACGTAGGTTTATGAGAAAACTATAAATAGCTCTGTTTTCTTTCTTTAGAAGTTTGAATAATTTCTCTAAGCCCTAAGGAGAAAACACGAAGAATTTACTGGAGCATCATTTCAAGATCACAAGACATCAATTAGGGCTTATTATTTCTATCGTGATTCTTTCTATTTCCTCTAAATCTATTGTTCTTATTGTAAATTCAATAGAGGAGTAGATTCGCATACTCTTCATCTTATGAAACCTTAACATGTGAATTGAATCAACTTTTTATTAATGAATGGTTATGCCTTTATATCTATTCATGTGATTTTAATGTCTCATGCTTAATTTCTATGCAAAATTAATTGCATGCTCGATTTTTATTGGATTGAAAGAGATTTCATTCAATTAGATACATGTTCATGAATAGAGAAATTACTTATTTCACCTAGAGGTTGGGGAATTACGATTTTCTGCCACAATAAATCAATTCTTGTTATAGGATCATGTACTTTCGTGCAACCTTATGTGGTGTTAGTAAGCAAGAGATCTCCACTATCTCATGTAAGATTAGAAATTGATTAACTCGATGGAGCAATCAATCTAATTGTTGAGATCCTGCAGTGCAAAGCATAAATGATTTATTAATCAATCCTTTATCATGAAAATTTTAAAGTTTAGGGTGGATCAAAATGGCGAATATGTTTTGTGATTGAATTCACTTTGAAAGCATACTTAATTGATCTTAGGGCCTGCTTTATCTTTTGTCTAGTAGTTTTAATTGTAGATTTCACTTCAAAACTAAGGCTAAATAGTAGAGAACCTGTAATACCAATATTTGTTTTCAAAATCCTTAAGGAGGACATCCTAAAATCTATGCTACATTGAATAGGTGTAATTACATAGCTCAGATCATAGATTTCATCGGGTTTATAAATTTTAGTTGATACGATCAATAAACGCTCATCAATGTTATCCCATTGACCGATAATGATGCTGCATAGGAGATGTTGGTGTACATAGAAGGGTTAGTAGCTGTATATGTCTAGATATTTGAAAAGAAATTGTCACAGGTACCTGTAGATGCTATAGGCATTGATGGAGATGCTGGCAGCCAAGGGCTAGGAGATTTAAACTCCACTCCTAATCATACAACAATGAGCCTATAAGTTTAGATGAGTAACTTTGAAGTGGGTGCACCTGACTAGAGTTATGGTCATGAGACTAATGCAATGCAAGGCTCATTAATAATTAAATCTAATGACAACTATGATAATGATAGAAATGATTCTATGGCAGGTTTGTCCATCAAGTAACTGCTATCAATGTACAACTTAAGGGTAATGACTAGTATCATTTCATGGCCCCTACAGATGTCGATACAGTAGGGAGTTCAGCGTCTATACAATTTTTCACTATACATGTAAGTGGTACATATGCTATATTTGATGATGAGCAGGAAATAAGTGCTATAAATTGGAGCTTCAATGATGAAGTTAAGGTTAGGATGTGGTTCGAGACTAAAGATCATCTTATACGAGCAGTTAAAATGTGGCACATATCGACCCATTACAAATTTAAGGTGATGGACTTAGACCCAAGGTCATAGGCAGTTAAATGCACTAATACCCACAACGAAGGTTGTAAGTGGAGACTCAGAAGCAGTTACAAGAAACATAATGAGTGGTTTCACATCACCAAATATGAAAGACCCCACACATGTTTAGATGAAATCACTAAACAAAATCATTCTCAGTTGGACTCCATTAGTATGTCCAAGTGCATTATAACAAAGGTTCATAATTCTCCATATGTGAGGGTAAAGGATCTCCAATTGACTATATTAAAAGAGTTTGGGTATAATGCTCATATTAAGAGAATTCGTGAGGCAAAGCGAAAAGCGATCGGTGTATGGAAGTTGGGAGGATTCATATGTGGAGCTCTCGCATTTACTTAACACGATAGTATAGCCAAATCCAGGAACAATGGCCAAATCATATCATTTCACCGGCATGTGCTCCCGTCAAAGAAGAGAAAGAGGACACATGAAGTTGGTTCCTTACAAAATTTTTTGAACATGCTTCCAAGGATCGCTCCAACATTTGCTTGATAGTCGACTGGCATGCTGGTATTAAGAGTGTAGTTAAAGGTGAGAATGTTGTGTGGCCTAAAGGCTGGCATTGACGCTGGTGTATCTGGCATGTTACAAGCAATTTTAACTCGAAAGCGAAGAGTAAAAAATGTAAGAAATTTGTGAAAAGAGCAAAAAAACAAACCCATATGAGAAAGTTTCATGCTTACTTTGCTGCAGCAAATCAAAGTAATCAATGGACATCGCGATATTTTAACGAGTTGTCTCATGTATGTGGACTTTATCTTATGATGAAGGTGTAAGGTTTAGAATTGGTAACACAAACATAGCTGAAAGTTACAATTTCATTCTTAAAGATGCTCGATCTTTGCCTGTGGCAACATTAGTGAAAAAAAACCTTTTACAATTGTAACTTAATCTTCAACGGGCAAAGGCAGAAGGAGAGTGAAACTATGAATTTAGATAAGTTGCTGAACATTACCTAAAAGAAGTTTGAGAGGTGGAACAACGTGTCAAGTGCCTATCATGTTACATGTTTCGACTATCAAGAACATGTACTGTACTGCGTCCTATCATGTATGGTGAAAAGGGAGATCACATACAAAAAGTTTTATATCAATCTAATCCATTTTAGCTTACTAAAATCTATTTAGTCAAGTTGGACTAAGAGTGATTAACTAAGTTCATTTTATATCTAAGGTTCATATTAACTTAGGTCTATATTAACTTAATCTTAGAAAAGTTGATTAAACTTAATCAATCTAATTCATTCAATTTCATTTAGTCAAGTTGAACCTAAATTTATTAGCTAAGCTCATTTAATACTTGAATACACACATTTAACAAGCAAACACTAGTTTTTAACTTTGTTCGGAAAACATAACAGCTGGAAAGAAATAAAATTTTGGTCTGATACTTTTGAATTTGAAAACTTGAAACATAAAAGTTGTAGAGCTCTTTTTAAGCTTTTTGTATCCTTTTAAATCACCTCAATCTGAGATTGTATGAAAAGGTTATGGTAAAAATATAGTGACTAGAGGCTAACAAGGGTAAAGTTACGACCGTGATTTTTGAAAACACCAAGATCAAAGGCTACTAAGGGCCATGTCATGCCTGTGATTTTTAAAAACATCAAGGTCAAGGCTAGTAATGGAAGAATCATGCCCATGACTTCCAAAAATCAACCAACTTGAGCCTTGTAAAGGCATAGTCACGCTCGTGATTAACAGATTTGAAGGGGTTTCCAAATCCTTTGTTTTTCAAACTCCATTTTATCAATTTTTACATATCCTGCATCAACTAAAACACCATCAAAAAGCAAAATACAACTCAACATAGCCACTTAACAACACCAAATACACATAAACTCTACATGCCCATCATCGTACAACTTCCAAACTTCATACCCAATATTTCAACATTTCATAACTTCTTCAAATCATTCATCTACTAATTTTATCATAAACTCTATTTAAATCTAACATCAATTCATCATATATAAACAAAAACAAAATCAAAACAATATAAAACAAATATATTAGCTTTTAAGCAACTCAAACAACTTGATCTCTTCTTCTTCTTCTAGCTTGGTTTATCTTCTCTTATCCCATCTTCTACTTGATTTCTCTTTTATTCCTTCTTGAATTTGAGATATAAAGAGAATAATTTGAGAGATGAAAGAGAGAAAGGAAGAGGAAAAAAAGAGAAAGAAAAGAGAGAAAGAGAGAGACGAGAATGGTGAAGAAGAAAAGAGAGAGGAAAGGATAAAGAAAGAAAGAGAAGGTAGGGAAAGAAAATAAAAAAGAAAGGATAAGGATAAAAATTAGGATATTTTAGAATATGGGTATTAAGTTTAAACATTTTCTAATAATTTCCTTTATTATCAAAACAAATTTGAAAATAATTTGAGAATATATATTATAAAAATTACTAACTTGATTTAGAAACATACTTTAGAAGTTTAGTTTACAAGAAACTAATATTTAAATTGGGTTTTGGTCTAAAACTAATATTTTTAAGTAAGTAATTGATTTAAAAAATTAATAAGATTTTACAAAATGAAAGATAACTAAAGTTCAAGGGTTTAAGAGTTTTCAAAACGTTTAAAATATTTGTTTTGGGATTTAGGAATTTGAATTTGGAATAAAAGGAGTTTAAAATAAAGAATTGGGTTAAAATTAGATAGTTTGATTTATTAAGAATAGCTATTAAGGAAAATAGATGATCTTGTAAAATATTTCAAATCTCAATTTCAATTCAAATCTACTTACTAGCTTATTCACATCAAATTATCTATTTATTTTTTATTATTTACTTATTTGATCCATTTAAACTAACTACTTTATGTTTCTAACTTAGGTTAAGATTTAGGGTATTTCACAGTGCTAACCTCATCTCTTTATCATGCTAACCTTCCTCTTAAAGAGACAAATACACTGACCTCGTCTTTTTAAAAGACGAGATTTTTCTTTTTTTTTTTTAAGACCTTCTTTCTTGGAGAGACGAGATCATGTTGGCTAAAAGTGAGATTATTTTCATCACAATGGCATTTTTGTAATTTTTAAAAAATACAAATATTATTTTCCTTTTCCTATTGTTATAATTCATTGAGATTTTCAAATCATTTGAATATGTCCCTTTATTCTATCTTTAGATAATTTTTTTAAAGCATTGCAAGAGGATAAAAAATCACTCTATTTAGTTCATTTTTAATTAAGTAACTAGAAAAATGCCAAATTTAGTATTCAAACATTATATAAAATTTCAATTTGGTACTTCAATTTTAATATGCTCAATCTAATACTCAATCAATCTTCTTAGTGTTATTTTTAGTAACGGTTGTCTTGTTTTTTTGGAGGTAACCTAATATTTCTAAACGGTGTAAGGAGAAATAGTAAAAATCCAATTATAGATTGTCTTTTCCATATCAAAAAACGATGTTAAGAAGATAATAAAAATAGCCATAGAAATTTTAATTGAGGATTAAATAGATCATTTTAAAGTTTAAGTACCAAATTAAAATTTTGTGTAAAGGTCAGTTGCCAAATTTGACATTTACCCTTTACAAAATAAGAAGTGACGTGAGATGCAGACATCGTAGAACACCAAATCAGTTTGAAGGCAAAGCTTAATCTATTGATTAAACAAATTCAAGAATTAAAGTATATATTAAAGGTGATACATTGAATTGTGCAAACAAAGAACTTTGGTACAATGAATGAAAGAATCTATCCATTCACTATAAAATAGTTAGAAACTTTTTGCACAAGTGAAGTGAATGCTACAAGAATTAAAATTCTTGATAAGTTAAATAGAAAAAAAAAAAGAGATGAGGTTACACTTATCACTAGTTCTAATCCAGTAGAAGTTAAAAAGAAATCACCAAACAAGAACCATGTATGTATTAGGTCTACAAAACAAAATATGATTAAAGATGCACTAGAGCTAGGCCTGACAGTGCCACTCTAATACTTACATTAGCAGACATGTTCATGTGGGAATAAATGATAAATATGAAAGATTGTATAGGTGGCATTACCATTCTTATGAAGTGAAAAGGAGATATTTATAGTGATTGGATCTCTAACAATTGATTGTCTTAGATGTATAAGCGAATGGGCGATTAGTGACTATTATACTGAACATGGGGCGAGCACACTAATCCACATTCACTCGTTTCGATCCTGATTGAAAAGATCATATGCCAAGTGATGATAGGTTGGGTGCCACTTGGATGCCATGGTGGTCAGTCGGTACTTTAAGATAAAGTAATAGACGCCTAATGAGACTTTGTGCCGTGTCGACATGAGTTAGGCCTAAGCCTAATAGGTTAACCCATGCGGCTAATGGGTTGGATTGGACTTGGGAGACTGGTGATCCATATAAAACTATCAATAATACTTAACCCATTAATTTCTGTAAATCCATAATTCATTAGTTGAATTGTAAATAAAACTAAATAAATTTATAGCCATAAATAAAATTTTCAGAAATATAAATAGGAAAAAAACTAAATAATATTGTATAAATTAAGAAATAAAATAAATAAACAAAATTCATAATATTGTCAATTATTGATGGTAAATTTTTGGACATGGGTTCCTCAAGCTCAATCTAACTCATTGGAAGTTTGGATTAAATCATTTGGACCAAGTTTGGGCATATCCAACTCACTGTAAACTCTTGATTGCTATAAGTGGCCATGTAACTCAACAAACCCATTGTCTGAGCTAGGTGCTTGGTAAGACTGACTTAGATCTCTCGACATACGACTCTATTATTTTAACCATTCTCAACATGGATGCAGTTGGAATGTGATTTCATGGCTCAATACCAATTTTCTAGCAACTTTACATTCTCCATAACACTATAAACCACAAGGAGTCCTCCTATAAATACCATATTCGCAAACTCTTAAAAATAAATATGTCAATCTTGTAATTTCCTTCTATTTTCATTCATCTCTTACTTTGGGTAAACACTAATTTGACCATGGAAGTAACCACACCTAACATCCTCTTATGCCCCTTGAAAGTGTCTTGTTTTGTAAGCTCTACTTCACAAATCCATAGTCTAGCAAGATTATTCAAAAGTTCACCGACAGTTTTGAAATAACGACACCAACAATAGCTTATTTTAAAAGATACGCAGATAAGTGGATAAAAATGCAATGCAAGTCAATTAACTTGCAAGCAATTCAACTTGAGATAGTTGTTATAAATAGATTGATACTTTAACTACTAATGAGCATCTCTTAACATTTTTAATTTATGTAAAGGTCCTAAATTGTTGTCATTCCATTTTTTTTCTCATGAGTGCCACCTGGGTCAAAAACCAATCTACAAAAGCCAAACTTATATAAATCGTATTAAATCTCGCATATATGAAATTTCCCAATTGTTTTAAATTCAACCTATACATTTTGCACCCCATCAATTAAATTCAATAAAATGAAATTTTTTTACAAGATTAAGTTCATTTAACACGTGGAATCTTGTGCACAATTGGTGTTAACTATCATATATTGGCTTGTTGGAAAATTGACTAGCTTGGATAATTATTGTCCCTATTTCAATCTTTGGCTTGCTTTGATAATTTCTAACACTAGAATTTTTTGATACTTTTAAATGATTTTGATCTTTAGCATCTATGGTGGAACATTACGTTGTTACAATTGCCATCTTCCTCAATAACCTTATGTGAAATCTCATCAACATTTTTTTTAATATATAAAACTTTTATCCCTCTCATTAATCGTGGATGTTCTTTAATTGTTAGAACCTTACTGCTTTCCTTGTGTCTCACCATCTCTAGACCTTTCTTTCTCTTCAACAACTTCCTTTTGAAAATCTTCAAGTTCTTTACTTCATGATATAAGTTTAAGTTTCTTTTTTTTTTCCAAGTGCAATGAAAGAGCATTTAATAAGTAAGGTAAGGTGTTGAGCAAATTAATGTAAAACAAATTTCAATAAAAGACATAAAATAATGGTAGACAATAACAAGTATAATCCATAGTTTGACTTAAATTGATGATTTGAGGAAAAAATTGACTATATTCCACATATATCAAAAAATTACATTATATAGTAAATAAATTCTATCAAACTTTATGGTGATACAAGAATACGAAATAATTTTCAGTTTAAGACACTTATAAAAATTAATTACTTATTTAAAGCCAATATAAAAATAATTACCAATATACAACTTCTAAATCGCGACTTAAAAACATGATATACAAAAGTTACAATACCGTACCTATATCGTGAAATGAAAAGTGATATACGTATTATTTTCATACATATATCGCGTTTGGTAGTCGCGATATACATGCTATATCGATTTCTTTAAGCGATATACATGTATCGCTTTTTGAATGCGATATAGCGACTCTAATGAAACATTATATCGCTTTTATATATCGTGATTTACATATTAATTTCATTGGAGTTGTATATTGGTATTATTTTTCCACAGAAACCCTAGACATGTATTAAACTCCAAGAATACTTTATAATGTATATGTAGGCATGTTTGATTTAGTTTAGATTCCTATATGGTAGATATTATAGGAAAGAAAGGAGATTTATCTTTATCCAAAACCTTCATTAAGTGTTCATGCAACATGTGAATAGTCCACTAGTTTCAACGAGCAAATTGTATAATCATCAGCCTACTTAAATATAAATTACACAAATATAAATTAAATGAAAATAATTATCAAAGTATCAATGCAAAATCCCGTTTGCTAGATGAGATTTTTATTTTACAAGAAAGTTCAATGGTAGACATGTGATTGTAGTGAATGCACTGGCACATAAAATGCAAATATGACATACTAAATTGTGTTGTTCATGCAATTCATGAGTTAACATATAGATCACACATCATAGGTATGATTTAGCACTCGTAATCTTAAAATTATATTGGTGCAATTTATATTTGTGTAATTTTAAAAAAATGGATAGACATGTGATTCACCCAAATTTAATAAACTATTAAAGCTTTACTTTGAAGTAATTTCCTAAGAATCCCCAATTCCTATAGTTAGTTAAAAAAGTTGCCATGATGGAGATATAAGTGAAACACAAATGGTACTAGTACCACAAGCAAACCGAAAAATTTAGGTTAATAACATGTTTGCCATCTCAATTTAATCCTAATCAATAATTAAAGATATTAATTCCATCTGGCTAAAATTGTTAGCTAACGTTACGTCTCCAACCTATACGAGTATCATGCGTGTTTATTATTATTATTGTTATTATTATTGTGAGAATGAAAGAAATTAACCATATACATCAAACTCATACTTATTTATAGCTTTAACCACTTCAATGTTTGTTGTTATATTTGCAATATATATATATATATATATATATATACTGAGCTTATTGATAAATAGTGGACTTTGCTAATGAGACTAATCAAAGAAATTTAGCCAACTATAAATATGAGAAGGATAAAATAGGATACAATAAAAGCTTCCACCGGTAGATTAGTATCTTAATGTAAGGATAAGCTTAAGGTATACTCACTAGCAAGAACAACGATTGCATGCAACCAAGCAGTGATATTTACACTAAAGGTAATTATCTTCAAAATTCATAAACTAATACGTAATGCATTAAGAACTTATATAGGTCCAACAACTTTAAAGGATGTTTCACAAAGCATTATGGAGCCCAACATGATTATTGTCAGCTACATGGAAGGCCATAACCTTTAATCCACTCTAGAGCTCTAATATAGTTGAGCAAAAATAGTATAATACCAAGCTCAAGTTCAACTCAAAATTTCAAAGCTTAAACTCAATCGAAATTAAAATTGCGAACTCAAGTTCGACTTGAAATGGTACCAAACTCGAGTTCGATTTGATTAAACCCGTTTAGACTTGATGAAATACCTTAACTTTCTACTTCGTTAATTAGATAGTGATAGTCAAGTAATACAAATGAATGAATTTTTGAGCTTTGATATGGGTTAACATAGGAATTGATTATAAATAGTTTAGTGAAAGACACTAAAAAACAAAAAGAAAAATTGTGTGCGATTAGGAAAATATGAATATAATAAAAATTTTAGAAGAAATAAATTGATAATAGAAATTCAATAATTTAGTTTTCATTATAGTATGCTTAATTATTTATTTTACTCCCAAACATTTCATTCTAATTTGATTCCATGATTTATTATAAACTTTAGGCCCATTTTATTTTTTTTTAAGCCAATTCAAGCCCAACATCCCCAAAATCCAAGTCCATGAAAGTTAGAAAGCCCTAATATTTCTTTCCTAATTCATTTAGCTGTAATTTTTTCTTCTTTTCTCTAAATCCTCTTATTTCTCTTTCAAGACTCTCAAAATTCAAACACCAAAACCCTCTCTAAATCATATCACATAAGATCTTAAGTGAAGAACTAAGATAAAAGATAAATTAAGTGGAAACCAAGCTAAGGAATTAGGAAAGTAAGGGAATTGTTATTAGTTATTACTAAACAAGTAAGTATAATTGGTTCCTTTCATTGATTATTTTAAATATATGTTTTTGATGATATTGATGTTAAATATAAGTAGAACTTTGGTGATATTAATAAATTAATGTTGTATGGACATGTATGTGGAAATAGAAATGTAATTATATATGTGTACACTAAGTTTTGATGAAATGATTAATGAGAATATGGTACAATGATATGTAGGAAGATGTTGTAGAATCAAGAATACTAGTTATAAGGTGATATTAAGGTGTTTTTCTATGTTTGTTGCTTTAAATTGTGGTAAGATAAGTGAATTTACTTAGTTATATGATGAGTAGGGATTATTGATGTTGTTGATGATGAACATGTAAAGCCTTAAGTGATGGAGTTGATAATTAGATCTCTAAAACATATATGATGAACTTATGTCTGTTAGATGAAAGAAATGTTATGCATATGCTTGTGTAATAGGTATATATATGAAGCTGATAATGCTGGATATTATGTTTATAAGTTAGTATTGACATGTTTTTTCTTAAAATAGGATCTTAGTAGCTAATTAAGTAATGTAAGAATCAAAATTTTTGAAGTAAAAAACATTGAACTAAAACCATGTTGGTCATGAGCATATTAAGGTTGTGATCCTCTATGTGCTAAAATTTCTTGTTGATCATGGGCGTGATTTGGCTCCTGAATCCTGATCTCCTATGTTTCCCTTTCGTAAGTTGAAACAACTTAAATTACAGCCGTGATGAGGGCATGATCATCTCTTGTCACTTTTCTTCTCCTAATCACGAGCGTTATGAGGACCATGATGACCATCACAGATGATATAACTGTCGTGATCTGTTCCCCTGCTCTTTTTAAAAATAAATAAATAAAAGAATGTGAAATACACACCACACACACACATTTGCATGTATGTATAAAAGCTAAGTTATGCATTGACATGAGACATTATCTAAGTTTGATAATTAATGAAGGACCTAACATTAATTTATGGTTTGGTGATATCTTATATGAAGTAGTTTCTTTTTAATAGATACTCCTACTCAATTGTGTTTGTCTATAAATTCGTTGCCAGATATATCGGTTCATATAGGTACATGGTAACTTGATTGTTAATTGATAGGGTAGGCATCCCTAAACTGACTTTTAACAAAGATGACTTTAAAATGTTTAAATTGCTTGTGTTTGTTTCGTTTAATCTAGTTTGGGAAGCGATAACCTTACTTCAAGCCAAGTAAGATAGTTTAGGCGATTAAATCACCTTCATGTCATGATGCAATAACACTTTATAAGTGGCTCAACAAGTAGCCTGTATGGGTAATGGTATTGGTATAACGTTTGCTTATTTTTAAAAGAAAGTAATATGATTTAGTTTATGTTTATGAAACTAGTTAAGCTAATTGATATTATAGATTAAGTTAAGTAAAGATGAGAAACGATTGTGAACCCTATATGAAACTATTACTTATGTAGATGTTCCTATAGGAGATATAAGTATTCACACCGCTTATATTAACTCTCTAAGCAACTACTATTACCTAGGACTCCCAGACTCCCAATGGATTGTTATTGGAGTTTTAATACTGCAATGTTGATTTGTTATACATAACTTTATATAATAACTTATTGATTACTGTATTGCATTAGTTTAAGATGCGTGCCACCTTATATTTGCATGTGTTGTTGTGTACTGGGCCTTAGCTCACGTTTTCATTTCCTAGTACCGATGAAGATGAGTTTTATGATGCTTTAGGGTATGGAATGGACTTTGAAGAGTTTCTGGACGATTAGGGATAAGACCTTAATATGTTGGTTTTTGAAAAAGTCTTGTTAAGACTTCGCAAAAATTTTATGTATCTTTTGATTAAGGGCTTATTTATAACCTATGGTTTGTAATATAAGGTATTTAAGTTTTCTACCATGTTTGTAATGACCAAAGTTTTATAATCCTTTGAAGTACCAAATAGATAGTACTAATGATGTATATAAATGTAAAGTAAATATACTCCTAGTGAGTACTTTTCGTGATAGTTTTATTCAAAAGTAGGTTTAATCAAGCAGTCAACATAAACATTATCTTTTTGGATAACTGACGTATGATATTCAAATATTATACATGGTTGGGGAACTAGGCGTATATGATTTTAGAATTAAGGCATGACAGGTCCTTACGCTTGATTTATCAAAAAAATATTTTAAATTTGATTAGATTAATATTAATACCCAAACCTTGGCTTAAACTCGAACTTGTTTCAATTAACTACTCAACTAGCTTAGGCTTGAGCTCACTAAACTATTTTCAAATCAAATTTGATTAAAATCAAGCAGAGTTTGAGCAATTTATAGACTAAATTGGTTCATTCACACCCCTAACCAATATATCTCTAGCAATACCTAAAGAAAAGTTGAATCTCTTTACCGAACCAAAATCGGAGAATAATGTGTTTGATGTGGCAAAAAATATTAGGCCATTATCTTATATCATTGATTGATATTAATATATTTAGAGATTCCTATTTGATCTATAGTTCCAAGTAATATTAGAATAAATTTCATCCATTAACTTACTTGATTACTTAATGGATGTACCTGTTTAAAAGTTAAAAATATATAAATTGCTTCTCTCTCCATCTATTGGGGTTACAGACAGTAGTATGTCAAGTTTTCTACAACAGAAAGAGAGTTAAGAAAGAGAAACCAATTTTTACAAAGGAAGGGATAGTTTTTCTAGATCTTCATGATTATAATGCCTTCCACATCAAGTATATAATATTATACTTTATTTGTTTATGACAACTGCTTATTCAAGATCCTAGAATATTGAAAATTAAGTTTTACATGTGGAATCAGAGCATGGGTTTTGAATAATAATTTATCCATCAATTTATTATGATTAATCGATGAAAATTGATATTTTTTAAAATTCTTTTTATTTGATGAATTTTACAGCATTAAGATTAGTCGTATTATGATGAAAAATCATGATCATGGTTAAAATTATTATGATTGAAATCAAGAATTGCATTGAATTACATGGATTTATCCTTTTATGAACTGAAATTGTTATGTTTCCCTAGTAATATTTTTTTAACGAATTTCCTTTCATTTGTGTGATCGAATCTTGAATTCATTCCTTACTCTCATAATTTAATCACATGAATTTGTGATGTAGTCAATTTCTTTTGAATATTTTTTAATATCTTTTATTAGGATCTTTTCATATTTTTTTATTTAGTTTATGATAAGACTTTAGGTTTTAAGTATTTATGTAAGCCTTATGGTGAATTGACATTAGTTATTGATCATTAATATTATTTGAGTCATTTTGTCGCTTTTTTTTCTAGAATTTTGAGTGTATTGATTAATTTCAAATCTTGGATGCCTATATTATCTAGGTATTCTTGGATTCAATAGATGTATAGAAGATTGCTATTTGGGTATTCATACAATCAATGGATTTGTGATTTTATCTTTTCTTTTCATGCAATTTCCAAGTTTTGTTGTGCCAATTTGTTATCATATTTTAATGGTCACAATTTAGTGTTTTCTTTTGGTTAGTTAATTTATTTTAAGAAATCAATATTATGGAATTACATTTGTACATTTTTTGCCATATTTTGCTATCAATTCCAATATGATTTTATTTTATGCCTTCACTTTATTATTATAAAAGGAAAAATGTTAAGATTTATTCATGACACGTACATTCTTGATAATGTTTTATCATTCACCAGATGACCAAACTAATTAAGTGAATTTTCAAGTCGTGTACAAATAAGCCATTTATTCATAAAATATTAATGCCTATTATTGAAATTACATAAATAAATGACGTTTATTAGTTGATAGAACTTTTAGGATTTACCAAAGGTAAATTAATGTTCTATGACTAATATACCTAATGAAAAAAAATTAGCATTCTTTTGTCAAATATGCTTGTGTATCCTAAGATACTAAGTTTTATTTGATGAGATTCATCTAATTACTTGTATAATTAGATTGGCATTTAACTTGTGATAATATATCGTTATGTTTGCCCAAAGGAAACCTGCTACATAATCTAATGTTAAATTGTTTGAATATGATAATTCATTAAGCATTGATATATTTGCAACTATTTTTATTCATCCGCATGCTTATTATGTTACCATGTTTAATGGGTTGACTTTCTCTAGATGGTCGAACAAGTCAATTTCTATTTAGGTGTTTTAGATCTTGACTTGACATTCTTGCAAGATAAACCTCTTGCCATTGTGGATACAAGCGATGAAGATAAGAAATTAAATTATAAAGTATGGAAATGGAAAATGTCAAACAGATAATGCTTTAATTTCATGCGAATGGCTAAGGCTAACATTATTAAGACCATTATTCCACAAACTAAAAGTGCTAAATGATATCTTAGACTTATGGAAGAACGTTTTTATACTGCATATAAGTGTCTTGTTAGTACACTAATGGCTCAACTCATGACCATGAAGTTTGATGGGTCACGAAGCACGTAGAAACATGTCCTCGATATGACAAATATTATAACAAAACTAAAGACCCTGTGTATGAAGATTGATAAATCCTTCTTGTGTAATTCGCAATGAACTCATTGCCTCTAAGTATGGGCCTTTTCAAATTAACTTATACTCATTTATGATGAAACAGGGCTAAGGAATTAATGAGGATTTCATTCTATTAACCTCATGGTTAATGAGCTTGTAAAGCCTTAAGTCAAAGGTCAATAAACTTAAGAAGAAAGCACCTACTAAAGTGACACAGGTGGCTAGTGGTGCTGATAAGAAGGAAGAAAAAGAAAGATAAGTAAGGCACTATCAAAAGGATTATTTGAAACACAAAGCTTAGTTCGAAAAGAAAGGCACATATATCCTTTTTCTATGTTCCAAACTAAACTTAACTAATGTTCCTTCTTATACTTGGTCACTCATGTGTTCCAATGTAATGCAGGGATTCCTTACTATTCAAGCCATAAATCCATCTAGAAACTTTCTGCTCATGGGAAACTGTAAGGACCGCAATTGAAGGCATATGGACTTACCATATATATTAGATACTAATCATCACTTAAATCGAATACAAACTCTCTATGTACCTTCAATTTCAAGAAATTTAATTTTTGTTTCTAAACTCAACGACAGGGAATTTTACCTTTAGGTTTGGTAATGATTGTTTCTATTTATTTAAACATATAATTCCATTATTGGTTCTAGAATTATTATGGATGGTTTATATATAAATTAAAAATTGATGCTAATTTTTTTAATCCCTATTTTCAGTTAATCATACAACTGGAACTAAGCATATCATAAGGAATGATAATATTGCTTACTTGTGGCATAAACATTTTGGTCATATCCAAAGAAAAATTAAAAAGATTGGTAAAGAATAAAATTCTTTCGAATTTAGATTTTACTAATCTTATCATATGACCAAATTACATTAAGAGAAAGTAAACCTAACATAGCAAGCAAAGAGCCACAAGAAGTGCTCAACTCCTTGAAATTATACACATTGATATATGCGCACCTTTTAACACTTTATCTCTTAATGGACAAAAATATTTTACTACCTTTATTGATGATTTTTCACGTTATGGATACGTTTATTTACTTCATGAAATTTTTCAAGTTGTAGATACCCTTGAGGTATTTGTAAATGAGGTTGAAAGACAATTAGATAAATAAGTAAAAATTGTAAGGTCAAGTAGATAAGGTAAAAATTACGAAAAATATGATGAATCAAAATAATATCTAAGTCCATTAGCAAAGTTTCTCAAGAATCCTGGCATATGTACACTATATACAATGCCATACACACCTCAGTAAAATGGTGAGGGAAAAAAAATATAATAAGACATTAATGGATATGGCTAGGAGTATGATAAGTAATTTCTCATTACCTAAAACGTTGTGGTGGAGTCATGCACTCCAAGGTTGTTGTGTATATGCTAAATAGAATTCCTGATAAGGCGGTTCTTAAAACTCCTTTTGAATTATGGACTGAAAGAAACTTAGTTTAAAAGAACTATCAGCTTGTGCACTTTGCTAGAATGGATTAAGGCTATAATGAATTGCTATCACAAAGGAATAGAATAAAGCCGTAATAAAGTCTGATTACGTATTATGTTGTTCACTTGATTGTAATTGAATTGTAATTACCTTGTTCACTTGGATGTATTTTAATAATGAAGAAACCATGGATAAAAAATGAAATGACCAAAATAACCCTATGTTAATTACACTACAATAGAAGATGAAAATGCAGACAATCTTATTTTAATTTCATTATCAATTGCAAATTTTAATGAAAGTATTTTGGGAATAGAAGAAACATCACCATTGTTGAATTGCAATTGCAATTCAAGATTTTTTGAATAGCTATTACAATCAAGTGAGCGGTTGTACATGTTTGGGAAAAAAAGGGATTTCGAGGGTGACATAGGAAGCTCAAAACCCATGATCTATAATCCATTGAGATCAGTTATTCTTAACAAAACTGGTTTAATGGACTTTTTTTTTCTAGCCTTGAACATGCAAGTTTCCACTAAATTCACTTTATAGCACATGAACAGATTTCCTATCATGGAAAAAAAGAAGAAGACATTTTCAAAGGTGACCTTGAAACTCAAAATCAATGGCTTATGCCATAAATATTGGCCATTTTTAACAAAAACTAGTTTATTGAACTTTTTTCAGCTTGAACGTATGACTTTTCACTAAATCATCTTATTGCATCTATACGAATGTTCTATCATGAAAAAAGATTTTCACTTGGTGATCTCGGAAACTTAAAATCTATGGCTTCATCCTTAAAATAAGCCATTTTGAACAAAAATTGGTTTGACGAACTTTTTAGACCCTAAACAAGTAACTTTCTAGCAAAAATTGCTTTATAGCACTGGTATAGATGTTCTCTCATAGGAAGAAGGAACTTTCATAGGGTGACCTATGATTTTAAAATCTATGGTTTATAGTAGATTGAAATTGACCATTTTTTATAAAAATGGTTTGATGAACATCTTGATGTCCTAAACGTACAACCTTCCACAAAAAAATTACTTTATGACACTTATAAGGATGTCCTCTCATGAAAAAAAAAGGGATTTTCACAAAGTAACCTCGGTAGTTAAAAATCCTTGGCCTAATACAGTCTATCAAGGTTGACCATTTTTAGCAAATATTGGATTGGTAGAATTTTTGAGACTTTGAACACATAAGTTTTTGCCAAAATCACCTTATGATACTTATACGGATGTCTGCTTATGAAAAAATATGTGATTTTCACAGTGTGACCTAGATTACTCAAAATCCATGATCCAAAGTTTACCGAAATTGGCTATTTTTAGTAAATATTGTATTAGTGGACTTTTGGGGCTTATAGCTTTCTATCTCTTTCTCTTCCTCCTTTACCTTCTTCTTCGTTTTCTTAAAAAAGAAAAACTCCGTGGTAAACCAATAGTCGCACCTCCTAGAATTTTTTCCTTTTCTTCATCACCCTATAATAGTAGATCCAACATTATCTAATAAGATAATGACAAAAATAGTATCTGGATTTTCATAAAAAGAACAATTAGGTATTTGAATTTTAGTTTTGAATAATTTGATACCTGAACAAGTTTTTTCATACTTAAAGTTGGTTTTGACAATTTTGGTACCCGAGCAAACTTTTTATGGACTTTTTTAATATCTTATTTTACTTGCTTTAAGTATGAAAAAAGTTAACGAAAATTTTGTTTAGTACCAAAATTATCAAAATCAAACTTTAGGTATGGAAAAGTCAATGAAAACTTTGTTCAGGTATCAAATTATTCAAAATCAAACTTTAAATACCTCATTATTCTTTTTACGAAAATTCATATACCATTTTCATCATTAACCCTTATTTCATTCAATATCCATGATACTCAATTTTTTTTTTCAATGGAAATACTTGTACCTAAATTTTATCATTTCTACCACCATTGATCCATCATAATCTATCGCCATCGGTCTACTATTACAGATTTAGCAAATCCAAACAAATCATTGCAATCAGGATTTTGATTTTCCAATGAGTTTTTGAATAAGTGGTTTTTATTTTATATATCTATTATGTTTTTTTTTCTTTTCTTCTCTCATATAGAATTATGTCATAATGAGATTTGTTATATTTGTCAATTGAGTAAGTTTATTCGTACATGAGATGTTTAGAATAGTTCGATTTTTTTTTGGAGGAATGTGTTGATCTATTTATTTGGAATTTTATTTGCCAAATCCTTTGTTTATGAATTTCTTGTATCATTTATTTGATCGATATCGTTCTCTTATTGAGTGCAAATAAATTTTCAAAAAAGAATGAAAAAAGCTAAAATGTTTATTTTCACTTGTAATCCTAACATCAAGGTTTACTCAAGTTGAAAGGCTGAAAATTTTCTAGTAAAAAAAAAAAAAAAATTGCTGGAATTCACCATTCATAAACGTCGTTTAGGTGCCAGGCATTAGCAATTAGGAAATCCACAAATTTTCAATTATGCTTAAACAAGAATGGAAGTAGAAGCCGAGATTTAGTGATACTTAGTTACTTATCTTTGTTTAAAATCCCATGTTAATTATATACTCTTTGTCTTTTTTACCTTTGTTAAAAAGTCCATTTTTTGTTTATAATGGAGGCCAAGATATACAAAATTTCTTGAGGATAAGGCCCTTCTGAGGCCCATACACGGGGCCGGGATTTAATCATAAATTTCACCTTCTTGCTGCCCAGTTTTTTTACACCCCACCCCTTGCGTTGCTTGAATATGAGAAGACCATATAATGTAAATATCAAATGTTATGCAGTTTATTTATTTTTATGACTAATTATCCCAAATTTAAACATACAAGTTGGTCAATCTATAATTTTTCAAAATGATTTATGGTATATGAATTAACTCCATTTAGAAAAAATTGTAAAGATGGGTAAAATCTAGTTAATTAAATATAAAAATGGAAAGTCTATATAGCATATTAAAATCTATCAAAATGTGACTTAATGTATCTTAGCCATGCTAGGAGGAGCATTGAGGTAAGGCCCTTCCTGCCCTCGCATTTAAACTTGTATTGGTGTTCAAACTCATCCTAACCTTGGTCCTAATCCATTGGTTGCGGATTTAAAAATGGTGAGTCGGGATTCGGACCCAACCGAGTTGATTGTTACCACAAAGAAAGTAACAGATGTGGTTTTTTGTTTTTGTTTTTCTTTTAAAATTTAAAAATAAAAAAAACTACAACCATTAGCAATAAATGTATTAAACTAAAAACTTATGATAAAAATTTGGTCTTAAGAACCATAAACTATAATGGCCAAGTGATTGACGAATCTAGTCTATGAATCCTAAAAGTTCCCAAAGTTTAATTGCAACAAAGAATATTAAAGATAAAAACTTAAGTAATAAGATTCCTCTTTTGTAGGTTTCTATATAAGTTCAATCAAATACTTTTAACGCATTTTATTTTTTGCCTTGCTAGTCACAACAATTAATTAATGTCAGAATAAATAGTAATTCTAATTCACATATATAGTATAAATATTAAATATTAAATGTCATTTAAATATATGTATTTACATTTTCAATTTTTTAATAGTTTTTCTTTTTCATTTTTCCTAAGTTTTTTTGCCAGCACTTGCTTGGACATACTAGGTCCAACAAATAGTAGTTGTTGAACCCACAAGGAACTAACTATCCACTAGATCTAAAATTATCTATAGAGACACCGCCCTTGCCCACCGTCTACTTACATCTTGTAATTACATGCCTTAGATAAAACTTTCATAAGAAGTTGACTTTCAATGTTGCCTTTCTAAATCACATAAATTACATTAGAAGATATCATGTTTGTTAGTAAGTTCATTTGGAGTATTAAAGTTTTGAATGGTTAAAAAGAGCAATCAAGGTTTCATAAAGTTTATTTAAGGAATCATCATTTGAATTAGTTTTCAATTAATTTTTCGTAATAGTCAATTATTGATTCATTATTTAATTTACTTTGCGAAACATTGATTTCTCTTTTCGATCATTTAAAACATTGACATGTTACATGAATTTATCTTCAAATATTGATTTATCTTTTTAATCACTCAAAACCTTGATATTTAAAATTAACTTAACCTTTTGATGTAACTCACCATTTCCAAATACTTAAAGTTATTTGCAATTTTAGTGATAACATTTAATTATAGTTAAGTATAATATTAATAACAAATTTTTAATAAGACATTTGGGGTCTTTAGAAATATTGTTGTTATTGACTTGTTATTGATTGATTTATGAGTAAATATCAAGTACTTAAACTTTAATAACCTAAAAGTCAAAAATGTCAATTTATTGACTATGAAACTTTTTAAATTTATCTATAGTAACTAAATGAAATAGTTAATAAAAAAAATAAAGTTCAGGTAATTAATCGTGAAATTTGGCAAAACTAGGGTAATTAATTGTAAAGATGGACAAAGTTATATACCAAAATGGACACTTTCAAATTTTAAGTAAAGTTCAGGAACCAAATATGGCAATTATCCTTGATTTATAGTTATCAGACATGGCAACAAACTTGCTTTAATTTTATGGGAATGCCTACGAGTGCATAGCATTTATATCATGATAAATTAGGTTAATTATTTTATAAACTTTATATAATATAATAACATTTATTATTTTTTCTTGAAATATAATAAATACTTGTCACGGTAATGGGTGATCATTCATCATTATAGGTAGGTCCTATCATTTAAGTTTTTTTTTGTTAATTTAAAATTCGTTAATGGACCTAATTAATAACCTAACTTGCATATTCTACATGCACTTTAATTTTTGCAAAAGAGTCGCATGTTCTCAATAGTAGATATGTGTAGCCAATTTGCAATTATAAAATATCAAATGTATTTAAGTATACTACATGTTAAGGTATGCAATTTACAAATTGCATCCTCTACATGTAAGATACCAATAATTTGGGCCCACAAGAATCGTATTTCCAAGATGCTATTTGAGTGATGTATTTTGACAATTAATTTCCACCTTACATATTTTGTTTTTTTCTTTAAGGATTAAATTGACCTTTTCCTTCCATACAACCCACTATTATATACATGTGTTTGTTTGTAATATATATGTTAAGGTGGGTTTTTCTAATTTGTTTTATTATTTTATTTAATAAATATACAGAGAGTGTTATATTAATAGAGCTACTTTTTAATATGGTACTTTTTATATTTGGAAAAGTGGTGTGTTAATGAGATCTATGAAGTTTTGTTGTGTTTATACAATTTTGTGTTGACATGTAATATTTGTACTACTATACAATCATCTTTGTTGGCATAGGTTTGTATATATATAAGTTTCTCCACACATGACAATTAAGTTTTGTTATGAATACTCGTTTCATCGTAGCAAAGTCTCTTTACTATCAAACCTTATAGCACAATGACATCTCTTGTCTCTCAAATGAGAGAACTAGGTTTGAATCTCTTATCCTGTTAGAATAAAAAAAAAATACTCGTTATACTTTTCTCTCTACTCTTGCACTGTTCAACATATTTGCACACGAACTCATACATGAAAGATTAACATTTTCATTGTGTTGACCTTAATAGTATTATTATTATTACTACAGCTACTACTACTTTTATTTTATTTTTTCAAAATTTAAGATACTGACCAACGTAATTTACTTTACCATATATTAATATTATAGTTTTTGCTAAGTGCTCACAGTTTAGTTGAAACACATACATAGGTAGTTGCCAAATTTTTATGGTACTGGAATGAAAGAAACATGTTATACTATTTGTAACATGTAGATTGAATGGACAATCATGAGATGATATAAGATAAGAGGAAGATCAAAAGATGAGTTAAGTGAGTTTAATTTGTGTTTGGATTTACATTTGTTGAAAATGCGTATGTCTGCAATTTTCTGCAGATCCAACGCTACCTTTTGGAAGGAATACACGCCGGTGTAGAGACCGGCATAGGTTGTGTACAGTATCAAATTCTTAAATGCTGGAGTTGAACACTGGTGTGTGTGTGTGTGTATGTGTTTTTGCTAGTGTTGATGTTGGGCAGAATGCTTTTATTTAACGCCGGAGTCGAACGCCATTGGCGTTGCCTTGGGTTTTGCCGACGTTTGATGTTTTGAACGACATGAAAGATTTTTGTTGCACGTCGAACACCGCCTCCTGGGAATCCTACTCGTCGACGTAGGGATTTAATTTGCGGTGTAGGAATGAAATTTTATAAATATACTTGCAAGTTCGACAATTTTTACAGAAGTTTTTCTCCGTGTTTTTCCTTCATAAAAGAGAGAAGTATGATTATTCTTGGTGTTCTAGTGTGGAATCTTCATCTTAAGGTGAGTTTGATCAAAGGTGAGTGATCCTCATCCATCCACAACATGGTTTTCTTGGATTTATGTAAGATCTTTTAGGGTTTTGTTGTGTTCTTGAAGGAAAACATGAAGGATTAAGATCTCAGGTTTAATCTTTTTTGTTGGATAAGGAATGAGTTTTGTGTCTGATCAAGTAAGTATAATGTTCTCCTATGTGTTCCATACGAATTTCATGCATGTTCCATAGGTTTGGTTATTTTTGCATGAAGGTTCTTGTGAGAAAACCTAGCACTGTTAAGATCCGTGATTGATGAATGAAAATCTGTTTTAGCGATTTAAATAAGTAAGTTTATCTCCTCTATGATGGATTTAAACAAAATACAAGTTAAACAATCCTTATACGTTCTTATTGATATGCAAATCTAGGGTTTTGGTGAAATATTCGATATTTGTGGAGTTTTGTGCAGTTCATTATTATTCTTGAGCATTTGTGGAGTTTGATCGATAGACGTTGTGAATATTGGAGTTTCCTCCTTTCAGGTTAGAGTTTTCGAGAATTCATATCTGTTAGAATATATTTGATAACGTGTTTATATTCGTTGATGTATGTATATATATTGTAACAAGATATTTGGAGTTGTAGAATTGTAATTGGTGTTGATATAGGAGTTTGTGGAGTTCAAGTTATCTTTGTTGTTGTTGATATCGATTTAAGGATTTGAATTGTATTTCTGAAATTGACAAACGACTAATCCCTACTTGTTGTTTTTGCTTGTAAGTTTAGTATTGTTTGACTGGTTATAGAACAGAATTTCATAATAAACCTAATTATATTCGATTTGATAATTGTCTGTTTGGTTGTGCTTGGCTTTGACCAATAAAGACCTGGCAGATAGTGATACTGATGAGGCACCCTGATGATTTTTGTGAGGTTGTCCCGAGTGGACTCGTGCCTTGATATGATTTCGATAGAACTAGGAGGAAATGGGTGTTTGGGGAGTACACGCTCATCCATATATGTATATAATTACCTTATTTTCAATGAGTTGGTTGTTTTTAAAGAGAAGTTTGAGTTATTTTGAGTTCGGGACTAGAGTATACATAGCTCTGAACTGTGTTGATTTGTTAACTATAAAAATAACAAACTGATTACTTGCATTAGACTAAGTGCATTTGATATAATATATATATATATATATCTGTTGCGTGTGCGTGTGCATTTGCATTTGCTTAAAGGATTGGAGTTATCATATTGAGTTTCACAACTCACTTTTTAAAATTTTAGGTACAGGTGATGAAGACATTGTATATGATATTTCGAGTTATGATATGATCTTTGATCAGGGGATGGCGATAGTGACCTGACTATCCAGTTGAGAGTTAGATTTGCAGTTTACAGGTTCATGGAAGGAGAAAAGTGTTTAGACATATTGAAGACTTGGAAATTATCTGTTTATGTTTTATGTAAAGACTTTAGGATTTTATATTGTAGGAAGTTCTAGGTTATAAGGAAGGTTTTCGTGGAATTGGTATTTTGGTTTAGTTGGCTTGGTATTGCTAATTGGTATGATTGTTATAAATCAGAAGTTTGTTCTGAAGCTATGGTCCAGGTTACACAGGTTCTATTGAGTACCATATGAGATACTTTATATGTGTTTACAGGTGATATTTGAAAATTTATGGATATTAGAGCCTTAGCATGTCCTATTCAAAATGATATGTGACGTTTTTAATACCTTATTTCAGGGTATAATTATATTTATAATATTACATTATATAAATAATTATATATAATATTATATTAGTATATTAAACAACCTTGCTTGTAAGCCAAACTCATGAGCTTAAAAAAAAAGTTTTAACTCAGTTTATTTATCTAAACGAGCTCAAACTTAAATAGTTTGGCTTCTTTACACTTCTATCAATACCACTACCTCCACCGTAAAATGCAAAAGGAAAATTTCATGCTGGTCATAACAATTAACATTCAGGAAATTTTGTCATAGTGTTTTTCTTGTGCAATAGTGTAGGATTCATTTTATTCTACATTGGAAACAAACACAGCCTTACTCTGCATAAATTATAGAACGAGGGCAGATATGATATTACTCTTTCATAACAGGTTGGTGCACATGAATAATCAACCAGCACACGTCCCATGAAATAATTGCCTATCTCTACTTTGGTCTTTATTTTTTCATGGTTTTAAACTTCAATTTTATCAGCTCCGTTAACATTCATTTACATGACTTTCCATCAAAATCGTAAGATGCACGAGGTTGAATTGCCTACAACATTTTAGTATTGTCAAAGTTTAAGTAGTACTTTGGATAACTGATTATGATAACATATTCGAGTTCATATGTAAAATCATAAAAAATAATAAAAATAAAAAAAACCCTAAAGTTTCACAATAGATATGCCAACGATTTATCAATTTTGACAAAAGGAAAAAAAATTAGTTCTTCCAGAAGTTGTCGTCACACTTCTTTAAATACATAGAAGGATTGATATTTTGGATAAATTATGTAAAATAAAAATATTAATGTAAAATTTATTAAGGCATCACGTTCAAAAGAGGAATTAACATTTAAGGGGTAAATTTAATTAAGATATCAAATAATTGAAAATACCGCTACTTTATTTGATTCACTTTACAAAATGTTTATATATTTTTTTTACCACTCAAAACATTAATACCTTATATGTCCTTACTTCCAACTGTTAATAATTCTTTATGTAATTTATCCTTGACATTTAAGATAATTGTAAATGTATTTCGTAATTATCGATAAGGTATTGAATATTTTTTATATACATATTAGACCTTATCCATAACTTCAAAAATAACATAACAACTCTCGAATTGTTGCTAAAACCTAATGGTACCTTCGGTATGAAGAAATGGGTTTGAATTGCGATTCTGAAATCTATTTTCTTTTCCACTTTTGATAAATCTTATTGAATACTTTTTTTTTATTTCATTATGTGAATGTATCCAAATATAGAAATAGAGTTGGCACTCCTCATTTATTTATTCCATTTCATTCTTTTAATTTTAATTAATTCCATATTAGCGATTCCTACATACCAATAAGTTACAAAAGGTTTAGTCATAATTCGTTGAATATTTATGTATTTTCAAAAGTTATAAAAATATATTTTAAAAATTTAAATAATCTTTTCATTGCATATCCATGATTTAGGGGATTAGTTTGAATTTTATACCTGATAGTGTGTGTATATATTTTTAGTGTTTACAATAATACAGACATTAGGTTATTAAGATACGAAAAATCAAACTTATACCTAAAAAAAGTAAAGACCTGAATGAGATTCCAATAGAATATGTAATCATTAGCCGAAATTCATATATTTGCTAAGGAGAATTTGTCATATAAAACGCAATTTCCGTGACTAACTTGTTTAATCCGTCATGGAAATCAAATCACACTCAGTCGCATCTAACTTGTCTGGTAATTATTCCTTCCAAACCGTGGGCTTGTTGGTTTATTGCAACACACCGACTATGACTAACCCAAATTAAAGCATAAATTTCGCCCTCTTCGTCACACCAAGCGAAGTCTCTCAATTTACTATTGGCCGACAAGGTTTCCTTTTTTTCTTTTTTGAATTAAAAAGGTCAGCATAATACATAGATTATTGCAACAAACAATAAGTTGTAAATTAATGGAAGAAAAAAGAGCACCTTAGATCATATTGCATATAAAAACTATAAGAAAAATAAAGAAAGAAAGCAAAACATATTATAACCATAATATATAATTTTAGTGTTAGGTCTAGGTGGTAGAAACAAAAGTTTTGCTAATTCATCTTATGCTTGTGTGAGATTTGCATGGTAGTTTATATTCGTATTTATTTCTTTGTAAATATGTCAATAATGGAAAAAGGAGCTAATGACGGAATGCTCATTTTTACTAGGGTTAATGTTACAAATAGTACCTAAACTTTGATAAAATATGTAATAGAGTACATGACCTTCAAAATTGATTGATATAATACATGGACTGAAATATCCAAAAAATTTAATACAAGGTAATAATAATATAATAATAATAATAATAATAATTTTTTAATTTGGAACAATAAAAAATCTAATAAAAAATAGTGACGAATTATTTAAAAGAAATAAAATGATAAAACATTTAGAATTTAATTAAATTACAAGAACAAACAAATAAAATATAAAACAAGGATGATAATTAAATTACTGGCTATAGATTATAAGGGAGGGCAAGAGGTCATTTAAGCTGGAAATTGTCTAAGCTAATACAAAAATTAAAGGCATGAATGTCTTTTCTAGCTTAAACATAAAAGTTATACCCTTAACGCTTCACACTCTCGTATAAAAGCTTTAATTTTTCTCTCTCCTCTCATTTTTCAAATTGCAAATCTTCTTAAAGAAGTCAATTCTCTCAAAAACTCTCACAAAACTTTCTTAGAAATAAAACTCTCTCTATTTCTCTTAATTAGGAATTTAACAAATTCTCTATAATTGTTAAATCTATTATACTAATATAATAATTTTTAAAGCTTCTTCGGCAAGCCCTTGTAACAGTAGTGGTTTATGCTTGTGTGTTCTTCATTCTAGGAATAAATGATGAATGATTATTATTATAAACATAGGCTAGAATTCACGAAAATCATTGAGATGTAAAACTAAATGAGATATCAAACAAATATATAATTTATGAAATTCATAGGAATTATAGTTTAATATGTTTCTATTTAAATTGAAAATTTTCGTTATTTTGAAATATATTTACTATTTTTAAAAATTAAATTACAAAATAGCAAAAAAAAGGTAAAATAGTATTTCACCAAACAACAGTGGCACAAATGTAAGGGTTGAATCGATCACTTTTTCTTTTCCTTTTAGGGTGAGAGTATAATAGTTTGAAAGCTTAAGAAGTATATTTTCATATGGTGTAAAGAGCTAACTAAGAACCAGATGGAATCATCTTCAATTTAGCAAAAACTAGTTAGTTATCACTATTGTCCCCTTTTTCCTACCAAATTAGATGTAATTGAATTTAAAACACTAATTAACTAATTAGTTTTAACCAAATTAACCCATGAACACGTAAAACAATGAGTTAGCAAACCTGTTCTATCAAGCTAGATGCGTAATAGTTTTCAATAAGAAATGGAATAATGGAATCAAAAGGACTTTAATTCTAATAAAATAAATATAAATAATATATATTTTCATATTAAAATATGATTTTTAAGATGAATAATTAAATAATTTTTTTTAGGAAATTATTTAATTAATTAGTTATAAATAATACATTATAAGATGATATAAATGTATTAGTAAGCTAATTTAGGTTCCTTGTCACATTTTTAGGCAAAGTTAGGTTATGAAGATATGAATAGACTAATTACATCGTAAATGAGATATTTTACTTAATACAAGTTTATTAGTTTAATCATGAGACATGTTACTAAGGATATCACTTAAAGGACCTACTCACTATATAATGGGTTTAGGTGGCTAGGTTAAATATAAAATAAACTTTAATATATAAAAATGACTTAAAACTAAATTTACCTTTAAACTTAATATTAATTTATGAATTAATATTTAGTAAAGAAATTAGGTGAAATCTCAATTGGAATAAATGATCAATATATAACTTCAAATTAGTTAATAATTAACCTAATGAAAATGAATGAATGAGTTGACTTAAATCTTGATTGAGATAGTTTTCTTACACTGATTTTTATTCTCGAGATTTCTTATCATTTGCTTTGGGACATGATTATTACTTAGTGACTTAGGTGTTTCTTGTTATAATAAGCACCCTTAAATGAATTAATACTCAAAAGACGACCTAATTAATTGCTCAAGTGTGCTTGTATTATTTAATTCGGTCTAGGGAGCAATAACCTTGCGTGGTAGTGCTAGTATAGTTGTTAAGGGCTTAGGCCACTAGTGGTGACTCAAAGAGCAGCTAATAATGCAAATGTTATCAAAATAACGTCTATCTGGATCAGAAATAAGTAATATAATGTGACTTATACTTATGCGACCAACTGAGCTGCATTGTATCATGGACCATGATAGGTAAAAATAAGTAACGGCTATGATCCCTAGATGTAACTATTTACTTAGAATTTCTTCTATGGTACATAGGTACCTGAATTGTATATATGAACCCCTTGAGCAATTGCTACTACTTAGCACCCTTAGATTCTCATAACTTGTCGCTACAGTGTGAGTACTTCATTGTTGATTTACTCTACCTAAATTAAAGATGTAAATTGATAGATGTTACACATGCCTAAGTATAGGAACATGTGTGCTTGTGTTACTGTTGTATTGGATTTCAACTCCTTCCTTTTTTTTTCCCTCTAAGTTATGGAGATGATTGATTTGGATACCTTGGTAGCACGGTTTATGGGCTAGACATCGGTGATAAACTAAACGAGCTGGATGTTTACATATATTGGACATTGTAATGTTGTTGTATGAGATTTAATACTTGTATTGTAAACATTTTATTTGCATTGTTAAGAGACTATTTTATCTTTATTTTCCACTACAGTTCAATTGATTATTAAATCTACTTAAGGATTTAGAAACTCACGTAGTTAAGAATAGCCTTTCCGTATAACTCTTAAGTGCCATACGTAGTGAAACTGTTGGCACTCTATACCCTATTTGAGGCGTAGCATGGATTTTAAAATTGATCAATTTAGTACCTAAAAAAAATTTTCATATACGTTAATAATACCTCAGTGATATTGGTTAGCATATATACAAAAGCTCTTTTAGTTACTAAATTAATCAATTTTAAAGTTACAATATTTAATTGAATATTTTTATCAAAATTTAAGTACTATTCACCATATTTATCATTTTTTTTATTATGTTAATAAGGAAAGGAACATGGATTAGTTATGGGTGATAGTTTTGTATTTAAGTGGGTCTAACAAGCTAGATTGGCTAAAGTTTAATTAAATATTTAGGCTTTTCTAAGTTGCATGTTAAAAATCCACCACAAAGTAACAATCACTAATTGAACCTAGGTAATTCATAGGTCATCAGTATGGATGTTATCTGTATTTTTTTATGTATTTCTTTTATGTACAATTTGTATATATTTGAAAAATGGAGTCTTAAAAAAACTGTTTGATTTGTACCCAACATTTTTTTGTCTAATCTAGATGTTTTGGATAATTTTTTTTTAATCTTATCATTATTATAATGAAAATGATGATTAAAGAATAGGAACCGAGAATGGAAAGTTGAATATTGTTAGGGAAAGACCTTTAGAAATATATTTTATATTGTGGAAAATTTTTATATTAATTTGTTGGGTATTTAACTTTATAAGAAAGATATGATGCATATTTTCATCTTTTTATCATGGGTTAATATCATAAATGACTGAATTTTAATAAAATATGCAATTATATACATGGATTTTAAAATTGATCAACTTAATACCTAAACCTTAAAAAAATCAATTTAGTACATAAAAAAACTTTTCGTACACACTAGTAATACATCCATCAACTCTTTTATACCAAATTGACTAATTTTAAAGTTTTAAGATACTAAATCGATCAATATTAAAGTTTAAGTACTAAATTGATTAATTTTAAAGTTTAAATATTTAATTATATATTTTACTAAAATTTAAATAGTATTCATAATATTTATCCTTTTATTACGTTATTTGATCCTATATTTGATTTGAATACGATACCAAAACTCAACCAGCCGAACGGAGTCTTGGTCCACAACTGTGCGGGTCTATGATGGTCCTGGAGTGAAAGGAAGACTTAAAAACTTATTTTGGATTGATTTTAGCAGCAGGTTCATGCATGTGCTTCCGGATCTATTGGAACCTTCACAGCTTCAATTTGTCTTCACTTGGCCGACATATGAATAGTGTGTTCTATAGTCTATGGTTGGTGGTAGCCTTGCGCACGAGTAATCACATCGACATGACCCGAAAGATATGATTTATTTAAAGTTCGTATAATGGATTTTAAAAATAATATAAATAAATTATACATACCAACTAAAATGCTAATGTAAGAACATCTTTAAAACATATAACTAACTATCTAAATTAAAAAAAAACAAACCAATCTAATATCTAATTATATTTTTCGTATCATTTATACTACCTAAATAGATAAAGATAATTGTATTTGTTGATTACAATTCTAGCAAATGAGAAAATAACATATGTCAAGTAACCAATAAAAAACTAAAAAATTAAAAAAGAAACCAAGCGAAATAACATAAACATTATTTAATTAGACAACTAAGTAAAACAGGTTAACTCCCAACAACTTAGCAAATGGAGAATTGATATTAATTAAGAAGCCAATAAAAATCTAGAAAGCTAAACCATGAAGCAAGCCAATTAACATAAACATTATTTAACTAGACAACTAAGTAAACGAGATTAAGCCCAAACAACTTTATCACGTGTGTTAATCTAATAGTTTGATTGGCTAATTTTTCAGTTTTTTTTTTTCAATGTTCTAGTGAATGGAAAACTAACACATATCAAATAGCCATAAAAAAAAAGCAGAAAATTAAACAATAAAACAAGCGGATTAAAATAATTATTGTCTAATTAGACAACTAAATAAACAAATAAACTCCCAACAACTTTAATATATGTGTTAATTTGCCTGTTTTATTGTGTGCTTTTCTATGTTATTTTATTTTTTATGATTACATGGTATGTTGTGTCATTACCCATTAAGTGGGAGTACCAACCCAACGAACATGGTTTATTCTATTAATTAAGGTAGTATTGATTAAACATGAAATTTTGTTTAATTAAATATGAAATTTACTATTTTAAAGGGTACCCCGCCTTATGTTTTTCTTTTTCTTTTCTTCTATTTTTTTAGGTGTTGCACAACGTCATATTTTATTGGGACATTTTACCTTTATAGGTAAGCATCGAGATTATTAATATTTTTATACAAGGGTAAATTACACAATAATGTCATAACATTTGAAAGTAAGTTCATTTTACATCATAACGTTTTCAAAAGTTCAAAAGAGATCATAACATTTAGTAAGTAAGTTTATTTTATGTCAAAACATTTATGGATAAGTTCATTTTAAATCACAACGTTTAGAGAAGTGAGTCAATTAAGGTCACAATTAACATATGTCAATAGAAGAAATATTTTATTAAAACTCAGGAAACCCTTATTTTGAGGCCCAATTGACATGTATTAATAGGAGAAATACTTAATTAAATTTCATAGCACTTTTCCAAACGTTATGACCTTTTTTTAACTTTTCGAAATATTATGACTTAAAATGAACTTACCCCCAAACGTTGTGACATTTTAGTGTAATTTACCCTTTTATATAATCCATATTTGAATTTAATTATTAATTTTGATTTAATATAATTCAACTTGATTGAGTTGTGAAGTCCCAAACCTGGCCTTAATAACTTTACAGAGCCAGAGCATGAGGTTAAGTGGATAAATATATTAATATTATGTAATGTATCTAGTTTAATATTGTCACTAATTCACAACCAATAGGAGCTTCCCGATGATTGGATTTGATGGTGGGCTTGTAGATAAGGGTTTGCAAAACAAAGCACAGTTAAAGCATACCAAATATTGTTCGGTGCAACTAATCCAATACTCAAGTTAGTGTTTGCCTAAGACAAAGGATATAAATCGTAAGATGGGGAAGTTACCAATTCAACATAGTATCACTATGCGTGTGTATTTGTCTTGCCTTTAAAAAACTTGCAATGGGCGTATTAATAGGAGGACTTCTTGTAGTTGCTATCATCATGAAGAACATGGAATATTAGGAAGTTAAGAGTGGTTATTATAGTAGTGGGCATTAACACATGAAGTCATGTCCTAATTCCATCGGAAATAAGATAGTAGAGATTCGAGGGAATGTGTGCTGAGTGACATAAGTTGGTTTTACTGAATGCCTAATTTGAAAGGTTGCCTTGCCAAGTCACGGGATTGCTTCTAGTCTCTTGCTGGTGTGGAGCGTTGAATGAGATTAGGCTTGGACCCACTGAGTAGGCTTAAGTTGTAGACGGTCGAATTGAGCCTAAAGAACCCATGTGCCAAAACTAAGCACCAATATATATATATAAAAGAGGCCACTACCAAGTGGATGAATGAAATGATATCATGCTATGTGTCTATAAGGCCATCAATAGGGACAGACAATTGCCTTTAAATTCAAAATTTTCACCTTCCCTCATTTTCAAGTTTGATTTGTATTATATTCAATCCGTTTAACATGAATTGTTTGTCAAAAGTTAAAAAAAGGACTGTTTTCTTTAAAAACACATTTTATTTAAAATTACCACGACTGAAATAAAAAATAATAAAAAGTTTAGAATCAATTGGATGGATTAACTCGAATTTGATCACCGGTCAAAAAGAACACCGAGATTGGAGGTTTGAGGACATTAAAATTCAAACTATGAAAGTTTCCTTTGGGCCAAAAAAATAAAATTATCTTATTACAGGGAGTTTAATTAATCTTTAACCAACTTAAAAGTTATAGGATATTTCAAATAAGTGCCAAAAGTTTGTCCTCATACTCGAGGATCATTCCCCAAGGTTCATTAATTATAAATTAATTGTTTTTTATTGATTGATACATACAACCTATGAGATGGTTAGAGGATTGTTAATGAGTGAAGATAGTTCGTGAGTTACTTAAGTTCAACTCAGTGAAAACTTGAACTTGATTTGATTTTCGAGTTCGAGCTACTCGAGTAACTACCGAGTTCAAGTTTAAGATTTAAAATACTCGACTTTATGAGTTTGTGAGCTTAATCGAGTTTTAAATCGAGTTAAGTTAAGTTCAAGTTTATCGAGTATTAAATACTATTTATAATTAGATCAATATTTAACACAGTAATAGAGTTTAATCGAGTCGAATTCGAGTTTATCGAGTATTAAATCGAGCCGAGTTCGAGTTTATTGAATATTAAATCGAGCTGAGTTCGAGTTTATCGAATATTAAATCGAGCTGAGTTCGAGTTTATCGAATATTAAATCAAGCCGACTTTGAGCTTAAAAATCAAAGCTCGATTGAATTCAAGTTTCGAGTTATTTATTTGAGTTGAGTTCAAGCTTGGTACTATATTGATTCGACTTGACTCATTTATAACCCTACGTTAGGCCATGCTAGTTCTCCTCTTTTTTTTTTTTAAATAAATAAATCTCTTTTTAAGTGGCCAATTCTCTCGACTTTCAAAGTTTTTCAATTTTTATTCTTTTTCCTTTATTGCTAAAAAAAATTAATTAACCATAGTTTTTAGTGAACACCTAATCTAAATATCATAGTGGAAACCCTTAAAAAAACCAATTTAAACCCTAACCAATAACTTTTTTTTATTTATTAAACTTCAAATTTCATTTAAGTCCTCAAAGAAACCCTATGTTTATTATACCAAAATTTTTCAAAAAAAAAAAAAAAATCCCTAAGAGTCCTAGAGAAAGTCAAGATTCACTAAAAACCTAATTATCGTGTAAAAGTCTATTCTAGTGATTCTAAAACAAACACCTCTAGAAAATCAACCTTTATTCAATTCAATATTTTATTTAATCTCCAAATTTAGAAGGTTTTAAATTCCCCCAGTTTCTCATTTTATTTTATTTTATTGAATTTTCATCAAGTCCTACTAACCCTACTTTTCTAGCGTTGCAAATAAATCAGTTTTATTAGTCATTTAGTCTAAAAACCGTAAAATAAAACCTTGATTTTGCTGAAAATTCTACCCTAGCTATTTTTAATAAATTCAAAATGTTGAAAATTAATCTCTGAAGAAAAGGACACAAAAGAAAAAGAAAAAGGAAAACAAAACAAACATTGTTATCTGATCTCAAATTGATATTTGCTATTTATCATTCTACCTTTTATTAAAATAAATAAAAAAAAAATACAAACGCTATGTTTTTTAAAAGAAAATTCTTCAAAGACTACTATTTAATAATATTTTATTATTTAATCAATAAAAATTAAAAAAATAAAAAGAAGACGATAACTAAATATGTGATGAATCAATTTGACAGCTTACTCATTCTCCTCCTACTGATGGTCTTAGATGGAGGCAAGCGGCGCCATGTGGTGGTAGCTCAACGGGTAGCCAAAGCCCCCGATCTTTGATTAATATTATTTTTATTTTCAAAGAATCTTTGACGATTCATTTGAAAGATGAGTTTGAGGTTTTTTTTTTCTTTTATATTCCTTTCTTTTTTTTTTTTTTTCTCTTTCCAATCCATTGGTGTTTTGTTCTACATTGTTGTTATTTTGTTTTACTTCTTTTAGAAATCTTAAACACTAAACGCTGTCTTTAAATTTATATTAGCCTACACTAGTTCATTTAGTGGTTGGTTTAGCATGTACCATGTTGTGATTAATGTTTTCCTTCCCTTCTTAGTGTAATGGTATTCTTATTTCTCTCTCTAGGGACAGTCATGTTTTATTACTATTTTAGGGTCTGTTTGTTTTGGCTTTTTTTCGAAAGATACAGACACTTTTTCAAACTTTTTTCTAATAAATTATTTATTAAGAAATAGATATAGATAAAAAAAAATTGACAGTTCTCATCAAAAGATCAAATAGAACAAATATAGATAAAATTTAGATACAAATCGGATATATTTTGCATATATTATTTTAAAAAAGATACAGATACAGATGAAAAACAGACAATCCAAACAGATTAATCTTATTTTACTTTGATCATGAGAAGAAAAAAGTAGATTAGGGCTTCATGATAAAGCTTAGAAATGGAATTCAAAATGGGTACATGATGGATTTTCAAAATTAATAGATTTTTCTCTAATATTTCTTTGAAGGATATTTTACTCAATTGAGTCGATTTTGAAATATAATTAACAAAAATCCAAGAGACGAATTAGTAATTTAGCGTTTGTTTAGCAGTATAATGCCATGTTGAATAAGATGCTAAGCCAATATGCAACATTTAAGCTATTATAAGATTTAGAAATCTCCAATGCTCAATGGAAGTTTTAAGAAGTGTTGCAAATAAGTAAAATCTTTTACCTTATTCTTTTTATCCATTAATTGATTCTGAAACAACTGAGGCAAAACCATCACAGAAACTATAGAGCTTGCTTAAATTTGAACACTTTATTTATTTTTGTCAAATGAAAGAGGAACTAGATGAACTTAATAATCATTGTGATATTTTTTGTGGACTTGATGTCTAAACACTCCTTTTTCATACTACTTCATAATCTAATGCACTCAACGATCACTGCATGAAATTTAAGTTTTAAAGACTGAAATTCTTGTCATAGGAATTTTATCAGAAAAACAAAGAACTTCTTAGGATAAAATATACATCATAAATGTTGTCTAAAAAATCACTCTCACTATTTCTATTTAATGAGAAATGCGTTATCCATTGCAAATTTATGACAACATTTTTGTCTCTAATATTAGTGAAGAATGTTTTGATTTTTTGTAGATTACAACAAATTTATGTTAACTAAAAGTTTCGTTGCAAATCCGTCTTTTTTATGGTAATTGTAATTAATTTGTTAATTTTTTTGGCCTATACTTTATCTTTATTTTTATAATAATAATTATTATTCTTTTATTTAATATTAAATTCCACTCTAAATTCATATTTATTTTGGAATTGATTGCAATTAAATTCAACTTTTAGCTCCGTTACTTCTTGCCCATGCATTGCTTTTATATCATCTGTTACAATCTATAATTCCTAACCCTATTCATATTTGCTTCTAAGCAGGCCACCTATCCTAACATAACTTCCCATTGTGCACATTAAAGTATTGATGAACCCCATATTATTACATCAGATTGCATCTTATGTTTAGAGTCTCACTACTTTTTATATGAGGGATATCACAATTTTGGCTTTCATAAAGTCCACTACATATCCTTGAATATTGATTTAATTAGCCATTTCTTCATCTTACAAGTATATTATACTTATTTTCGTAGCATTTCTAATAAAATATTTATGGATAAATTACATACTATGTGCATCTTAGTTTATCATAACTCAAAGGCATAATTTACCTATAAAGATTGACTTTATGTGTTGGTAAGTCCATTTCTACAATCTTGTTAATAATATATAATATATAATATAAATGAATAAATTATATCCAATGATATCAATATTTGAGGATAAGTTAATTTAATGTATTAATGTTTGAAGTACTTAAAATGAGAAATCAATTGCAAAGTAAGTCAAAGAAGGTATTGAAAATTGACCATTTATGAAAATTAAAGAAAATTAATTTAAAATTAATTCAAATGTTAATACCATAAATGAACTTTGCAAAACATTGACTTTTTATTTTAACTATTTAAAACGTTGATACCTTAAATATACTTACCTATAAATATTGATAATTTTTGCTATAATTTACCCAATATAATATATACAATAATATAATAATATATTAAATATAATAGTATAATGCAATATAAATATACATTTAATAACATAAGATATATGATATATATTTAATAATATATAGTATATAAAATTAAAAATATATATTTAAAATACGTGTAAATATGTATAATAAACCTATATTTTATACTATTTATATTATGTTATATATTCTATTATTAAAATATATTCTAATTTTAAGTAGTATATTATATATATTTTTAAAATTATGTTATTATATATAAATATTATGTAATATATAAATATAAAAGACAAAAGATAAAATAATAAGGTATATTAAATATTATTATTACTTATTATATATAATATATGGGATATACCAGAAGATCATAATATTTAAGGTTAAGTGTATTTAAGGTCACAATGTTAAAAAAATGTCAAAACATTTGGATAAATGGTTCAAATCAGGTCTCTGCTACAAATCATGTACTAACGTGGTTCACTATCGTTTGAATAGTACTATTAATTGCCATGTCATCATCCATGTGTATATATTTTAATAATAAACAAATATGAGTACAATTCATTTTGCACTGGAAAAGGAAAAAAAAAACTTAAACAAACTTGCATTTTGTAGGTTCGATGTTTGACACCTTTCAAACACCATCTTCAAGTGGTGAAGATGATCAAGTGCTCATCGTGATTTGATGACTATCATCCACATAATTTTTCATATGATCATACATCATATCATGGAAGATTGTAGTCATTGCCCTTTGATAAGTGGCTTTTGCATTCTTTAAGTTGAACGGCATTACAACATAATAGAAGTTCCCAAAAGGCATTCGTAAGGCTCTGCACTCGGTATCACATGGTGCCATCTTGATTTGATTATATCCATTGAATCCATCCATGAAGGAGAAAAGTTTATGTCCAGTCGTTGCATCAACTAGCATATCGATGTTAGGGAGTGGAAATTCATCGTTGGGACAAGCCGTACTCAAATCACGCAAATCCACACAAACACAAATTTGGCCATTTTTCTTCTTTACAAGTACAATGTTGACAAGCCAAGTCAAATGCTCAATTGGCTTGATAAAGGTAGATTGTAACAACTTTTCAATCTCAGCTTTGATCTGTCCCTTGACTTCAGGAGAAATATGCACTGGTGTTGCTTCGTAAGCTTAAGTCCATGTGATATACTAAGGGGATGCATTACTAGGTTAGGATCAAGACCTAGCATCTCTTCATACATCTAGGCAAAGATGTCTTTGAATTCTTTCATCAAATCCATTAGGGAATCTTTGATTTCTTTAACCAAAACTTGTTGATAAATATAGGTTCGGGTATGTCTCCCGATGCTTCTAGGTTTAACTCCTCAATCTCTTCAACTTGCAGCTTAACCTGGTCCTATAGCTGTGGAGGTGCAAGTTAAGCTTTTAGGGTTAGGAGGGGACGCAAATGCTTCTTCGGACCCTGCAGACCATCATAAATGATATATGATGCGTCCACCTACTTGAGTATAACTTTCAACCTTTACTGACTTACTCCCCTCCCTTCCTTTTCTTTGACTCCCAGATGTAGGAGGTGCTTTGCGTTTTTTAGCATCCTGCTCCTGTGCTTTCTCCCACTTTGGCAATGGTATGCCAGTAGGTCTATCAATAACGGTTTCTCCTTCACTAGTGTATTCGTTATGTAACTCAACTTCGATGAAGAAGGATTCCCCTTAAATGGGTTCCTTGCAATAGATATGAAAACATCCTTTTCTTTCCAATGCCCCTTCATACATTGATGTACCGTTGAAGGGGTGAGATTATGATCGTGAATCCACTTTCTCCCTACTAATAAGTGCTAGGAGATAGAAGTATCTATTACATAAAACTTAGTTGAGCCATGAATAGCTCCATGATCATGCATTTTCTATATGTTCTTTTCAAAACTTTTTTTAGTTCTTTTTAAATTTCTTTAAAGGAGCAGATTTTTACCAGCCAGTGTACCAGGTATGTGTACAATAATAAAATTTTGGTAAATATCGTGTCGTGTCCACAGGGAGTGAGGACTAGCTCTCAACTATATTAGTCTTAATTGTAGTTAGGAAAAATAAAAAAGAAATTTTTTTGGGTTTTTGAGATAGAACTAATCTACAAAGAAATATGGATTTCCAACACCTCTAATTGAATCAGAATAAAAGCCAACAAATCTGAAAATCAATTGAATGTATATTATCAATCAGAATATCCTTGCAAATCCAAATTGTCAATGAGTTTAGTTTTTCAATCAATCAAGCACTGGATAAAGACTCCTTTTTCCAAAGTAAGTGATTATCCTAAATTAACCAATCAATATTCCTTATTCCTAGAAAAGTGATCAATCAACTAATTTGTATAAATTCTTAAACCCTAATCGAATTCAAATCCATATGTTTGTGTGATCTGTAATGCAAATTAGCTATTTACATAATTGATTAGAAAGGAATTTTACAATTACAATCTTAATCTAACATGAATTCTAGATTCATTCCAAAAGATATGTTCTGTGAAATAGCATCAACAACATGAAAACAAGCAATGTTTCAATCAACAATAGATAATCATTGATAAGATAATTCAGATTAACAACTCAAACTATATTTAAGCACAAAAGAACAAGTTTTCAACACCATCCATAAAATAAATATAAGAAAAGAGCAAATCACTTTATTAAGAAAATCCCCATTCCTGAATCCAAATTCAAATGATGTTCTAACTTGATCTTAGTGTGGAATCTGCAATCAAATTAACAAGAAAAGTTGTCTAGTGTTCTATGCCCTAATTCTATCAAGAAGCAAGGAATTATGATGTAAAATTTGTGCTTAAGGTCTCTCTTTTCTCCAAAAGATGCAACAAGATGAATTTATATGAAAAGAAACGTGCAAGACATAGGCTGGCATTTTTCCATTGTACGCCAGTGGCCTTCTTTTTAAATTAGCCGACCTTCATTGTAGAAATTAATTTTCGAGAGCATTGTTGAATGTGTGCTGGCTCAAGGCTAGTAGCCTTGAATCTCCTAATAGCCGGCCTTTAATGGAAAAATTGTTTTCAAATCAAGAAGCTGACAACCTTGGAGGTGGTGCTAATATACATAAACTTCATGGAAATTTTCGACTTTAATCCAATTGGAATTTGTCAAAACTTACAATATGAAAGTTGTAGATCTTTCTCTCCTCTTTCAGTAGGATATTGAATAATCTAAAATGAAGCTCGAATGAGAGAAATATGTCGAATTTACTAAAACAATGTTGAGCTGCAAATCTTAGTGATATTCTGCACATGTAGTAACTCCAAGACGATTTTTAACCTTTATTCTTTCGTAATTAGTCAAAACACAAAACATGAAGATTCTAGATCTTCCCTTATCTTTCCATATAATTTTGAATCATGTTAAAATGCTCTTAGATGAGAAAGATATCTGCAATTAATCAAACTCTATCATTTTCCAAAACCTTGACTTCATCATTATAATAGCAGCAACTTTACAACACATTTTGACCCTGATGCATTCCGAATTTATCCACACCTAAAACATAAGAATTAAATGTCTCTCTCTTAGCTTTCAGTAGCATTTTAAATCATCTCAATAGGAGCTTGGATGAGAGAGATACGTCGATCTATGAAACAGCACCAAAATTGTCCTGATATGCTTGCGTGGCCGGTCTACATTCTTCTTGTCTCTAGTTTTGTATAAAACTTCTCCTAATTTGCTTATATTTGTATACTAAGTCCTTAAAGACCTAAAATATTAAAATAAGCATACTTAAGTACCAATTTCTTTCGATTTCTATAAAATCAATAATAATTTAACATGAATTGCTCGGTGAAAAGTGAGTAAAATATGACTTTATCAAACTAACCTTAAAATCTACGTTAATGAACCCTATTGTCTTAGCAGGGACATAATTGAAACCGTGTATGTCAATCGAATGTCTAATCAACTTCCTTACATCAAGTCTTGTTGCTTTAAAGGTTGATGTAGGCATAACATTAAGTGAAAAGCCATCATTAATGAAGGTCCTCCTAATGGAATGGCCATTAAGTTATCTCCATAAACAATGGACAGTTATGGTTTAGAATGCTAGTACACATATCATTATTTGTGAAGATTATCACCCTTTCATATGCCTTTGACATCTTACACAGTGGTTGTATCACATTGCATTGTTCATATTGGTGTTTTGAAATTTGCACTAAAGCGTTTGCAACTGCAATCCTATACTCCTCATTAAAATCGAGGAGATCAAATAAATTTCTCAAATTAGATGCTTTGAGCAAAGCCATAGTAGCAAGGTTGCTCGGGCCTATGTCAAATCCCTTTCCTTTGCTAGTGGGTATCTCCTCCTGTAGTGTATCTATTGGCTCCTTGGCCTTTGGGCAATCAAATTCCTAGGATGTTGTAGGATCACGAGGAATCGCGTTAACAACCCCTTGATTTGTGTGTGAGAAGGGGATTCCTATGCACATCATTATTATCAAGCTCTAATTCACCATTATGAACATTTTCATTGAAGATCCTCCTCAATGTCCAACAATCTCTTATTAGGTGTCCCACCATCTTGTGAAAGCTACAGAACCTTGCATCACTCTTCTCTTGTGTCATGGGCTCTCGTTCAACCCTTGGCAATCTAATGATACCATCCTTAAGCCATTGGTTAAGGATAGCATGAACTTTATTCATAGTACACGGAAAATGCAGAGCTTTTGAAGCGTTATCTCTTCTTGGTTTCTTACTACCTTTGAAGCTTCCCTCTTGAGCAGTGCTTACTGATGGTTGTCATCTCTTATTTAGGTCACCTCTTTGCTTGATAACAGAATTATTTATCCTTCAAGAGTTCTCTACTAACATTGAGAAGGACTTGAGTGAAAAATTCTTTTAGTGCACAACATACTCGATGAACATACCTTGGATGCAAATTTTGACGAGCCCCTTTTCATCACACATATCCTGGTTATCCAAGGAGTGTTCCTTGAAATGCCTGATGTAATCCATAAGATCTTCCTTCGGACATTGTCCGATATACCCCATGTTTGTTAATGTCACTCGTTCTTGAGTTTCAAAGAACTTCTCAAAAAACATTCTACACATAACCCCACATGAATCAATGGAGCCAGGGCTTAGATTGACATATCAAGTATATGTTTTTTTTTTTTTCCGTCAAGGACTTAGAGAACTCCTTGAGCTTTAAATCATCATCGATTCCATAGACCTCGAGTGTCTCAATGAATTTGAGAAGGTGATCTTTAACACTACCTTGTTTCCCACTAAATTTAACAAACTTTAGATTAGTATAGTCCTTAGGGTAGAGTTTCTCCACCATCCTCTGTGGATATGGAAGCGTTAGGTTAATGATGCTAGTAGAAGATGTCGTTTTTACCTGCATTAGGTATTTCTCTAAGTCTTCCTTTGTCACATAGGATGCAGAAGTAAACGGATGATTAACTTCCAACTGGGGGAAGGAGTAGCATTGCTAGGTGCAACTAGCTAACTATAATAGGTTGTGCATTAGACCTAGGAGAGGGGGGCCTTCCAAGGTGCAGCCTTGGCTTTTATCCAATAGTAGGCGTAGGGTTCCCTGGAGTCAGAGGTAGTAGGGGCTGTATTCCCCCCGCTGGTATTTGCCTTCATCTTTTGTGGGGCCAAGATTAGTTTGCTCACACTGAACATCGTATGGGGTATCATGTTAAGTATTTTCTAGTGCAACAACAACTGGCATACTGCCAACTGCTTGCTTCCCCTTATATAGATAAAGTTATTCTAGGAAGCGTACCTCTTAGAGTAATAGCAGTTGCTACCACACCTGGTAGGAATTGCATGAAAGCGTTCAAGAATTGATTAAGGGCCTGAGTATGCTCCTGCATAGTGTGTATTGTAAACACACTATTAATTGAAGGTATCTGTACAGCCATAGGTGTAGCATTATCATTTGTTGCATAGACTTGCTCGGCTATGTCAAGTTGATTGTCTTGGTCTTGGAGGTTTGTCTCATATTCAGCTCTCTTATGTGGAGGTGCCATCCGTGCTAAGAATTCACTCTATTCCCTAGTGGAGTTGCTAATTAATGTGTGGTGATGTTACTACAGTTGTTTGATCACTTGTGATAAGTGTGTCAATAGACCTGAGAGGAGTTCAGAACTGATGACACATGTAAGATGTCATAAAGAGAGGTGTGGGAGGACGAACAAACAAACTCGGTTTCTCAAGTGCGCGAGTATGATAGAAGATCAAATCAAATAGATTCGATTGTTCTTAACTTGTTCTTCATAGAGTAGGTGCTTTGATCTTTCTTGGAGATATTTCAGCAGAGTTTTTGCATTGCTTTCAATCTTAGCAATCCACTGAATTCTCCCTTAAACGAGGGGATGAATCTCTTATTTATAGATTGTGGAGATTGATGCCAACCATTGGATAAAACTTAATCGAACAATCGAGATCAAGTGTTGCTGGTAACCATTAGATCATTTTATAATAGGCTCGAAAGCTTTTATTATAAAAAAGAAGCATATTTTCAATAAAAAAGGATAAAGGCTTATTTTAGTCCACATAAGCCCTATTTTATTCAAATAAAGCCCAAACTAACCTAGAAGATAATTTTTGGAGTCTACTTTTCACACACTAGAAATAGAATTAGGCAAGAGTAGAATGAACCGGTTCGACGATCTCTATTTCGAGTCTACCAAGCTAAATCTCTCTACGACATTCATTATTGGACTTGGCCTTCTTAGCTTTGTCACTAATCCAGAAGACTGACCATGACATTAAATTATGCCAGACGCCCGATTATCGAAATGACCCTATATAAAGACAAATAGAGAAGATGAAATAAGTGGGCAAGTATAGACGAAAGAGCATGGCATCTGTGTACATTTCTTTGAAAAGTGAAAGGGTTTTGATTATTTGTGTTCTAAGTTCTTTGATCTATGTTTATGTGAGTTTATTTTTCCTTTTTTTTAATAGTAACAATATTCATATATATTTTTAACATTAAAATATATACACAAGGACGATGACATGGCAGTTATTATGCAAATGGTAGTGAATGGCGTTAGTACATGATTGTAACGGAGACCTGATTTGAACCACTATCCAAACATTGCGACCTTTGTTGACCACACGAGATATTATGACATTAAATGAACTTAACCCAAACGTTCTGACATTCTAGCGTAATTTACCCATAATATATGAGTATATATATGTGTGTTATATTTTACTAAACAAATGTATAAAAAATAAATATAGTACATACTCTCTCCTCCCATCCCCTACAACACCCCCCACCCCCCAATATCTCCTCAAACCATCTCATTCTACCTACACAACTCTCACTTTTATTGACTAAACTATTGATTTAGGTGATAAAAGAAAAATCTACTCTTTCATAGCCTCTCTTTCAGTTCCCGTTCCCGTTCCCTCATTGATACCATATTTTGTATTTTCTTGAATTCTCTATTGACTTGAGCATCATAATACTTGTGCCAACTCTCATTAATTTTAGCTCCCATTCACTACTTGTATAGATTTACTCTAACCATGATGCTAGAAGACCCATTAAGGGCAGACCCAAGGATCCTTTATTTACCAACATTAAATCATTGTAGTCCTGTGGACCGCATCTTGACTCTAGATCAATAAATGAAGTACATTTAGTAAAGAGGGGAACAAAATGATGAAGCTAATACAATATTCCCTTATAGTTGGGCTATGTTTAGTTACATAATAATTAGGGGCCTCATGAATCTTTGTCATATTGAATCCTTAGATAAATGAGAATGACTCATATGATCAACATTTTCCATGGACGACAACAATTTGATGTAACATCAATATATTCTTATACGAGACATCATGCCCCTTTACGTTAATCATATGTTAATCTTTTAAATCTTTAATATAGATTAGTGTTAGTAGGAACAATATTAATAACCATAAATATTCTTTTTATTAATGAAAATTAATGTTGTTTTGAATGAGATTTTTCTACTTTAGTAGGACAACAATATGATGTAATATCAATATATTCTCATAGGAGACATCATGCCCTTTTACCTTAAGAAGCTTTTACGTTCCATCAATGGGACCTTCCCGCTATTAATCTAACTATTAAAATAAATATGGTAAATGAAATATTAACTATTTTAATGATTCGATCACGGTTGGTTATGGTGTACACCGTTGAATAATGACGGGACTGATTTCATCAAAATTAATGGCAGGACTAGAGAAATTTCCTTACCTTAATCCTGTGTTAATCTTTTAAATCTTTAATATAGATTAGTATTAGTAGGAACGCTATTAATAACCATAAATATTCTTTTAATAATATACAAAATTAAGGTTGTCTTGAAAGGGATTTTTCCACTTTAGTACCTCATCTATTCGTAAGACAAAAGATAGCACATGAGGCGCAAAAGAAAGAAAAATCAAATAAATCCAGATTTAGAACTCAAAAAAAAAAAGGAAAAATAAAAACGAATAAGTGACAAGAAATAAGAAAGCGAAGTAAGACTAGGATTGTGTTTTTCACGAAGTTTTATTTCTTGGAACCATCTGATCAAATAATTTGCTAGCTTCAAGTTGATTTTTTTTTCCTAACTACCGCAATAGGATCTGTTTGGATTATTGGATTTTTATCTGTATCATATTTGTATCTAATTTGCATTTGTAACATATTTGTATCGTGTCTATTGGTTAATTAATAAGCAAAACTATCAGTTTTTCATCGAGTTCTTTTTTTTAACAAAAATATTTTTGAAAACAACGAAAATATGATACTAAAATAACCAAAATATAATGAAACAAACACACTCATATTATTTTTAATGTAACACATATATTTATGATATCAATAAGAATGAGACGTAATACATATTTTTACTTTTTATCTTTATATTTTGATCTTATAAAATAGATTTTATAGCTTTAATGAATGATTTCCAATTGGAAACCTACCTAACTCTTTATGTTCTACAACTTATTATAAGTCTTATCGTGATTATGTGTATAAACATTAACGAGTTAGTTATAGTCACTTTTTAGATAATAATAATGATAACGATCGATAACAACACTAATGGTTACTGTCGGGATAGAAGCGCATGGGCAAAAATTGAATATAAGCAACAATATATCTTGTATAGAGGGGTTCAATTATTATAAAAATCCAAAGGAAAGACAAAAAGGAACTTCATATTCCACCTTCGACAAGACATCCTTCATACATATTACATTCACGCATCGAAACACATATGGTGCTCTTTCGTCGAATGTGAAATAATAGATTCATCAAAAGTAACATCAAAGCTGAGGAAGTAATAACTTTTAACGCTTAGGATGGTATAAATTGATTGTCGTTCACACTACTCACTACTATTATTTGATTGACTTATGTCTTTTAACTTTACATCATATATAATTCCAAGACCATCAAGCAAGTAAAAATGTGAATATTCAAAAAGTTTGTTTGGCCATATATCTCTTGAAGTGACTAATAACAATCAATTGATGTTGAGACATATTCATTACTTTGCTTGAATTGTATTCATTGAATTCTAGCCTATCAACTTCCTCATTTGAAAGTAAACCTATAGAATGGAGGAATAAGAACCCTTTCTCACTCATATGCATACCCTACAATTGTGCCATGATAATTGCCTCTCTCTATATATATAACTGTACTTGTAATTATAGATCCCTAAATAATATATGGATTAGCACCTTTATAACGATAAGTCCACTTTTAGAATACTATAAAAAAGATTAACCTTTAAAGGGAAAAATTCTACTATAGAAAATTAGCAAAATAGCTTATATTTTTATAGATAAAATAAAAAACGATGATTTTTGAGATAAAAATTTAGCTTTACAAATGGAAATTTTATCTCCTGGCACGCACTGATTCTCACATTATTAAGAGTGATTGCCTTACCAATCATGCTAGACCTCAAACTATTTCTCCACTTTTGATAGCAAGAGGTGGCGAACTTATACCACCATGGTATGTAGGTATCATTTAAAATAGAATGAATAAAATTAAAGGAACCGAATGAAATGAGTTTAGATACATTTATAGAATGAAATGAATAAAAAATGAGTATGTAATGAGATTCAAGAAAATAAATTTAATAAAATAAATATGTGAAGAATTTTAATGTAATTAAAGTGAAAAATTATTAATGCAAGTTCAAGTAGAATCTCTATTCCGCCTTCTAAATGGGAAAACTGAATTCTTCCTTAAAGTTGGAAAGGTCAACTCTAAAGAATTGCAAGCTTCTAATAACACTTTCAAATGGAAAAGAAAATAGAATCCAAAATTGTAATTCTATTTTGATTCTACCTATCAAATATGTCATTAAAACCTATTCATCAACTTAAAAGGTCTAGTCTCTCCATCTCTGGTCACTTGTTGAACATCCTTACCTTTTCTATATCAAAATTTATTGGCCAGATCTCCTAAGAAATCAATTCTCTCAAAAGAAAAAAAAAATTAAAAACCAACAAACTTGCAAAATCCTAAATCTAAAGTTACAATTTTTCGGTGATCAAAATTAAGTTTGTCAAGATAAATATATATGAGTGATTTAAATAACAAACAATAATAATGTCCCAAGGAGATTAAAAGAAGAGAGTCGCATAATAATTTATATAGTTAAATTATATCAAAATATCACAACGTTTAGGGGTAAGTTTGTATTAGGTCATAACGTTTCGAAAAGTTCAAAAGAGATCACAACGTTTTTAAAAGTTCAAAAGATGTCACAACTTTTTAAAAAGTATTTTATGAGATTTAGTTAAATATTTTTCCAATTGTTATATATCAATGAAACCTTAAAAGAAGAATTTTTTGAGTTTTAATAAAAAATCTCTTTTATTGACATGTATCTATGGTAACATCAATTCATCCATTTTTCCAAATCTTATAATCTCATTTTGAACTACTTAAAAATATTGTGACCCAAAATAATTTTATTCACTAAGCATTGAGATTTTTTTGAAACTTTTTAAAATATTATAACTTAAAATGAATTTATTCTTAAATATTGTGATATTCTGATATAATTTATCCTAATTTACATGGAAAACTTAGATGTCGGAAAAAAGGAAATTGAATTAATTACCGCAAGAAATGGGGAGTAGACAGTAACTATAAGATTTTTCAAAACAACTGACAAATCCCCCTAAAAATCCTATGATCCTAATTATAAATATTTCCCATGACGTGATGCAAATATTGTGATGTGATGTATTATAAAGTAAAACCTCAAAATCCCATATAGAAGTCTACACGTCATAAGGGAAAGATAAACTTTCGGAACATAACCAAAAAAAAAAAAAAAAAACACTACGAAGACTGTTGTTGACATCCACGAGCGCTGCTTGATTCGCTAGTTTTTTTAGTTTGGAGCTTGATTCGTAACGTTAGAAAATGCGTTTTGAAATGTCAATTAATCTTTATTTAATTATCAACTTTAGCACGATATTATTTAAAATATGAAGATTTCGAGTGGTTAAAATATAAAATTAATATTTTATAAAATAAGTTAATAAAATATTTAATAAATTTTTTTAAAAAATTAATAAAAATTTTAAACATTAATATCTTAAATTAAATTTACAAAATATTGGTACCTATTTGTCACACTTTATCAAGCATCAATCGATTCCTCAAAATATACTTATACAGGACCAACTACTTTACACAGAAAAAGAAAAAAAAAAGTTGAATCCAATTTATTCGATTGAATGATTAGTATTCATATTATTAATTCCAGGATGTTACATCTGGAACGTTTAAAATCTTATTCATGCAGTTTTCCATCATTTCCAATGTGTCGTAGGAGACCACGACGAATTTCAGCTGTATCCGCGCAAAGGAATTTTTATTTTTCTTCCTTTCACATTCAATTACTAATTAATAAAAAGTATTTACCCATAAATGCAATTTTGAGAGTAATTCATCAATAAATTAGAATCTCCAGCTGGGATATGGAATACATATTATCCGACCGAAAGATAATCAAAAAATAGGTGAGTTGAAAAAAAAAAAGAGTTTAATTGCACTAAACTCGTCTCTATTTCAATTTATTATAATTGAAATTTTTTTAATTGAAGAAACGAGTTTAACTATTTATTTTCGGATTTATTTTGAACTTGGTATAATTTTATAATTTTTTATTTATATATAAGGTAAATAACTGAAAAGTTGAAAAACATTTTAGGTCATTAATTTTTCAAAAAGTTCAAAAGAGAGTACAACATTTAGTGAGTAAATTTATTTTACACCACAACATTTTTTAATGATTCAAAAAAAGATCACAACATTTAGATAAATGGATTAATTGAGATCAGTATTGACACGTTAACATGAGAAATATTTAATTAAAAATTAGAAGATCATTTTTTTATAGTTTCAAATAAATAAAACTCTTTTAAACTTTTTAAAATATTATAACTTAAAATAAATTTATCATCAAATATTACGATCTTCTAATATAATTTACTATTTATAATATATTTTTTATTTTTCTTAATCCATCTCCAAGCTGTGTTGAGGCAACCCAAATGTTTGTCCGCTTGGCTATTATTGGAGATGGACGGTGTAGCTCTGTTCCTTAACCTTTTTTGGCTGATTATGGGTTAGATTCGTACTTCTTTCAATAATGACTTCTCGGCTTTTTGAAAAAACACATTGGAATCACTTTTCCACACACACACATTTGACATCACACATGACGATTTTCGGCAAATTGCTTTATGATCATAAATTCTAAAAGTGCATATTGATAAGATTTAAAGATTAAATTAATTAATGAATTTTTATTATCAAAATATCTAGAAAATTTTTATTAGTATTAAACTTTTTTTTTTTCCTGCCCTTCCGTTGAAGTTCCTAAATGCTATCTAAGTCTCATTTTTCTAGATGGTATTCCGTGAGAAACAGAGGAATTTAAATGTGTGATTCAAATTCTATGATATGTAATTTTCACTAGAAATTTTCTTTGACAATTTTTTAAGTCCAGAGGCTTGTACGGTAATATTGTTCACCCAAATAAACCATAAGATGACTGCCATGTCGGTAACTAATGGACATGTTACACACTAAGCATGACGATCATGGTCGGAGGTTAGATTCAAGTTCAATCGTCCATCGATCACACACATATATATATTTGTACGACACGACTTTTCTAAATTCTTTGCGGCATGAGATATGATAAAGTATGACCAAACATAAATTCAATACCTTTACCATTCAAGAAAATAATGGACGGTTGTAAGTATTTTCTTATGTTAATATTTTATTTGTTCAAGCTCATTGCAAGATAATTCTAAGTGTAAAATATTTTATGGGTATTACATGCCATAGACAATAGACATAAATGGGTTGGATAAATAAAATAAAATTTTTGACACATATTAGTAGGAAATATGGATGGTTTTATTTAAAAATGACCACTTTATTGGTATAATAACTAATAGCATTTTGTTCATATAGGTAGCATTTGGTTATTAAAACTAGATAAAATTAGAAGGATTTGATAGTATAGTACAACAAGTACTATACACTATAATTCTCATGTACCATATTTGGTATGCAAGACACCTAACATCAGTGGATAAAATTCTTATTAAGAGATTTTATTTTTATTTAGTTTCAATATTTTTGTATTATGAAATATAAGAAACAAAAATTTTAAGTTTTATTCGGTTCCGAATATATTTTGTAAATAAAAAATGGTGCTATGACTTTTGTCCAGTATAGTACCATTAAAATTATGCAACTAAATGTTACCTAGGTCTGTTTGGATTATTTCATTTACATCTTTATCTTATTTGCATATGATCTGTTTGGTTTATTTATGAGTAAAACTGTCTTTTTTTTTTAATCTATAACGCATCTAATCTGTTTGGTTTGTTTTATGAGTACTATATGTTTTTTTTATCTATAATTGTTTTTTTGATAAATATTTATTTGAAAATAATAATGGTACACAATAATAAAAATAGGATGAAACCTACGGACACTTCTACTGATATCTTTTTAAGAAAAAATAACCATTATATGACTAGGTTCCTTGTTCCTTCTAACTTGTGATTAACTTTTAGAACTTGACTTTACATGAAAAATAAAATAATAGGCTTATTAAGAAATCAAGCACAAATGGACGAGAAGAATAATAAACCGTGCGCAGTCAAATACATGCACGCATATTCAACTTGTTCACATTCAACTTCCTTTTTGGACACAGTGACTCCAAAGAACATTTACATGACTTGAAGTGTTTCTATACATATAATCTAATCTTTTTATAACATCATAAAAATTGACAAAGAAAAAGAGGTCATTATAGAATGGGTCATGATTCCAGTGTTGATTATTACTGCGACATGCACGATTAATTGGAAGTGTCAACCCCTTTTATTATTATTATTTTCTATATTTCTTGGGAGCAGTCATCCAAACAAACGGACAAAAGAAATGAAGATGTGGTCGCATATGGTTAGGCGAGTTGTAAAAATGTAGCAATAAATTAATACCAATCGACAAGACATGAAATCCCTAGAGAGATTTAGCAATATCGGATCAAGCAACCTAAGCATCATGACCCCAGTGGATATATATTTTCTAAGCATATTGTCTTCTGAAAAATCGAAGCAATCTAAGCAAGCCAATTTAGTAGATCTTCTAATTAGGCATATTGTCCTCTAGATTGAAACAATCTAAGCATATGAATCTAGTAGATCTTCTTGCATATTATTGCCCTTATCTGCTTGAATTTGCAAAACCTAACCCGGAAGCTTTTAAAATTTGAGTTGTTTTACATAATTTATGAAATAATAAGGTTTCATAAATATTGGAGGCAATTTATAAACTTCTAAGTATTTTTTCGAAATTTAGTTAAAATTACGAATTTAAGTAATTTACAGAAGATAGAGTTATTTCTTTTTTCTTTTTGATAAATTGGTATTTATTTAGGTATGCTAGTGGTATTACATAGTCTTTTAATATGATCATACATGTGCAAAAATATGGAAAAAAAAAAAAAAACACAAAAGAAGAAGAAGAAGAAGCAAGATCATAGAAGCTAGTTCATTTGAGTTTGTCGGCAAACATCCCTATACATGCCATATGAGCAAATATCTTGCTCTAACATAGATTTCATCGCCTTAGTCCACTGCCTATAAAAAGCAATGTTCAATAGAAGATCAATCATTGCATTAGTATTCAATTTGAATTTGAATAAGCCTTGATGCAGAAATTCCCATTTTAAAAGTCAATCGTATAAAATTTCCTTGTATGAATATTTTCTTAAAAGGTTTTTCGCATGTCTTCTTTAGAAATTTAACGATTTCGTGAATTCCATATTAGCCATAACATTATAGCAAAAGTGAAAGGTTTCGAAGGAGTAATATGGTATATAATAGATTTTGTAATATAATAGTTTTCTTAACCCAGACATAAAAATCAACTTAACTATTCAACCATGGGGAAGATAACAAAGATTAATTAGGTATAAGATAAAACGAAAAATGACATGCTCTTAGGGTATATTCCATTGTTTCATTTGCATCTCCACACCCTACACCTATGACATCCTGCATCAATATAACTGTTTCTTTTTTCATAATTTATTACTATTTGGTAAAAAAATAATTCATGATGAGTCATAAAAATAGTTTAATTTTCGGGGAAAAGCATGATTTCCATGTCCATTTCCACTATGTTGATATTATTTTCATATTTAAATTGAAGATGTTTGTATATACTTTTATTGATGGATTCATTCTTTTCTTGTTGTAAATTCTAGAACAACCTTCTTATCTCGTTGAAGCCCAAAATTGGACCATATGCACAAACTAGCAAGTTTGAAATTTCAAAACCAAATTTATTTTCATGCCAAACCATTTTATTAATCCGACAATCTTATACGATTAGAGATATATCTTCTTTAGTTATTGGTCTGTTTACTATTTTACAAATCAGACCAATTTGACTGCCAACCAACCAAATCATAAATTTGCTAATCTTCCATCCTCTAAACAATAAAAACCATTGTCCTTTTATCGAAATTTGATTTCTAGCCAGTTCTGTACAGATAAAAGGTGTTGATGATGGGGGGATTTCCCATATTATCTTATCTCCAAGTTTTATATTTTATTCCTCATAATTTAGCCCATCGCACTTTTTCAACTTTCCATTCATACCATCTTTTTATAGAACATGCTTTTTCCCTCATTTGCAATCATGCATGCCTAATCCACCTAGCTCTTTTGGTTTAATCAATTACTCCATAATACCTAGTGTATTTCATGCCTTCTTCTTTTCCTTGCCAAAATAACTTCCAAATTATCACTTCCAAGTTATTAAGGTTTTCTTTTCTTTTTTTTTTTTTTTTTCGGTAAGGTAAAACTTGCATATAAAATGTTGCAATTACTTAGCACTGATTTAGCAAGCACAATCTGACCTGCCATACTTAAATCTCTACTTGTCTAACCACTTGATTTTGATTAAATTTTTTCTATTAAGAAGCTAAATTACTAGCTTGTGGTTTTACTTCTATATCGAAAGAGAAACCTAAGTATCCACTAAAAGAAATCCCCTGCATATCAAGAATTACTTGTCCAATATGTTGTTTCTCCCCTTGATTAACATATGCAGAAAATAAGATTGGGGATTTTTTTTTCAAATTAATATTTAAGTCGAAGCTTGATTGAAAATATTTAAAATCCTTGCAATTTCTAAGCATTTTGCCCATCACCTTGTGCTATTAATATAATATCATTAGCAAACATAATGTGTGAAATTAAGAGAGTTGCATTTTGTAAACCAAATGCTTTCCAATTTTCCTATTGTACTTCACTTTCAATTATCCTACTTAAAAATTCTAGTGCTACAATAAAAAGATAAGAGAAAGGGGTTGCCTTCACTAGACCATAGCTTGGTTTAAAACTTTCATTGCTTGACCATTAATCAATACTTCTATTGAAGTAATAAAGAGGCAATTATCGATAAGCTTTATCCTCCATTCAAGAAAAATTAAACGGACTATCAAGCGGACTAAGGCCCAGTATATAAAAAGCCACTCTAATTTATCATATGCTCTCTCTAGGCATAATTTAATTACCATCTATTTGGTTTTTGAAGATTTAGTGTTTTATTTTTTATTTATTTTTTCTTCTAAAGGAATGTAGAATTGTTATCCATGGCTTTCCTTTTAGGAATAAAGCTTGATTGGATTAGGTGAGTCATTTCATCCAAAAATCGCATTAATCAATTTGCTAAAACATTAATTACAATTTTCTACAAGGTCAGTACATATAGTAATTAACCTATATGTTTTTACTGTGTCTAGTTCCTTAACTTTTAGCATCAGGATTGGCTGTGTTTCATTCAAAGCATGAGTAATTTGCGGGCTAGTGAAAATTTCATTTTTTTAATAATTGAGTCTTAAAAAAAATGCTAGTATTTTTTTTAAAAAGAAACCATGCAATCATCTTTTCCAAGGTATCTCCATGATCTTATTGAATTTAAAGCTTGACAATCTCATCTTAATTAACCTCCTTACTCAATTCTAACTTTTGATTATCTGATAAACCGTATCTCCATGGTATTGGAGATAGATTACCCTTAGAATAGTGAGATCTACTTGTAGTAAACAAATTACAAAAGAACCTTCTAAACACACGTATAATTTCTTGTTGATGACATTTCCATTCCCCTACTTCATTTTTTATTGCTAAAGCATTTTGAATCTTGTAACGCCATAAACTGAGAGCATCAACAGCCCGCTACATGTCCTCTCTAGAGAGAACACGCTAAGGCTATGATTCGATTAACCACAATTATAACACAAGACAACTTTAATATCTTACATGTAAGGGTGCTTCAAAAATATTTATGTCATAATAAAACTACTAAACAACTCGGTTGGCTTAAACCAAATGCCAACTTAACAATTCATCTTAAAACATCATTTGAAAAGAAAATATCAAAACATCAAAAATCATAAAAACTAATATTCAAAGTCCAATAATCATGATAACACATAAAATCTTCATAAAGTCTTCAACTTCAACTACCATAACTTCTTCTTTTATAAAAATTAGCTGGGTAATCAGCCCACTATCATCATCCCTGTAATCTACATATATATCATATCTAGATAGATCGAACACTACAGGATCATTACCTGTTCTTGAAAAATAAAAGAGTGAGCGCAAGGCCCAGTACACCACACTGCAATCACATGTAAATGAGCAAACCACATACAAATCCACATGCGCCATAATATCATATGCAATAATCACATGTGATTATCTTTAATTAGCCAAACAACTAACACGGTTTAGAACCATTTGCAACTAATCCTAAACCCGAAGCGACTCATGACTCCATGAAAATAAATATGTATAAAATACTTACATATATATGTTGGTGTTAGGTACTCTATACATACCTAGGTACCGTAGTTGTACCACTCCTAAACTGTCAGAACCATATTTGTACACAACTGTACTTGGGACAACAATACACACAGATCATCAGGTGCACTGTCTTAGTAACATGTACTCTTAGTCTACTAAATCTAGCTAAGCACAAGCAGCAAACTAATTCAATAAGGATAGCAATTAATCCAATTATATGTTCTACCTAACAAGCATAAGCAACAAACCAATTCATACGGATAGCAATTAATCCAATTATATGTTCTACTTAACACGCACAATCATCAAACAAGGTAAGGACGCACCTGAATAAACTTTTAAAGCAGAAAACCTAACTTCAACAGTAACACTTGATCACATAAAGCAAAACTATCTCAAAATTCATTTTCACAAGATAAACATATACTTATGGTTATCTAAACCCTTAAACTAATAAGAACTACAACTATCCTAGGTTCAAACTCACCTTCTTCCTCGATTGTAGATTGCAAAATCTCCAACAAGGAAACTTAGGATTTCTCCAAAATTCTTCCAAAATTAACTCCCTTTGAAACCAATAAGAAAACTCATAAAAGATAAATCTTTTAGATCGTTAAAGGATTGAAAAAAAACCAACTTACCTAATTCTTGAATCTTGATCTCCCTTGAAGCAATGTCACAATCTTGAGAGAGGTTTAGGGTATCCAAAAGCTTAGGATAGGTTATGAAAAGAAAACAAGGTGAGGTTATTTATAATACATGAAAAACCCTAAAAACAACATAATTCGAGCATCATACACTAGCAAATAAGGCTGGTGGCATAAAAAACTTGAAAGACAAAACTAGGGGCCATGTAGGCCAGCACCCAACGCTAGCAACATAGAAGGCAAAGCTGGTGACTTACATGTCAAGGCGGGCGGCCTTAAGGCGACCTAAAACCTACTTCCTATAAATCCTTCTAGACGACTCTCTCTGACCAAATGGAACTACATTAACAATATATAATATTCATTATTAAGGTGGACTACAAAACCTCTTATTTAAACATATATGACAACTTTGCCTCTTCACTATGATTTATTTATTTATATTTTACAAATCTCATGCTTACCTCTAATTCTGAGAGTACCTAGTGTTCCTATCCTATCTTGAATCCACTTTGCACAAGATTTCATTTTCCATAGCAGTTTTTCTCTATCCAATAGCATATTTAACCAATTCCTATAACCTCTTCATCATTAACTATTGAATAGTAGGATTCATGTTCAATTTTGGTTGAAATATTTTATCTTAGCAAGTATTTCTTTCTTTCTCCGATATAATCATTCCATATATACTTTTATTATATCTCCTTAACTTAGTTGGAATGTTTTTTAATTGCTTTGATGTAATCATTTTGGCTTTTAGCCCAAATACTCATAATCAAAGGCATGCAAGTGGATGGTTAAACCATATAGGTTGAAACAAAAGTACTATTTGTTTTTAAATTTAATGGAGGGTATGGATGAGATTAAGCAACAATGGAAAATGATCATGTCGCCATTTATCCAAGTGAAAAATCTTTGTTTCTGAGAACATTTTTTGCTATGTTAAGTTTGCCTATGCTTTATCCAGTCTAAGTTATATTAAAAATGTAATTTTCTATCTATTTGATCAAGTGAACCTGAGTCCCCACAAAACCAAGATCAATTGCATACTTTCATCCATATAACATTTATATTAAATGCCCCCCTTAATCCTTCTCTCTTTCCTCACAAGATATAACACCTCTAAAATCTCTCATGACTAACCAATATCTATCATTCATAATAATTACCATTTCCTTGAAGCTATCCCACAAAAGCAGGTTGGAGGATAGACATTTGAATAAAAAAAAAAAACTAAGAATAAAGATGATCAAAACTTCAAGCTTAAACTAGAGCATGTATCTCAAAGTTTGTCTATTTAATCATTGTTATATTTATGACCTCATTTTACAATAGCATGAACATGGCCTCACTCTACCCATCGGATTTAGCAAATTTATAAGCGTTGAAAGAAAAGAAACCCTATTTTAGATTATATGTGAATTTATCTGTGTCAAGTGGATTACAAACTTTATGTTGAAACTACGAAAGTATAAGAACTTTAAATGATCCTTGGATACTTGTTCAAGTTGCAAATGAGACCATATTCTAGGAGAAATCTCATCTGGTACCCAAAGGATATTAGCAGTGAAAATGGAGGAGATTATCAACTATGGAGAATTGTAGCTTATATTTTGGTTTTGGAGAGAAATGGTCTTTCTCAAGTAGTGGCTAGTGGGATCGATATTAAGAATCGAATAGTAAGGTCTATTTATTTAGGTGAATTAATACCAAAAGATATAAATTTTTAAAGGTAAGTTCAAATAAGATATCATTGTTTAAGTGGTTGACAAATAAATATGAAAAAGGATCCATTATTTGCATTAATTATATATTTACCCCTTTCTTTTAACTTTATAAAACATTAATACCATGTTTGTACCATATTGTATAACATTTATTCATTTTTAATCACTCAAAATGTAAAAATCTTATTTGAACTTATCCCTAAATATTGGGTCTTTTTGTGTAATTTAACACTATTAATTCTTATGAAACCTACCCAACTAAATTGGGTTATACACCTTTGCAAAACAAGCAAGTTGTTACTCCTAGCTGCTCTAAATCATCCTTACATATGAGCATAGGAAAAATATGGAAATTTATTTGTCATTTGCTTGTTATAACCAAAAATTAGTCCGCTTTCTTTTGTAATGTTAGTCAAATGCCACTATGTGTAATCTAAATTTGTTTAAACGGAAAAGGAAAACCAACCCACACTATCTTTTTTGTCAGCAAGAATAATTGATTGAGCATTTATTATTATTATATCCTTAAATTTGCAAAGTTTAGATGTTTAATTATTAGAATTGGCTAACCTTTGCTTATCGACATATAATAGGAAAAAAAAAAAGACCATTCTTACTAAGATTGCACGTGCCTCATGTAATATTGGGAAAAGGGAGTGATAAATTATTTGAGAAGGAGCAATCTAATCCCTTGTATGTTATCCATAAAGTTCTATAGTGGCTTAGCAAGCTTCAAAAAACATTCACCAACATATGCATGTGTGTGCAACTTTTGCATGATATCAAACTAAACGATCTTAGCCTATTAGTTGTGATTGTTTGGTTAGCTTAGATGGATCTTCAACTTAGATTCGCTTTGTCACTTTGGGTAATGTTGTTGTTTATTTACAATGGTGGCTTGTCATCATCAATACACTGATTTAATGGTAGTTGAAGCTCAATCTATTAGGAAGCCTCAATTTCTATAGCAACAAAGGGATAGAATAAAGCAATTGTTGAGTCAAATTCTAGTTTCGTGATTCAAATCATCAAGGATACGACAAAAAAGTCTTTGGAAGATCAAGCTGCTGGTGGAAAAATTGTTTCTTTTGCCTCCTCTTTTCCTTTTTTTTTTCTTTTAATTTTATTAAATAAGAAGTTAAAGCGTGGCAGATTGGTTGTATCCCATGCCAAAAAGGAATTGTGAATATCATTCTAGGTCTCAAATTTTCAATTCCTTTTGTGGGAACTTTTTGTTGCCTAATTTCATTCTAGATTGCCACTAAAATAAAAAAAGAAAAAAAAACATAATCTCTTAATTACTTATGTTTCAATCTCTTCATATAGAATAGTGCATGAAAAAAAATTTAAGTATTACATCAAAAGCATATAACATAAATTAATCTATCCCGTTCTATGCTAATCACCAAATTTAACCATGAATTTGAAATTATATTTGCATTACTTCACATGAGACCACTTTAATCAATGTCTCAATTGCTTTAAGTCATCCTCTCTACCAACCCTTTGTTGTTCAAAAAGTTAAGGAAAAAGAAAGGAAAGGAAAAATGAAAAGAAAAGCTTCAAATTTCCATTATTTGATGAAGGTGAATTAGACAGGATAGGAAAGAAAGGGAAAAGAAACAATGTTGGTCTCTAAATTGTAAAGACGGTGGTGTATGGATATTGCTAGCTTTCCAATTTTATCCCTCTCCTTCACCAATCTTTTCTTCTCCTTCCCTACCGCAACCAACCCAACCCCCACACCCCCACCCAACAACCCCACCGCCCCGCCCCCCCCCCCCCCCCCCCCCCCCCCCCCCCCAAACATAAGCATATTGATAATTTTACATTATATCTCTTTTTATTTTTATCAGTTATAACTTTCATTTACTTCCTTTCTCTCTATTATCCAAACACATTTAAGCTAATTCTTTTAATCATAGTTCTTTCTCTTGATTCCTTTCTACCAATTCTTTCCTTCCTAACTAAGAAAAAAAAAAAAATTCTTTCCTTCTTATTTTCTTCTCTCATTCCAAATAAAATGTAAATGTAAATGGCACCGAATTGTACCGACATCACTTGCAAATATTAATTGTCAATGTTAGATATAGCAATGTCAAATCCATCTTGAAAACAAAGGCAAGACCTTTTACACTTATTGAAGTGAAAAGGACAAAACAATTCCAAATAACTCTAAATTATATCTTATCACATACTCCTCAACATTTAAAAGTTAAAAATATGTGCATAAACTTTGATATTAGAGAAAAATCTTTTAAACTTATTAAGATATACTTTAATACCTCTCAAACATTGACCTTAGTGCATTTTTCATTTAACTAGAAAAGTTATTTTATCGATTTATTATAATTTTGCCAGTTTATTAATAAATTTAGTTCAAGAGGATATATCTACATCTAAACTAAAAATTTAAAGATAATTAATATGGATATATATTAGATGTCTCAATTATTGTGCCCAAGAAAATGGGTGCACTATTATTTATTAGGGGAATACTGTGTGATTTTAGCTGTCAAGGGTTGGTACATGTTTGTCACATGAAAGTGCAACACCCCACTTGAGAGCATATTCACATTCATCCCTACTGTAGGTTAATAGTCTTGGTCAATGTAGCTTGGAAATTAAATCGTTTACACACACTTTAAACATTCACTCATCCAATACCTTACATATAAATTACAAAAATCCTCCATTTTTGAAACCTCAATCAAATCATCCTTTGATTTGAAATATTCCATACGGATACGTTAATATCAATAAAAATAATATAAAAAGGTCCAATTAGGGAATCAAATAGAATTAATAAGATGATATATGGTATCATGGAAAAAGAGAACCAATAAATAAAATAAAAAAAAAGAAGAACAAAAATAAGGCAAATTAATAACATAAAAAGATAAATATATATATGTGTAAGTCACCTTTTTGTAAGTAATGAGGCAAGTATCGATTAGGATTTCCTAATGAGCCATAGAAGTAGAACTAAACTTTCCTCATAACCTTACCCTAACATTTTGTCATACGAAAGACGAGAAAAGGAAAACTCCCTCAGACCAAAAGCCCTACTTTGATACAGATATTTAAAGATTTAACACGCATCCATATTGAACGTGAAGATTAAACTTGTAATTCATAATATATATCAAGAATTGATTTATAACTATTATGTATTAATACTCATTTAATTGAAATATTGATTCTTTTTTTAACCATTCGAAACGTTGATATTTTAAATGAACTTATCCTCAAATATTGATAACCCTATCAAATATAGAGAATTGCCGTTATATGGTTAGGGTTTATGTAAGAATAGAGGAAATAAATTATTTGAGTAATGAATGCAAACAGACGAGATAAAATGATAACACAATTCAAGAAGAAAATCAATTGACCCCTTCACCCCTTAAGGTTGATTTTTCATGTTCATCTGATAACTGCTTCAAATTGTTGTCTGACAATATCCTTTCCATTGGGTATGGAGCGTGACGTATTAACTAAATTATTTAAGATCCCCATGTCGATATCCATTTTCCATTAATTGGCTATTCTCTTAGTTAGTGATCCAAGTTCCTGTCCATATCTAATATAAATTAACTAGGTGTTCCATTAGTTTTTTCCATGATACAAGGCAAAAAACATTAAGAATTAAGGAATATTTAGATTACTAACGTAAATATAAAATATATAACTTCACTTGTGGGCAATTGCTATTCATTAGTTTTATCTTTGAATTGTAATTCTGTAAAGATTCTATTTTTTTTTATTCATAAAATACCCACACTAAAATTAACAAATGACATTCAAAATTTTTAGGAAAACAATTTTTTCTTTTAAAGAAATAGATATGATTTTGATTTGAGGCTAAAATTTAGATTTAATAAAAAGAGCTTATTCCTTTTTTTTTTTTTTTTTACTTTTATGGAGAGAATGTTATTTATCCTCGAATATGGATACTTTTACATACTTTATTGTATAATTTAATTAAAACAGGATTACTTTGGTCATTTTATTTCTTATTTATGGTTTGTCCATTATTCAAATACATTCAAGTGAATGAGGTAATGGCAAATTAATTACAACAAAATGAACAATGTAATACATATTTGGATTTTATTACAACTTTATTCAATTCCTTTGTAATATCAAAATAGCCTTATTCTATTGCAGTCAAGTCAACAGGACGTAAATGTAAAGGATTTAAATGACTAATTTAAAGTATAAAGGATTTAGTTGAATTTTACTGCCTTGATAAAGGACTTCGAATTTACTTATCCCTTAGTAGATTACATAGACAATAAACTTAGTCAACAATATCTCATATAGCCTTAAACTTAATTTGAAAATGAATCAGGTTTCTAATATATTATATTTTAAATTGGGATCAAGATTTAAAATTGTTAAGCGCACAAGGATTAAAAAAGCTTTGGTTGATTAGGCTCATTTTATACCATAAATGGACAATACACGAGGGGCTCTAATCAACTATTTGTGTCGAGTTAAGGCAACCTCGAATGTCCACTTTCCTTCTTTTAACACCAACCTACTATAATTCTTATTTATTTTATTTATTTTTATTTGAGATTCAATGTTTTCTTTAAAATATATGTACATATACTGGTCACATTTAAAATCAAGCTTGCCTAACTTCCATGGATTCATGCATTTACTTTTTATTCTAGGGTTGGCACCGTGGATGGAATCTCACATCCATCACCTTACTATATACTTTTGCTTGCAGTTCTTTCTTTTAACGATTGTCTGCATGTGATCAGAGACCTTTATTTAACGAAACAATCACCTTACCTCGTTTTACGGGCTGTCTCATTAGAGGAGAGAGGTTTCGTGTCATGATGGGTTTGCATTTAGATGCATTGTGCCTAAGTATCAATAAAATTTTAATACGAATAATAATGCATTAAAAGTTTTTTAAAAAATAAAAAAAATTACCTTTCCTAAAAACTTAGTACATAAAATCACAAGTTTATCTTCACATTTAAAAATATTTTTACGGATATGTTATTTCGTTTTGATCAATTATATTCATTTCTATATTTTTATTTTATGAATTGTCAATTTTAAGTTATACAGAGCACAATCACATCGCTAGCTAGAACATATAAAAAAAATTACAAGTTTATCTTCACTTTTAAAAGTATTTTTATGGATATATTATTTCCCTTAGATCTATTTAATTTTTTATTTTCTTATAAATTGTCATTTTTAAGTTATATACAGAGTACAATCAAATCCCTAACGCATATAAAAAAATATCATAGCATTCATTATTACTAGGGGTGGGCAAAAAAACAAACCGAACTGAACCGAATCAATCCAAACAGAAATATGGTTTTTTTTAATGGTTTGATTTTAAAATTTTCTAATCCAAACCAATTCGTAAATTTATGGTTTGGTTTGGAAGGTAGACCAAACCAATCCGTAAAACTAAACTAAACCATTTTAGAAAAATATTATAATATTTTACTATATGTTTATATGATTTCATTTGATATTTATTATTTGTTGAATATTGATTAAAATCAACTTATTCATTTTTAAATTTTTTTTAAGCTCATGACATGTAACTTTTTTGTTGATGATGAACTATTATTTTTGTAATAGCTTTTAACTTTATAAAGTAGGAAATTTATTTATTCAGTTATAAACTCTTATTATGTATTAATTGTTTAATATATTTTATCAGCGGATCATTTTATTCCGTCGATGAATTTTGTTGATAAATGATTTTTTATTTTAGTTAAATTTATTGGTAGATAATTGACATGATGGTTCTAGCAAAAATTATAAATTATAAATTACTATGTATTGGTTGGTGAATGTATTTTATTGGTAGATAATTGATTTTATAGAGAACTATAGGTTAATTGTAATAAGAATTCATAAAGTATTTTATCGTGGTTTAATATAAATTTTGTAAATGATATAAATATTTAAGTATCTATACAAATGTAAAAAAACTAGAACAAGAAGAATTTTATTTAGAATTTTGATTTAATCCGTAATTCAAATTGAACCAAACCGTTATTTAATGGTTTAAAAAATTTCTAATCCGAACCAAACCGTTATTTAAGGGTTTGGTTTAGGATAAAAAAAAAAATCAAACCAATTTGTGCCCACCCCTAATTATTACCTAGCAATGTAGAGATGGGTCTGCTGTATCCAAAATAATGTCCTTATTATGTCCCATGAATAAATACTTGATAAGTGTCAAATAAATTTAAAAAATAAAAAACCCTAAAATAATGAAAGCATCTCATAACAAGTGTCAGAAATTTATTCACGGGATATAAAGGAGACAATAAGCTCGAGATAACAAATTTTTTCCACCAATCCAACACTTTTAAAATTTTCCTTTCCGCCCGATCCATCCAAATTTTCGGAAATTCAACCGTATAGAGAAGAATATTGTCATGTCAGCTGTAGAAATATATGGACGGTGCAACCGTGGCTTATTACTAAAAAATGCAAAATCAAGACCTAAAGGGGTCAAGAGTCAATAGTCAGCATCATGGGCCGCCTCCTACGACAAATGTACCCACGAACTGTATAACATGATTTATTACTGAAGAGGAAATAAGAATTATGAAAGCGTGGTCATCAAATAGTGTAAAATTACTCGAAAATAGTTGTCATATTCCATGGACCCCATGATTTGATTCACTCATCTCAAGCTAATGATTCATCAACTGTTAACCCATTTATATATATATAATACACATTTTGCAACTTATCACATGCATGCATATAATTGATATGATTATCGTGTTGTTCTGTCTGTCCCAGGTTGTTTTTTGGTGAGCAAGAAGATCATCACTGTTTTTAAGGTTGTTCAAGAAATTAGAAGTTGATGAGAATAAAAATGTTGAAGCAAAAATTCTAACGTTAATCGGCTATCATCTTCTTCACCAAAACTGAAAGAAAGGTTTTGGAGAAGAACAGGAGGATTCGTATGAAAGGTCTCTGTATGCAGCTTAATTCTTTGCTTCCTCCTCAACGTTACACCACCTCTAAGGTCTCTCTGTCTCTCTCTCTCTCTCTTTACCTTTTTTCTTTTTCTTCTTCTTCTTTTTTTTTTTTTCTTTTTGGAAAGGTGGGGGAGGGGGTTTTGGGGTATGATTAGTATGAGACGTTTGAAATCCTTGTGTCGTAGAAAATTAGGGTTTTATGCCAATTATTATCAGGGCAAGTGCTTTCTGTAAAGAGTGTAGTGTTGAATTGTGTTGTAAATCAGACCCTACTATGTCTCATATTTAATCCCACTCCTCCAGCCGTGTCGTGTTTTAGGGTTTTGACCATCTATCATTTCACCATTGAAATAATTATATACCAGTTAATACAATTTCAATTGTTAGATCATGTTTAAACGTAATTGAAATGATTATATACAAGTTATTAAGCTAATTCAATTTCAATAGGTAGATCACGTTTATACATAAATAAGAATCGTATATATCTATATTTTTTTTTTTTATTTCTAAATATGGTCAGATAGCATAACATCAGTCATATCATTTGAAATTATATTTTCACAATCAAATTTTGATTCGAGGAACATTTTCTTTATTGATTTGATCCATCAGTCTGCATCAAACACCTTCGAAGGTGTTTTGGTGCCCTAACCATTTTTGCTATACAGCAATATGTGGCGCATAGGGCTATAATTGCTGAACATAGTTTGCATATTCAAATGATGTTTTTGGTGTGTTTTTTTTTGCATTCCAGGAGTTGTTGTCTCAGCAAGACCAATTTGACCATGCTGCATCATATATAAAGCAATTGAGGGAGCGAGTAGAAGCGCTTAAATTAAGGAAAGAAGAACTAATGAGATCAAGGGGATATAACATAAGCAACAATCGAACAAAAAGTGGTCATATGTCGTCGTCGTCATCGTCGGGTTACATTAGACCAGTGCTCAATATAACAGACATGGAATCTGGTTTGGAAGTGTCCGTGATAAGCGGGAAGCATAGGAACTTCATTACATGATATGATTCGTATTCTTGAGGAAGAAGGTGCAAGCGTTGTTGGGACTAGCTTCTCTACGGTTGGTGACAAGGTTTTCCACACATTACACGCTGAGGTAAATGAAAGAAAACGTGCTGTTACATGATTAATCGATAATATGAAATCACATCCTATTGGAATAGATCAAACTTTTAAATAGATTGGTTATGATGAATCCAAAATTTTTCATAATTTGAAAGCAAGATGTTCTAAACTTAAATAGAAAATAGAATTTGGTCATACATTTTCATTTTCTTGATTTCGATCAATTTACATCTTAAAATATTATCATATGTAATCAGTGGTTAACCTTATTAAAAAAAAAAAAATGATGTTACAATGATATCATATGATAAACTAAGAATCTATAAATTCTCAACTATTAATTTGAAAATTGATGGAAGATGCAAAAGGGAAATTAAAGAGGATAAAAATCCAGTTTAAACCTTTGCACATCTTAATTAAATGATATACTTGATGGTTGATGTTTCAATCTACAGGCAAGTGGATATTAATTGAAGAAAATAAAATCACATCAAATTTAAAATGTTGACATTTGGATGATATGCTTGTGGGTCTAAAATTTATTATGCAAAGTACTTAAAGTTTAGAAAAACTACTACAATTTTAATAAGAAAGTAGAATCATTTCTCTAAGAGCTTTGCTACCTTTGAGATCCTATCTAGCTTGAATCCGGATTAGTTGGCACTAATATGGTGTCGGGTACTGGGTGGTTTATCCAAAAGAATACATTTCTTTCATGTAAATCAATAATATTGATTTTGATTGACACATTTCTCATTTATTAATTATGAACAACATTTTGCATAAATTATAAATGTTTTTTCTTTTTTTGGTCAAAGCATAAATTATGAATTTGAAAAATTGATTTCAATTATTTCTAAAATGCAGCTATTTCCTCATTTATATTTTAACATACTAATTTGTTAAAGAACCACTTTCATAATCAACCACCAGAGGCTTTCCTTTCTTTTTTTGTTTTAATACTTCTTGTAAAATAAGTGCACTCGAAAGGTTTTTATATTAACTGAAAAATGGAATATATTTTGCAGGTTAAGATTTCAAGGGTTGGCATAGAGACTTCGACTATTAGTCAGAGGTTGCAGGCATTAATTAACCGATAAAAATACAGTAGTTTTAAAACCGTTCCATTGGCCAGAAATGAGTTCTTATTAAAGTAAGTCGGAAGTTTTGGAGATTGCTGCAAGGATAAGGTTGTCCATGCGATTGCATAAAATCTAATGACATTTTATTTGAGGGATATAGACAATTTTGGTCTTTCACAATCCAAAACATGTCCAAGATTTATTCCCTAATTGCAATAATAATAAGATTTGTCAAAATGCGTAAAAGATTCTCTCTCTTTGGATACACAAAAAAAGCACTCATTAAACCTTAACATTTGAGGAGCAGCCAAAACCACAAATCTATCTTTGTTGATTCTAAATCCAAGGATTTTTATCTTTTAAATTAAACTTTTCAGATTTGTCTTTTTTCTACCATTCCCACCATCACCGACTCATCATAATTCACCATCATATGTCTATTTCAACAATTCTAGCAAACATGAATAGATCCTGATAGTTATGATTTTGGATTATCAGCTGCTTCTTGAATAATTTGTTTAATTTTAATTTTCACTTTATGTATTTAGCTTTTCTTTTTTTTTTTTTTTTTGTTGTCATCCCTTATGTGAGATTATGTCATCCCTATACATGGGATTTTTTCTACTCACCAATAAGATGGGTCTTATTCATGTGGTGTATTATCCTCCAGGTAGGACAATTTAATTTTTGAAGAGATCTATGAATCATTTTGTATCAATGAATTCGATTAATGTAATATTTTATACTAAATGAAATTCATCTTGTTGCGCTCCCCCCCTTCCCCCTCGAAAAAAAAAAAGTGTGTAAAAGATCAACGGAATTCAATATTGTTACTAATAGGACGTACGATATTTAAATTATTATCTAAATTTAAAAGTTGGTTTTCAATTTCACACTTACAATTTAAAGTTTCTAAATCTCATACCTATTCAAACTTTTGCTTGCGAATTCTTGTATCATTTGACCAATGACTATTCAATACGATATCCTTCCAAATATTATAGAAGTTTTACATTTGAGCAATCAAAGTTCAATGGTGGGGTAGGACATCAAATAACGTTAAAACTTCTAAGGCCAAATTTGTGAGTAAATGTTTAACTGGTAATGAAATTTGGTAATTTTAAACTGTAGGTGTCAAATTGAATGAACGCGCAAGATTCATATAGCGTTTTGATACTATTCCTATTATTTTTAACGTGTCTAGATTAGGTGTGGACATGATATTGGTAAAATAGGGAGGGGTAGAAGTCTAAAAATGGCTTAAGAGAAAATTGTCTATGTTGCCAGTAATGAAAAGAAATCAAGCTTTCTATTTCTTATGGATAAGCTTTAGTGCATAACCCTATTGTTTGCTATATCTTGTAATACAATACTCAATTGGGTAGGTTTTAATGAGTATTGGAGATCAGATGATAGGTTTCGAGTAAAAATTTTGAGAAACTGCTACTATATAATAGTACTTATAAGATATTTTCATACCTTGTATCCGTCATCTATACAATAAGGTATATACTACACAAGTTTCGGGGAACTGCATCAACATATGAAAATTATTGAAAAATAATAATGAAGGATTTTATTATATGTTTATGTTTAAGATTAGAGTTTTACAAAAAAGTAAAAGAAATAAACATCTTGACTTCTGAAAATAAAGGCAAATATTATGGTAGAAGACTCAACAATCGTAAATCCTTAATTATGACATTGATATAATAGTCTATATATAAAAATATAAGTATGATATTGAAATGTACTAAGTTCCATGGAGAACGGGGTCCAAGGTAGTTTGAAGATGCTATCAAGTAGGTTATCATTATGAAATGTAAGTAAATAAAATAATTTAATAAACAACAACATAAATAAGTCATCATTGTAATAATCGTGATACCTTAAAATATAATATATCAAGTAGTAAAATAAAACCCCTCTTAAAATGGATTAATGTTACTTAGTCTAAATATTATAAATGATCTCAAAATTTTTAAGTAATAAATTGATATATTTAAGTTTTATATAATTTATCATAAAACAGATAAAATTCATTTGGTAGACCTAACATTTAGCCATATTTACGCAAACAACATTTGCTTGGAACTTAGAGTAGAGCATCTAAAGTGAGTTTCACCGCAATTTTTTAATTTAATGATAAAGAATGGAATGTAAAACAGTAAAGATATTGTAAACATTGAATTGAATTGTTAAGAAGCAAGCCAAGATATAGAATCGACTTTGACCATCCTTGCTTTCTATCCACCATCTACTCTACCTACATATCGGAGATAGGAGCTATCTAGGATGACTAATTTTCCTTTATTAGATCTAGCTATGATGAGAATTTGTTCTACAAAACCCTTTTCTATGAAAATTAAATAAACAAGTAAATTCCAATCCGAATAACAATTCACTAGAAAACTGGGTTTTTAAATTAGAATTTCTACTTTTAAAATTAAAATTTTGTCACAAAAATTATCGTTGCTAATTCTATTGGTAAAAGTAGAGCTTCTCTTACACAAAAATTAATTTTCTCGATTTAAGGTGTATAATTAATTGTATTTATAGCTATGGTCCAGTTAGAATAAAACTAGCTTATGATTATCGAAATTCATGAGTAGCAATTCAAGCAATGTGATATTTAATTTACCATAAATGTGAAGATGATCAATAAATAAAATAAGAAATATGGCTAAAAATGAAAGCTTCAAGAAATAGGGAAGCTTTTTCCCCCTTTGACATGTTCTTTAAAATGCATTAAACACCCTTACTTAGAGATAGACTTGAGCTATGATCTTCCATATATTCAAATCATACTTTTGTGATGAATATTTAAAGAACACTTTAAAGGGGGAAAAAGCTTCAAGAAACAAGGAAGCTTTTTCCTCCTTTGAAGTGTTCTTTAAAATGCATTAAACACCCTTACTTAGATATAGACTTGAGCTTTGATCTTCCATATATTCAAATCATGCTTTTGTGATGCATATTTTCACCTTCAAGATGTGAATAACGAAATCACTCATTATTGATCTTGGTCCTCAAAATACGTGTGTGTGTGCGAGCACACACACTAAAAAATATTGTGTCCCAACTATATAATTTAGTAGCCCTTGAGAACAGTTTAGTTTAGATCAAATTTTTATTATTAGTATTATAAAAAAACATCACAAACTTAGGCAAAACATCAAGGTCCTGCGACATGGATGAAGGTGTTAAAGCATTGTCCTTACTCTGTCTCGGATGAAAAAGACAGTGAGCAACAATTCAAAGATGACCTAATAACAATTGCTAGAGTTTCATGAGGCGACTTAATCACAAATTAATTAAACATGGGCGGCTAATAAAATACGACATGGTTGAATACTCCTAACGATAGGAAACTATGAATCAAGTTTTTTTTACTTGTTCTAAAGGCTTGCTTGAAGCTATTGAGCAACTAAGGGTTGTACAAGATGAAAAAGGAATAGCTTTCACAATTCTTGACAATAGCTCGGGGAAAAGGAAATTGTGTTTACCAGTTTGGTTTATCCAGATAGGTAACTCTTTCAAAACTATTAAATTATCTTCAACGTTAAATGCTAGAAAGGACGGACCAGAAATTCTCCCATTCCTTAATTGCATCTACGTTAAACCTAGTCCACTTTACATACTCGATATAATTAAAGAAAGTTTTTAAAATTTTTTCCTTTAAAAAAAATCATTAAAAAAATTGATTCGGAACCACCACCATATAACCTAAAAAAAAAAAATAAAATTAGGACATGCTAAGCGGGTCAACCCCAATTTAAGTTATACTAGTCAAAGAGCTTTTTTAAAAAAAATTAATTTTCAAAAGAAAAAAAAAAAAACCAAAGAATTCTAGAATTGGACTATTCTATTACACCTAAAGAGGATACCACCTATGAGCTTTTAAAATTCAATGGGCCTTATTTAAGGCTAGCAAATAGTGCACCCGCGTCGCGTGTGCAAATTTAATAGTACTCATAAAAAATCATAAATATTTTATTATAAATATTAATTTTCGACTATAAGAAATTCTTTCTAGATTTTGGATTCAATCTTATAATATATTTAAATGTTATTATTATTCTTATTTTGCATTAAAAAGCAAATTTTTAAAAGTAAAAAAAAAAAAGGAGAGTTGTTAGGGTTTCAAAAAAGATTAAGGGGGAGTGGTTTTTATTTTAAAAAAAAGTTATAAATTTAAACTGCGGGATCGTTTTCATCAAATAATAAAAAGAAAATTATATCTTCAATAAAGACACCAAAAAGTGAGCATTTGGCTTTAATAATATAGATATATTATTTTCTATTTACACTATATTTACAAATAATAAAAATAAAAAGTTAAAGATTACCAGAATCGTTAAGTTCTAAAATCTGAAATATGCAAGGCTAGTAAAAAATCAATAAATTCCTTAAAAAGCAATAAATAAACTAAGTTAGTAAAGTAGAAGGATGTAAAAAACTAGTTAATATAAAAATACTTATAAGCATGTGAAAAATATATTAAGGATGTAAAAAATGCAATAATGGGAAAAAATAATTTATATATTTTTTATAGTTGCCGCACAAGTGCCTACTTATCTTCTATATCGGAATCAAACCCTCATAGTTTTTTTTTAATTTTTTTATAAAACTTTAATGGTTGGATGGATTTTAATAAAAAAAATTGTTAGGTTTACGTTTTTTTTTTTCAATTAATTTTTATTTATGAAAAATCCTGGTAGATTCAAAGGTCCAATTAATTTTGAAAACTTAAATGGAAATCCCTAATTTAAAAATATCAACTTACTTAACTTCTAGTTTATGAAAACCAATCTAAGTGATAAAATTGGCTTTTTTATGCAACATGATCCTAAGAGTGACTAAACATGCAAACATGATGGGATTCGAATCAACGATGAACAGAAAACTATGAACTTTAAGTACAGCTTAAAGGAGTCATTTAAGAAAACATATAATCCACCAATTTAGTGATCGTATTTCACGATACGAATCCATCAGCACATCACTGGCCGCGAGGTGATTACTATCATTATAAAAACATCCAACGAGTCAGAGGGTGCGGGTTGGTCAAGCTGCACGCACCGGTCACGAATCGATGGTAGTAGTGAGTCGGTGAGAGCATCGAAGGTTGATGCTACCGAGTCGATTCAATAAGTTTGCCTGACTTGGTTTCCGTGGATTTCGAGAAGGAGTTGGGTTCTGGTGAGTTACGGTGACGTTGGTTCTGATCGGGATCCGCAAGATGGAGGTCGCGAAGTCTTGTGACGACGAGCAGTAGCGGTGTTGGTTAGATGCGGTGGAGATGGAGGCCAGTGTTCATGGATTTGGTTTTTTTTTTTTTTTTTCGGCTTGGTTTTTGGTGAAACTGCCGAGATGGGTTTGGGGCTCCGAAGCCGTTGTAACGGATAAGCTCCAATTGATTTTCCTTTGGGAAGATCTAAAGCTTGTTCTGCCAATCTTAATCCTATCATTTTACCATTTATTTAATTTAAATCTTACTTATAATGATAATTTTCAATAGCTTTTAGCAAGATTTTGATAAAGACATGATGAAACGATTAAGATTTGATTAGATTTGGTGAACATCTGAGCTTATCTTCATTTTTCTTTCGCGTTCCCAACCTTTCCACAGTTTCCAGATGGACGTCCTAAGGAGGAAGCCCAACACGTGTAAGACACGTGACTTTCACTAAGAGACTAAAAGTGAAAGAGCAATTACGCACGTGGATGGGCTCGAAACCTCCAATCTCTTTCAACTGTGCGCACAAATGGACCACGACACCATTAATCCGTCGCTGTCTCTCTCACAGTGGGACCCTTTAATATCTATATTAACATAGCTCCACATAATCAGTAATTAAATAAATCAATTTTCCTCAAAAAACGCTAGTGACGCTAAAATAATCTTTCACCTTGGTGAGATCCAATTTTTACCTATTTAATACTTCAATTTTCGTGAAATTATTTTGAAGATCTAGAAGTAAACTTGGAATACTTTGAATTCATATCATTTTAGGATTTCGAAAATGCAATTTGGGTATTTGAAATTGAGTTTGAAAATCATCCAATATGCTTTTTTCGCATAATTTCCGAAATTTGTTTTTTTAAATTTACACTTTCAAGGTCGGAATTACACTTCTAAAATAACAAATTAGACTTAATTCGTTGTTTTGAACCCAATTTCAAAGCCAAATACATTTGCAATTTGTTTAATTCGGTCAATTAAGACACAAATACCCAAATTCAATTTTTTTTCCCTGCGCTTTCGATTTTGGGGTTTCGATCAAATTCAATGCTAATTCGAGTCTTAATAAGTATAAATAGGACTTGAATTCATCCTTCTAAATATGGGGAAAAAAAAAAAGAATCCACAACTTCATAAACTCTCAATTTCTTTTGAATCCAAAATCGAAGTTCTTAAGTTCAAATTCAAAATTTCGAATTTATGAGGTTAGGGTGTTTTTCGAGCGAATCCGAGATTATAGGAAGCTTTAGGGTTCCTGATCTGCTCATAGGAAGTTATAGATTGTTTTAGAAGCTTGATCTTCATCTCCGACCAAGATCCACCAACGGCCACAATCTTCTAAGCTTCTAACTACTGCATTTAGCCACTCCCAGCTCGATCCACCATAACAGGAATGTTGGTAGGCCTCACTTGGTTTAAATTCTCAAGTTTCGTGCTTCGAAACCCTCGAATTGGTGTTTTCTGGACTCTCCAGTTACCTCCGATCACAGCTCTGGCGTCTTCTTCGATCATAGCTTCGGGTGACGACCGACCGACCCGACTTCAATCTGATTCCGAGTTCGACCCGACCAGGTAAGTACTAATAATATAATAATAATAATAATAATAATAATAATAATAAATTATATTATTATTATTATTATTATTATTATTATTATTATAAAAATAAAAAAAAAGATAAAAAAAAATAGGAAAATATGATAAAAAGAAAAAATAGATATATGCATGAAAATTGATTTGTCACCTATCATTTTCTTAAAAAAAATAATAAATTTATTAGTTTATAGGAACACTTTGAAAAATCTTTTTTTTTTAATTTTTTTCTCATTACAAAAATTCAAAAATTAAAGAACTTAAAGTGAAAAGAATTCTAAAAAAAAAATAAAATCAACCAACACACTAAATTTTATGAAAAAAATTATTATTGTCTGATCTCGAATAGTGGGTACGTAGGCACCTCCGGGCGACTTACAAAGTGTTTTTTTTTTTCTTTTTGGTTTTTGTCAAATATTATTAATTCATTATTGTATATATTTAGATTTACTAGTTTAATAAAAATTATAAATCTCAATACTATTTGCATATAATATTTTTTTTTTTGCAATAATAACTTGTAAATATTATTCATAGTTGTAAATATTTAGATTTGCCAATATTGTAAATATTTAGATCTATAAATATTGTTTGAATTCGTAAATTATAAAAATCGTAGTCTGCACATTAGAATTTTTTTTTTATGAGCATTAAAAGGATAAATTTTAATTTAAGAATTTCAAGTGGTAACCGTATGGTTTTAATAGGATAGCCCCCGGATCCAAAAATTTATGGTTTATAAAATTTGATTTTAAAAATCATTTTTTTTGCAGATTAGTAGCTAAGTTAGGATTAACCACCCATTGATCCTAACTTATTTTTTTTTCCCGATTTCTATCAGGTGACGACTCCAAAATATTTTCAAAAATCAAATTTCTTTTAATTCTTAGTCGAGGATTTGTATTAAATGGGTAAGGGTTTAATATGAATCGGATTAAAAGAAATTAAATCAGAAATGAAAATCCAGCTAGACAGCTTGGCGACTCTACTAGGGAAGCCTATTTTTTTAAAGGGCTACCTACTTGATTTTTTTTTTTTTAGTTTATCTTTGCTATGCTCATTTGTATATTATTTGTATGATTATTATTTTGTAAATAGTTGTACTAATATTTTTTTTAGTGATTCAGACAAAAAAAAGACATTTTTTTTTTTGTAAATAGTGTTGATATGATGCATTTTGCATATTTCATGAAACGTGTGATAGATACGGTTAGAATCAGGCCGTCTTAGGACCCTAGGTAGGAAGGTTGAAGTAAGATCCAGGGCAGTTGGTTTCCACCCTCTGGTTCATGAAAAGACTTTCTGCTCCGGTTTGGTTGATCTATGATCTACTAGACTGAGGGACCTTTAGAACCCACCAAATTTTGCATTCATAATCATGGGATGGTAACCATATTCTCGTAGTGAATCTAAATTTTAAAGGAGTTGCATTTTTTTAAAGAAAAAAAAGAAGGAAATTTGTTTTTTTCAAAAAAATAAGAGTAGCTTGTTTTCTATTTCGACACATGAAATGATGTCTTCAAGTCCGAGTGTCGGTATCAACACTAGCTTATGGTCCCACCTCATTAGGGAACACCGTGTTGAAACTTTCAAGGATCTCATGCCCTTATTGGATCGATGGATGGTTAGTTTTAGCCCGGTGCAACGGTCATTCATTAAGGATAGGCTTGGCCCAATTCTGTCCCTACCAAGAGTTCAGATTCCTTTCACTATGTTCCGGGCTCTTACCTATTTATAGGAACCAGAAGAAGTGGCTTTTCATTTGGGCCAGCATGTCCTAAGCCCAACCATTGAAGAGTTTGCCAGGTTGCTACAAGCTCCACCTACCTCAGAAGGGATTTATGTTCCGGACCTTACTCGCAATCCGATCCGTTTCATTTCAGAGTTCTTGGGAGTTAAGAGAAGACCAATAGCTGAATCAATAAAGGCTTGTAATGACCACTACCTCAAGTTATCTTCCTTGATGGATTGGTTTGGAAAACCTGATGACTTTAAGAAGAAAAGAAGCCTTTACTGTGTACCATTTGATATCTGGGAAGAAAATGGGGCCAATGCTTTCATAACTGCTGCCTTTGCCACCATATTATTCCCTCATGGGAATTTGTGCATCCACTATCGGGTTTTTGAGTTAGTGGCCCACTACTTAGCTAGAAAATCATATGTTCCTACTTTGTTAGCTGAACAAGTTAGGAGTATGAATCACATAAAAGCCAAAAGCTGAGGTAGTTTCAAGGCCAATATGCACCTGATGATGATTTAGTTTGTCAGACACACTAAGTATTACGGACAAGATTTAGCTAATGGAACTCTCATTCGCACCAATTATGACCATGTCCAATCTTTCATCAAACGGTCCACATTGAAGATGATGACCTCTTTGGAACATAATGGACATACTAGAAGACATGAGACCTGAAGATTATATGTGGCAAGCTTGCTGGTTCAAATGTCCTACTACTATTTTGGGTTGAAAGGAATACCTTGCGATTCCCCTAATTGGAATAACAGGGTGCATAGGATATTACCCCTCTGGTGTGATCAGACAATATGGTATGTTACAAGACATCACCATCAAGCCGGATTTGGATCGTGTTATGGTTGATTACTTAGATCCAACCAAAACCTTAGCTGAAGAAGAACAAAGACATCCAGTATGAAGCCTTATGAGACAATAGAGAGATCAAGCCTGTTTATGAAGTTGAGCCGGAAAGCAAGGAAAATAAGAAATACAAGGCTACCAGATGGTATATAGCTAGTTAGCTGAAGAAGAACAAAGACATCCAGTATGAAGCCCCTGAAGTCCTTGAACCAATACCACCTGAACCTAATCTTGAAATGGTTGCTTATATGAAAACCATGTCGACCCGCCTGGAGGTATGTTACCGAGACTTCCAAGAAAGAGAGCAAAGTCTGGCCTACAAACTTGAGGAAGCAACAAGTAAGGCCCTGGTCCTGCAAGTAGAATTGAAGAAAGCTAAAAAGAGGATCAGTATGCTGTAGGAGAAAATCATCTACCCAAGCAAGACTAGGAGACTAGTTTAGGGTTCTCTATGTAATTTTCTTTCAAATCAAGAAAAAAGTGATTGGAAATGAGTGTATGTTTTTCTTTAAAAAAAAATGCAACTCCAATAAAACTTTTTAAGATTCATCACAATCTTTTGGTCACCATTCCCCTTTTGCATCCGTGTGCTGCATTCTTTCTTTTGTGTACATATATTGTTTACATTGGTCCTTCAAAATATTTTCTTACTAAATTCTTTTAAAGCCGACCAGCCAAGTTTGAAAAGATATCTTCGAAGCGTAAAGATCCAATCAGAAGTCCCATTGTCACTAGGTCCAGATCTAAAATGACTAGCAACAACGGTAATGATTCAATCGCTGATTAGAGAATCCAAACTCTCGAGCAAACTGTGTTTAAAATGGTTGAACAAATACAACTCCTCACTCAAAGCATTGGGTCACTAAAAGGCCTTCACCCACCTACTGAAGGACATTCTGGAACTAAAAAGGGTACAGATGGTCAGCCTCTTGAAGAGGAAGAATCACAACATATTCCCTAAATGTCCAAACATAGCCCTAGTGAGCTAAAGAAGGAATTAGAGGCTCAAAGCAAAGAGATGGAAAGAAGGCTCATGCTTCAATTTACTGAAAAGTTGAAGGCAATTGAGAAAACTAATGGATTTGATCCGATAGGGATCACCAGTTTACCAGTCAGTCATAATAGCATTTTTCCTGAAAATTTCAAAGTGCTAAATTTTGAAAAGTATGATGGAACTGGTTGCCCCAAGCTATACACTCGACTCTACATAAGGAAGATGAGTCAATATTCTTAGTATGAGCAACTAATGACTCAAACTTTCCAAGATAGTCTCACTGGGTCAGCATTGACTTGGTATGCCCAATTGGATTTAGATGAAATTAATACTTGGGACAAATTGGCAAGGGCATTTTACAACCAATACAAGTTTAACATCGAGGTTGCCCCGTCTATATGGGACCTTAGCAACTTGAACAAGAAGAAAGAGGAGACTTTCAAGGAATATGCTCAACGGTGGATGGCTCTAGTAGCTATAGTCGCCACGCCTCTCCCAAAAAAGGACCTGGTATTTACCTTCATAAATACCTTGGAGGAACCCTTTTTCTCTCACTTAATCGGGCATACATCAGCGAATTTCTCTGAGATAGTAATGGCAGGATGTAGGATTGAGAGCGCCATTACTATAGGCAAGTTACAAGTAGAAAAAAAGCAACCGAACACAAGATTCAATAACAAAGGAAAAGAGGCCAATGTTAGCGTGGTCAATACCTCTAGGTTTTCCAAGCCTACTCAAGGTTCACGATCCAACTAACTTCTACCAATAGCCAAGTATCCACCCAACCTCAGCAACAACAACATCCTCAGTAATTCGATAGATTCAACAAAAGGTAGTTCACCAGAATCCCGGTACCCTTAAGCCAAGTCCTTGCAAGACTAAGGGCCTATAACTTGATCAGTTTTGAGATCCCAAAAGAAGGATATAAGCTAAAAAACTACAACCCCGATTTGAAGTGTGATTATCATTTAGGACAAGTCGGTCATTCCACCAATGAGTGCTGGAGGCTGAAAAATAAGATTCAAGATCTCATCGATGCCAAGTTGGTTCAGCTAGACTTTGTGGAAGCTCCAAATCCTAACATTAGCACAAATCCCCTTCTAAATCATGGACTAACCATCAATATGATCTTGGAAGAAGAATTTGAGCCAACTGTCAACTTAGATGAACTGCCTATTGCTATAGAGTAAGTGGCTTAGACCCTTCGCCAAAAAGGGTACTTGGCTACTATGAATCTGAGAGATAGAACGAGAACAAGGCCTGCCATATACGAATTGCTTCGAACCAAGCAAGTTACAAGGGAAGATATTCAAGAAATGCTTATCCCCAAACCCCGAAAAGCTAGTACTGAGAAAGTGTTAAAGGCACGACATCAGGCAAGGGATCCTGTCACGCTCCAGCGGGTACCCTAAACGTGACAGCCCGCCGTACATAATATTAAAACTTAAGAATGACTACTTCAGTCACTCGAAAGCTTCCATATCGGTACAAGGCGTACATTCACAATAAAAGGAGACTGGTGGAGTAATGCATTTTAAGACATTGGCAGCGGAACATGCAAAATAACACTTATTATATATTTCATTGAAATAAAAGTCTTACAACTTCTAAGGGGCATTCCCCCGATGATTTCATAATAACATGGTCTTGCTAAGATAAACAACAAAAGCTAGAAGATTTTAGAAGAAATCTACTCTAAGATTACAAAATAGAATTCCTCCAAAAGCTTCTCACAATAAGGATTCTACCCGGGGAATCAAAGTGGTCTTGGGTGCAAAAGACAATCCTACAATATCAAAAGTCTATAGGAGTATAAGCATGACTTGCTTAGTGAGACATTTCTTACGCAAAAGTACTCATAACAAGCAATCAACCAAGTTTATTAAACAAGCATATGAATGCAATAAGCATATGAATGCAATAATCATATTATCAAACAGTACATACGATTATCCGGTTTCGTATGTGTGATGGATTTACCTCTCCATCGGTGGTTAGGGAATGCTTTGAACTGGGTCCCGACCAATCTCCTTAAAGTTGCACGTGTCTTGGGGTTCCAACGAACCGTACTACTAGTCCCCGGGCTTTCCATACCCAAAGCGATCGATCCGGCTCGGCTACACCTTGAGGTTGTATTCCCCGAACGTCCTAACCCAAGATGTAGCTAGGCAGCTTACCTTTCCGGTCCCATACTGAGGAGTAGTAGCAAAACTTCGAAATGATATTCTAAGTGATATGCATGAGCAAATTATTATATGGGGATTTTAATATAACATTAAATCATTTTAAAGCGATCAAACAATATTTGCACACATAACAATCCATACAAAGAAACATTTATCTCAATCACAAATCGGATTCCGATATTCTTATTGTTCATTGATTGCACATAACAATTCACATGCATAATTCCCATAATATCCTACATGCATATCAATTTTATCTTTTCCTAACATCTAGTGCTCAAGCACATGCGCGAATACGTAAAGGTAAAGGAAACTCACTCGTCCATAGCGATCTAGGAGTCGAAGTAATCCTCGAGGAAGACAAGATCGTGATCCTCGACACCTAAACAAAAGAAATATCCCACATAAGTATTTCGTCCAAGATCTATTTAAATTCTATAATTCTATCTTAGAGAATTCGTAAAAATCGTAAGAAATGGAGATTCCAACTTAAAATGGCCATAACTTCCTCATTTTAACTCGGAATTTCGCATATTATATACCGATTTCTACCTACTCGAAAAGATCTATCTATTTCTAAGGTTATTTTTCTCAAAAGAAGTTATTTGAGTCTTGGAATAGTAGAGTACAGATTTGATACAATTTTCCCAAACTTCAAAACTAGAGTTTTCAAACTTTTCTTCACTCAAGGGCTTTTGTACAAAAATATGAATATATTGTATGGTTGAAAAATCCTTTGAATACACACATATATATACTAAAACCATATGCATGAATTTAGTGGTGTTGTCTCAACAATGATCTTGTAAAATAATATTTCTTGAAAGTGAGATAAGCTTAAGACTTGTAAAGAAATTAGTTTTGTTAAGAAAATTTCTTATTTTACTATAAGTGAGCATCTCCTTCCTTTAATTCCTTTTCTTAAATAAAAGTAATTTTAATCTTTTTAAATTCCTACTACTTTATTTCTAGTGTTTTGGAAAACATAGTTTTTCTAAATACTTCATGGGTATATGTTCTATAGCTTTTCTAAAGTTAGATCCACTTTAAAAGAAATGATCTTTATAAATTAATTTTGAAAACTTATCTAGACTTTAGAATTTAAAATGTTGGTAGAAAACTTTGATAAAGGAGTTTAAGAAAACTCTTGGTCAAATCAAAATTAAGTTTAAAGAAACTTTCTTATTTTATTGGTTTTAAAAGAGAGTTTGTGATAACATTACTTTATGTATTTCCTGGTGAAATCACATATTATTACTAAAACTAGAGCTAAACTTATCTAACTTTAGAAAAATATTTGTTAAGATAAAACTTTAAGTCTTTATGGAAAAATAATTTCTTATGTAATAAAATTTATTTTTTTAAAAAGAGTTATTATTTTAATTACTTAAGAAAACTAATTTTCATTATGGTTGAGACAATATCAACATATTCATGCATGAATTAGAATATGTAACTTTATGGAAAAGGTAATAAAACAATATAACAAGATAAAATAAGAGCATAAAAGTAAAGTAAAGTATTGAGAACCTTAGCTTCATCAAGGTATCTCAGGACTAAGAATAGACTAGTCTTCAAAAGAAAAAGAAAAGTAAAGAAATAAAATTGTTTTGACTTGATATGGACAAGTCTAAGACTAGAGAGACTAGTCTTAAGAACAACTTGAAATTAAATAAATTGCAATGAAGTAAATAAATTGCATGGAAGGTAAATAAATTGCAAGACATTGAGCTTATATGCTCTAAATATTATGTATATAGCTATATAGATATTTAGACAGTTATGAACATAAAAGAATATAAAGAAACATAAAGGAACATAAAGGAATTGATATTATGAATAAAAACAAAGTATGAACCTATTGTTGCTTTCTTAACCTTCATGGTTTTGGAAAACACACATTAAGTTCATACTAAGTAGATGAACATAAGAATTTCTTGAAGAATTTTTACCTAAAAGAGATGAACTAAAGAGAGCTTCTTTGAAGAACTTTCTTGGAGAGCTTTGAAGAGAAATTTGAGTATAGTAACTTTAGTTAGACATCATCACATGGCGGTTCCGAACCGCGAACCGCCCCGAACCGTCACCGGCGGTTCCTGACCAGGGAACCGCCCCGTCGGTGACGGTTTCAAACCATCCAAGGACCCGCCGGAACCGGCGAGTCTAAGCGGTTAGTGTGGCGGAACCGGCGGTTCCAACCGGGTCTGGAACCCAAATATTTGAATTTAAAAAGAAAAAAAAAAAAGAAAAAACCAAACCTGATTAGTTTTGTTTGCATGTGATATTATCTTGTCACCACTTTATTTGAAGTTGTTTTTGCTACTGATACAATAATTTACCTAATAAATACACATCCAAATCTAATTAAAAAATTATACGCATCATTTAAATAACTTAAGTAACAAATAGTATTAAAATACAAATTAAAACATAAAATTTATTTAGGGTTGCGTTTTTGTTTTCTTCATTTTTTCCCAAAAAAAAAAATGAAGAACCGGCGGTTCCTTGGAACCGTGAACCGCCCCAGCTCTGGCGGTTCCGGTTTCGGTTCTGGTCCGGAACCGACCCTAACGGTGCCGATGTCTAACTTTAATAAAGAAGTGGTGTGAAAGAAGTGAAGGTATGAGGGGGTATTTATAAATTTTTGGAGTGGAAATTAGATGTAATAAAATAAATTGAAAAAGAAAACAAAATGGGATGCATTGGAGAGGGGGAGGCGCCGGCTCTACATGAAGAGGGGGAAGAATTGATTTGTTTTGTTTGTTTTGTATTAAAAGAAGTAATGTGTAAGGTGTGATGTGATTAAAGTTGTATGGGGAAGGTAAATTATAAGGTATAGGTATGGTAGAGTGTAAGAAAAAGTAGAGATATGTGAATAGTAATGAATAGTAGAAAAGTACTATGAATAGTAGACTAGACAATTAAAATACCGGTAGTAACGAAAATACGCGTAATTAAGCTATATCTGATATTTTTAGTTACCGAAAAATTCTAAAACTGATATTTTTGAAAACCTTATATTTTTACGAATCTATTGGTGTTGTCGGAATATTTTTGCTATCCGGTGCTCCGGGGCACGGTTTTCGAAAACTGATCCCGATTGGATCCGAATGACACTAGAAAAATACGAATCTGATATTTTTAAGCTTTCCTATATTATTACAGACCATAATCCACAATTATCTCAATTTCGTTTTCTAGGGCTAAAGAACACGGGATTGCCGGATCTAGATTCACTAGACTAAACATATAACTAGGTTAACTTTAGGGTTTCGTTTTGACTTCCGATTCTTAGGGTTTGCTAATATTATCGAAAATTCTAGGGGCTTACAGATCCTACAATCGGTGTTTCAGAATCTGCTGGTGGATACCAGTACCTAGTTGATTTGCGGATCGAGCCAAAAGTTTACGCCAATGCACCGGCAACAGGATGGGGTCTAGAATATGAAGAAGGTAAGACCTTGCCCAAAGCTGAAGACCACTTCATCGGTATGATAGGAGGTGATCCAAAGCCAGTGGTTATAAGGTGTTATGAAGAACTGCAAGTAGCACCGCCAGGGGTAAGCCCCAAAAGTTATGTCTTTCACGTACCCATTGCGCTCCAGTTACAAAGCTGCCCCGTTTGATTATCGGGCAACCAACCAGGTTCCTGGAACCATGACAAGGAGACTCGGGAAAGAAAAAGACACGGCCAAAGAGTTTTTCCTCCAGAAGAAAGACCAAGAAAAAGAGGAAGGATCAAATGAAAGAGATGCACTTGCAAAACTCATGAAAGCAAGTAAATTTATAATTACTGAGCAGTTGGCTAAGGCCCCTACTCAAGTCACCCTGATAAGCCTCCTGTTAGATTCCGAGACACACCGTGAAGCACTATTCAAGGCGCTTCAACAGATTAAAGTCCCCCAAGGCATTACTACCGAAGCTTTAGGGCACGTGGCTAATTCCATATTTGCAATGGATCAAATATCCTTTTCACCTGAAGATTTGGGAGAGGAAGGTACTAGACACACTAAACCATTGTTCATAGTGGTTAAGTGCAATGATATGATCGTAGCCCGTGTTCTCATTGATAACGGGTCATCTTTGAACGTCTGCCCATTGGCTACTCTAGAATTGTTAGGAGTAGATGCATCTGACATAAGGCCAAGTTCCACTGTGGTAAGGGCCTTTGATGGATCAAAGCGGGAAATAGCTGGTGAGATAAATTTGGAAGTTGTCATTGGACCGCAGCCATTCACTATACCTTTCCAAGTCTTGGACATACCAAGGTCATTCAATTTACTGCTCGGAAGACCTTGGATTCATTCGGCTGGGGCAATTCCATCAAGCTTGCATCAGATGGTCAAATTTGTTACCCAGGGGCAGATAATTACAGTTTTAGGAGAACAAGATCATGCCATCTATAAGGATACTGCTATCCCTTATATAGGTGAAGAAGAATCCCAAGATTTTGGCTTACAAATATTTGAGGAGGTCAATATGCTAACCAAAGATAAGTCGAAGTGTTTGGAAGAAGGGCACATGGGAACGTTTGGGTTAGGATATTGTCCATCCAAAGTTGAGGAGCTAGAAATGAAGATGAAGGCGAGAAAGAAGAGGGGAAGAATGGCTAGGAACCCCTATCAAGTTTCGATATCCGAGAAACATTCCCAGAGCCGGCCTACATTCAGAAGCCAGATTCAGGAACAACAATCAATTCGCAAACAATGAACCAACGGGACCCTCCTGTGGCTCCCAACCTATCTATAGTCTGAATAATTGGTTCTCCCATTCCTTGTATGGCTCTGGGGTTACCTCTGAGTAAGGGTTGAACCAACCAAGTGATTCTATGTTTTATTTTTTATTAATTGCTCAATAAAATCATATGTACTTAACGACCCATCTTAATGAATGAATGAAATGCTTTGATTTTCTTTACATATCTTTTGTCCTTACCTTCCTTTTCTTTATTTCCCCTTCATCCAGATTCAGTGATAATGAAAGTAAGGGATATCTTGCGTCATATAACGAAAATACTGATATCATTTTGATCCTATTATCGAGAATGATGTCAGATCATATGAGGTACAAGAAAGTTGGCAAAAATATGAACATGATAGGATTGAAATTGATGAATCAATAGAAGTGATCAATTTTGGGACTGAAGAAAACCTAGAAATCTCAAGATAGGGACCACTTTATCCAGTGAACAGAGGGAAGAAATGGTATCATTATTGGCCAGTCATTTGGATATATTTGCATGGTCTTATGAAGACATGCCTGGTTTGGACACTTCCATAGTAGTCCATAAGTTACCCACTAGAGAGGATGTCAAGCCCAGAAAGCAAAAGTTGAGACGTTTTAGACCTGATATCCTACTAAAGATCAAAGAGGAAGTAAAAAAACTCTTGGATGTCGGTTTCATTGAAGTATCGACTATCCTGATTGGGTAGCTAACATAGTGCCTGTCCTTAAGAAAAATGGGAAGGTCAGAGTATGTGTGGACTTTCGTGACCTAAATAAGGCCACTCCCAAAGACAACTTTCCTTTGCCCCATATAGATGTCTTAGTGGATAATACAAGGAAACCATCTCTTTTCATTCATGGATGGTTTCTCAGGGTATAATCAAATTAAGATGGCAGAAGAAGATAAGACTAAAACAACCTTTGTCACAACTTGGGGTACCTTTTGCTACAAAGTCATGCCTTTCGGTCTCAAAAATGCCGGGCAACATATCAAAGGGCAATGGTGGCATTATTACATGACATGATGCACAAAGAGGTTGAAGTCTATGTAGACGACATGATCGCAAAGTCGAAAGAAGGAGAAAGTCATGTGGTTGTCTTGAGAAAACTTTTTGCCAGATTGAAAATTCCAGTTGAAACTAAACCTAGAAAAATGCACATTTGGGTAACCTCAGAAAGCTACTAGGATTCTTGGTAAGCCAGAAAGGCGTAGAAGTTGATCCAGACAAGGTCAAAGCTATACTAGAACTACCCCCTCCAAGATCCCAAGGAGGTTAGGGGCATCTTAGGACGATTGAATTACATCGCTCGATTCATATCACAATTGACTGACAAATGTCGTCCCTTTTTTAAGATGTTGAAGAAAAACGCCCCTGAACATTGGAATGAAGAATGTGAAGAAGCCTTTCATCGAATCAAGCAATACCTAACAAATCCTCCTGTATTAGTGGCTCCTACACCGGGTTATCCTTTGTTCCTGTATTTGACCATACTTCCTGAGTCAATGGGTTGCATGCTAGGACAAAAACGAGAATGGAAGAGAAAGAGCCATTTATTATTTGAGCAAGAAATTCACAGAAGGGGAACAAAAGTACTCCGAAATAGAAAGAACATGCAGTGCCTTGGTTTGGATTATGCATCGACTTCGACAGTACACTCTTTATTACCCCATTGAGCTACTCACAAAGCATGACCCATTGAAGTATTTGGCCAACAAGCGGCTTTGATTGGAAGGATCTCAAAATGGCAAATGTTGCTATCAGAATTCGACATCACATATGTGAACCAGAATTCAATGAAAGGGCAAGCACTAGCAGATCAATTGGCAGAAAACCATTGAGCAGGACACTACGGATGAACAAATCTTATTCCCAGGTGAAAATGTGTTAATGACAGTTACAGACAAAGATTCAGAAGCATCCAAGTGGAAGTTGTACTTTGATGGTGCCGCTAACGTATATGGATGCGGAATTGGGCAGTCCTAGTATCTCCTGATGGTAGTCAATACCCTGCATCAGCAAAATTAACATTCCCATACACCAATAATATACAGAATATGAGGCTTGCATCATGGGCCTCAAAATGGCGCTGGAAATGAAAATAGAAGATCTTGAAGTGTATGGAGATTCTTCACTAATAATTTTCCAAACTCGAGGGGAATACAAGACCAAAGATGCAAAGTTGATACCCTATAACCAATACTTGACTAAGTTAGCTCAGAAATTCAATGGTATCTCCTTCACGTACATGCCAAGGACTCAAAACCAATTTGCTGACGCACTAGCTACTAGCAGCAATGATCTAGATCACTAAGGGAATCAAGATCTTACCCTTGAAAATCAGAATCGAAGAGGAGCCGGTTCTGCTTAAATACTGAGGTAATCCCAAAGAAGGAACTATGGTATGAGGAAATAAAAGAGTTCCTCCAAACAGGAAAGTACCCTGAAAATGCCTCACCTAAGGAACAAAAGGCATTAAGACGACTGGTGGGTCATTTTTTGCTTAGCGGAAACCTATTATATAAAAGGTCATTCGATGCCACACTTCTGAGGTATGTAGACGAGATAGAAGTAGAAACACTAATGAAAGAAATCCATGAAGGAGTATGTGGACCCCACATGAATGGATATATGCTTGCTAAGAAAATCATGAGACTGGGTTACTTTTGGTTGTCCATGGAATCTAATTGTGTCAAGCATGTCAGGCATTGCTATCTTTGTCAGATATACTTTAACAAAATGAATGCCTCACCTAAGGAATTGCAATCATTGTCATCACCTTGGCCTTTCTCGATGTGGGGAATGGACATTATTGGACCAATTTCACCAAAAGCTTTAAATGGTCATAGATTCATATTGGTAGCCATTGATTACTTTACCAAGTGGGTGGAAGCATTTTCCTATGCCAGTGTTACAAAGAGTGTAATTACAAGGTTTATCAAAAGAGACATCATTGCCAGATATGGAATTCCTGAATCCATCATCACCGATAATGGCATTAATTTGAACAACAAACTGATGATAGAGTTGTGTGAGCAATTCGGGATCAAGCATAGGAATTCTACCCCATATTAAAAGAATAATAGAAAAAATGGTTGTTACTTATAAAGATTGGCATGAAATGCTACCATTTGCACTCATGGCCTATTGTACCTCCATTAGGGTTTCGACAGGAGCAACCCCGTATTCACTGGTTTACAGCACTGAAGCAGTCTTACCAGTCGAGGTTGAAATTCCTTCCCTTAGAATTTTGGTGGAAACCGAACTAAATGAAGCAGAGTGGGTAAAGAAAATGATTGAGCAACTGAACTTGATTGATGAACAAAGATTGAAGGCCTTGCATCATGGTCAGTTATACCAACAAAAGATGGCACGAGCTTTCAGTAAAAGAGTTCGACCGATAAGCTTTAAGGAAGGAGATCTAGTTCTAAGGAAAGTCTTGCCAAATGTACAAGATCCGAGAGGGAAATTCGCCCCTAACTATGAAGGGCCATATATAGTAAAGAGAGCCTTATGCGGAGGAGCATTGATCTTGTCACATTTGGATGGTCCAAATTTAAAGGATCCTATAAACTCTGATGCAGTCAAGTTGTACTATGTTTGATGAATCAATGAGATTTCTATCAAGTTCAGAAAATTTGTTACTTCCTTTGCCTACGTGAGATCTGATTTTCACTATCTATCAACAAAAATGATATCCTTGGCAGTCATCAGCATTAGATCGGTCATTGACCAATCACCTCTATCAATAAGTCCTTTTTCACCATCACATTTCCCATAAAACCTGAGCGTAAGGAGAAGGAGAGATTATTGAGCAATTAATAAGACTATAAAACATTTTAATACTTGGTAATTTGACCTTTTATTTCCAAGGTAATTAAACGTTGCAAGGAAACTAATGAGCAAATCAAGAAAGTGGAAATTTGAAGAAAACATTGAAGGATGTCCAACAAAATGGAAGTTCAGCCACCTTGAGTAGATTCTTCTTAAGGAAGTTTGTTCCGATAATGCCAAGTTGCTTAGTGAAATGTACAAAGCCCAGTGACCGTTGGATTTTGCTCGAATCTAACAATTTCGAAACTTCTACAAAAACCAGGTAAGAATTTCTTTTCAACAAATGCATGAAATCTAGTTTTTTATACAAGCCTTAAGCCAGCTCAAAGAGCGCCTGTCTGAGATAAATACCAGCTCAAGGAGCGCCTTGCCAAGACAAATGCCAGCTCAAGGAGCGCTTGTCTGAGACAAATGCCAGCTCAAGGAGCACCTCTTTGAGACAAATGCCAGCTCAAGAAGTGTCTGTCTAAAACAAAGGCCAACTCAAGGAGCGCCTTTCCAAGACAAATGCTAGCTCAAGGAGAGCTTTTCCAAAACAAATACTAGCTCAAGAAGCGCATTTGAAACAAAACCTAAGCCAGCTCAAAGAGCGCAAGAATGCCAGCTTAAGGAGCGCCTGTCTGAGACCAATGCCAGCTCAAGGAGCGCCTGTCTGAGACCAATGCCAGCTCAAGGAGCACCTTTCCGAGACAAATGCTAGCTCAAGGAGCGCCTGTCTAAGACAAATGCTAGTTCAAGGAGCGCTTGTCTGAAACAAAGGCCAGCTCAAGGAGCGCCTTTCTAAGACAAATACTAGCTCAAGGAGCGCCTTTCCAAAACAAATGCCAGCTCAAGGAACACGTTTGAAACAAAACCTAAGCCAGGTCAAGGAGTGCCAATTCAAGCCTAAGACCTAGTATCCTATCAAGAGACAGGATCACAAAGCTGTCACTTTGTCAACAAGTTGACTATGTTTTTTTTTTTTTTTAAGAACAATAGCAAAAATTGGATCTCTTTTTGTCTTTGTGATGAAGTTTTAACAAACATCACCACAAAGAGGGGCAGCTGTAGATACCCAATTTTTGCCCATTTAAGGCTTCAATTTTCATGAAATTTTTTTGGGGATCTAAAATTAGACTTGGAGTACTTTGGATTCATATCATTTTAGGATTTCGAAAATGCAATTTGGGTATTTGAAATTGAGTTTGAAAATCATCCAATACGCTTTTTTTCGTACAATTTTCGAAATTCGTTTTTTTTTAAATTTACACTTCCAAGGTTGGAATTACACTTCTAAAATAATGAATTAGACTTAATTCATTGTTTTCAACCCAATTTCAAAGCCAACTACATTTGCAATTTGTTCAATTCGGTCAATTATGGCACAAATACCCAAATTCAATTTTCTTCCATGCGCTTTTGATTTTGGGGTTTCAATCCAATTCAATGCTAATTCGAGTCTTAATCACTATAAATAGGACTCGAATTCATCCTTTTGAGCATGGAAAATAAAAAAGAATCCACAACTTCAGAAACTCTCAATTTCTTTTGAATCCAAAATCGAAGTTCTTAAGTTCAAATTCGAAATTTTGAATTCATGAGATGAGGGTGTTTTTTGAGCGAATCCAAGGTTATAGGAAGCTTTAGGGTTCCTGATCTGCTCGTAGGAAGTTATAGATTGTTTTAGAAGCTAGATCTTCATCTCCGACCAAGATCCACGAGCGGCCACAAGCTTCGAAGCTTCTAACCACCGCATTTAGCCACTCCCAGCTTAATCCACCATCACAGGAGTGTTAGCAGGCCTCACTTGGATTAAATTCACAAGTTTCGTGCTTCGAAACCCCTGAATTGGTGTTTTTGGGACTCTCCAGTTGCCTCCGATCACATCTCCGGCGTCTTCTTCGATCACAGCTTCGACCGACGAAGGACCGACCCTACTTCAATCCGAGTCCGACCCGACCAGGTAAGTATTATTATTATTATTATTATTATTATTATTATTGTTGTTGTTGTTGTTGTTGTTGTTGTTGTTGTTGTTGTTATAAAAAAAAGGATAAATGATAAAAAAAAGATAAAAAAAAAGGAAAAAGAATAAAAAAAAATAGATTATGCATGAAAATTGATTTGTCACCTATAAATTTTCTTAAAAAAAAATTTGTTAGTTTATAGGAACACTTTGAAAAATCTTTTTTTTTTTTTTAAATTTTTTTCTCATTAAAAAATTCAAAAATTAAAGAACTTAAAGTAAAAAGAATTCTAAAAAAAATAAAATAAAATCAACCAACGCGCTAAATGTTTTATGAAAAGAACTACGTATTATCTAATCTCGAATAGTGGGTACGTAGGCACCTCTGGGGCGACTTAAAAAGTGTTTTTTTTTCTTTTTGGTTTTTGTCAAATATTATTGATTCATTATTGTATATATTTAGATTTACTAGTTTAATAAAAATAATAAATCTCAATACTATTTGCATATAAATATATATATATATATTTTTGTAATAACAACTTGTAAATATTATTCATAGTTGTAAATATTTAGATTTGCCAATATTGTAAATACTTAGATCTGTAAATATTGTTTGAATTCGTAAATTATAAAAATCATAGTCTGCACATTAGAATTTTTTTTTATGAGCATTAAAAGGATAAATTTTAATTTAAAAATTTCGAGTGGTAACTGTATGGTTTTAATAGGATAGCGTCCAGATCCAATAATCTCCGGTTTATAAAATTTGATTTAAAAAATCATTTTTTCGTAGATTAGCAGCTAAGTTAGGATTAATCACCCATTGATCCTAATTTATTTTTTTTCCCGATTTCTATGAGGTGGTAACTCCAATATTTTCAAAATAAAATTTCTTTTAATTCTTAGTCAATGATTCGTATTAAATGGATAAGGATTAATTTGAATTGGATTAAATGAAACTAAACTAGAAATGAAAAATCCAGGCTCGACAGACGCAATTTGTTTTTTTTTTTTTTTTTTATTATATATTTTTTATTTTCTCAATCTTCTTTTTGGGTTTTTTTTTTTTTTTTAATTTTTTTAAAACCTAGCAAATGGTGAAAAGCAAAAGAGGCAAAAATGGGATGCCTGCATATATGAAACGATTTCATGAGTATTGTAAGCCACGTGTTGTGTTACGTATTGTATATACCAAAGAATTTTTTTTCCAATAGTTAAAATATATTTCATTTTAACAAATAGCAAGAGAGCATCCACAATTCTTACAATATAACTCAAGACAATAAGAAGAAACATACTAAAAGAGCAATAACATAAAAAGGTCCCACTAGCCTGGATTATGTACGAAGTTTGGTGGCCATGGGGCCTTGAGACCCTTCAGGGTTGGTAGTAGGGAGTGAGCACGAGTTCAAAACACAAACATATTAAGAAAGACTCAAAATTACATCAAACAAGAGACTCCATTTCTATTGTGAAGTTCCTCAGGCCTACTTTTGCGATGGTGCTAGCTCCTCAGGCCCATTTTTAGGAATTAGGCAATCGCAATAATTCCAAACCCATCCTTGATCTTCCTCACCCAGTTCTACTATAAGTAGAGAGAGTTGCATAAATGTCTTTTACCCTATGCTCATTTTGGTCTCTAAAAGACATTGTACACGACAGGTTCGTCATTGTTTTCCAGCAAAATGATGTCACTAAGTCTATTTAGGATGTCGTTATCTAGTGGGTACTGATGATTTTCATTCCGTGATCAACTCCAGTCTAGGTATCTAAGGTAATGTTTTAGTCATTTCGGATCAGGGGTTATAGAGCTAGGAGCTATTTCTCCTTGCGCGTTTCCATCTATCCTCTTAGAAGGATATATTTCCCATTCTTTGATGAAAGAAGCACTTAGTTATTTAGGAACTCTATCGCTTTTCTTAGTATTCACTAAGGGCAAGCCTTTTGGTCTCCTGTCGCCATATTCAGTCCTTTCAAGATGCTTTGAGATAAGCGATGACCATCAAAGCTTTGTGGTTTTGGTTTTGATTTTCCATGCCATTTTAATCATCCATGCCTTGCTTCGGTGGTGATGGTCTAGGAGTCCAGTGCCTCCTTATACTTTTGGTTGTTTGACCTTGTTCCATTCAACTTAGTAGATATTCTTCCTTTTCGTCGTAGAGCCCCACATGAAGTTCTTGGGAGATCTTTTCTGCTTCGTTTGTGATCTTCTTTGGGAAGGCCATCAGTTGAGCACAATAAATGAAAATGCTCTCAAGCTCCGCTATGATAACAAGCATCTCCCTTTTAAGCTAAGAAATCTTGCTTTCCAGCCTAAGGCTCTCCTTATTAGCTTTTTTAAGATGAAGGTGAGGTCCGAGGCTTTGAAGTTTCCATCCTCTTTGACTGGGACCCCAGGTATTTCCCTAGGTTGTTTCTCCGATTAATGCCAAGAATGTTTGCTATCTCTATTCTTTCCCCTTCAGCAATGTTGCTGGAGAAGATAATGACCAATTTTTCCTTGTTGATTTTCTGTCCCACTAGGTTTGAAAAGAGGTTCGTGACATTTCTTATGCGTTCCACATTCTATCTAAAGGGCTCCCCCATGAGGATGATATGATTTGCAAAGAAAAGGTGGGTAAGTTATAGATTTGTGCCACTAAGCACAATAGGCTTCCATCAGCCTTTATCATTATAGTAGTATACAACTCTACTTAGGATCTCCATGGCCATTATAAAGAGGTATGGTGAGATCAGGTCTCCCTGTCTAATGCCCCTGCTAGCTGGGAAAGCTTCTAGGGTTAAGCCATTGAACAATACTTCAAAACTTGTAGTTACTAAGCAGCTACCAATAAGTTCCATCCAAGAGGATGGAAAGTTTAAGATTTTGAGAGCGCTCTTGATGAAATCCCATTCAAGTCCATCGCACGCTATTTCTAGATCTAGCTTTATCATCATCCATCTCTTTCTTCCTTTTTTTCCTTTTTAAGGTGTATAGCATATGTTGGAATATTACAAGGTTATCAGCTGCCAACCTGTCAGGAATAAAGCTGGCTTATTCTGGACTTTGCTACTTGCCACAGAAGGAAAGAAGGATAAAACAACAAATGAACCAATTCTTGCCGTATGCAGCTAGCTTGAATACAAGCAGTGATGTGAAATTTGTAATTTCATTCATTAATTCCTCTGTTGTAATAACAGTATTATTTATATGCTCTTACAAACCTACTGATATTGTAACTACCTGGTCCAAAACATCCAGGACCGTAAAATAAGAGAACTAAAGGCCCCCTTGGTAGAAACCAAAAAGAGAAGCCCACACATAAGACTAAGCCCACATATACTGGTCCATTTGACTATTAACTATCTGAGACAACTACTACTCTTTCTAAATTATCTTTATTGTACTTTCACTTAACTGAGTTAACTCCTGTCTGATTATCTTTCATTCACTCATTCGAACTCTCCAGATTGCATCGCTTCTTTCATCCAAACCCTAGGCTGCCACTCTCAAACCTTATGCTATGTTTGGCTAGCTTTTTGAAATAGGAAATCAAGGGAAATCAAAGGAAAGAAATGAGGAGAAATGGAAATCAAGAGAAATGGAAAGAAGTATAATATTTGTTTTATGTTTGGTAAGTTATGAAGGAAACGAGATGAAAGGGAGAGAAATAGAGTTAGTGATTGACAAAATTATTACTATGTTATTTTTCAGAAAATATTAGTGAAAGAAGAAAGATGAGGTATTTTTGTCCATTTAATATATTTCCCTTGGTTTCTTTCCGTTTCATCCCAACTTTGGACAGAAAGTTGGGTGGCTCCATTTTCATTTGATTTCTCTCCATATCCTTTTATTTCCCTTCCCAGCAAACATACCAAACACAACACTTTCATCCGGTTTCTTTCACTTTCCCTCCGTTTCATCAGACTCCCAGTATCCCAAACATAGCGTTAATCTTCTTCCGTCCTTACTTCTTCTTCTTCCTTATTCCATAACCGTGTTGCAGACTTATTGGATCATCAAGAATGGGTCCCATCCTATTAACTAGGATCTTTGTGATAAACTCGTAAGTTGTTTAACATAAGCTAATAGGCCTGAACTCTTTTAATTTTGAGGCTCCGATGGTTTTTGGAATCAAGGTTATAAGGGTGTGATTTATCTTTGCTGGGATGGCTCTTTTGAGGAAACAAGATTGAACTAGTTCACACATTAAGGGTACAACTATTTTTCAGTAGTTCTTTTAAAAACTGGCATGGAAGCCATCTATTCCGAGGATTTATTGTTGCCAATACAGTTAAGGGCTTTTTTAATTTCAATCCCTGTGACTAGAGTCTCAAGTTCCACAACTTGATTGTCAGTAGGCAGACACCATTGTTCTCCCAAGTTGTCAAGTTATCCTTATTCATAATCTTTTTCGTTCAGAAGAGCTTTACAAAAAGGATCTAACATGAGACTTTAGTTTATTTTCTTCCGTTATTTTAATTGCTCGAGTTGTCTTGTAGGCTCAATATTCTAGCTTTGGAGCGGTAGGCCAGGGTCAGGCTATGGAAGAAAGAGGTGTTCCTTTCTCCTTTTAGAGTTCATTTTGCAAGTGCTTTAGCCACCTAGAGTTTCTCCTCCTGGTTTAGGATGTCTTCCCACTCTAGCTCAAGATTCTTTTTATGGTCTAAGAGTATTTGGGAAGGGTACTATTGAATTTTTTTTGGCACCTGATCTAGTTTTTTCCCTTATGTCCTCTTTGCGATGGTGTACATTAGCAAAGATGTCTTTGTTCCATTTTTTAATAGCTATTTTGAAGAGTTCTAGGTCTCCGATAATTTGAAGTCCGGAGATTTCCAATTTTCATACACAAAAGGCATGAAATTTAGGTGGTCTAACCACATGGGTTGGAATAAAGGGATGTCTATTCATTGGGCCTCCTCTTATGTCCGGCTTGGTAGACGAGTAAGGAGTATGGTTGAGCCTCTATTTAGGAGGTGGAAAAGTTTTGCCTTTGGAAAACAAGCTCTCTAATGGACATTGGCCTAGGCTATGTCCAATCTACACTAGATGAGACACTAATTTTTACTTCTGTTATTCCAAGTGAATTTCTACCCCACAAAGCTAAGGTCACACATGCCACAATGGTCCATACAATTCTGGTACATGTGAGCCTGTGGAGATTTACCCAACAGCCTCCCCACTTTTTATCATTTGTTAGAACATCGTTAAAGTCTAATCATAAGCCAGAGACCATTGACAGATATGGACACACTATGTAAAAGCTGCCACAGATCTTTTCTTCTATCCATTCTCAAACTAGAATAAATAGCCATAACATGTCAAATAAGGAAAATGTTTCTTACCTCGATTTTTGCATGGATAGCTTTGTCATTTGTAACAACCTCCTCTGCACGGATAAAATCTAGGTTCCACAATAACATAATCCTATCACTAAAGCCATTCGCTTTGACGCAAATCATCTTGAGAACTGCAACTGCCTTCTCAAGTTTTCTGCCTTATAGCAATCTAACGTAGTTTCTATCAAAATCAGGACATCTGGGTTGTGCTTCAAGATTAGTTCAAGAATGCTTTCTTTCTCTTTGCTAAGCCAATCCCTCTCACGTTCCAGGTTAGCACCTTAAAAGGTATGTTTGAACAATTTGTTGATAGTGTATCCATGAGATTAGATTCCGACATGGTACCACTTAGGCGGAAATAGTCCAACCCTTTTAGGTTAGTGTTATTAATTTCTAGCAAGATGGAGACCGGGCAAAATTTTGCACCGAACATTAGTTCTATTCTTTCCTAGCTCAACATCAACCATTGACTTGCTATTCCCTAGTTTAAGGTTTGCTCGAAGGGAATGAATTTGGTCATCGCTAGTGGGGTGATTCCATCATTATGTATACTTCTACCCCTTTATTGTTGCTTCTAAGATCTTAGATAATCCCTGTCCGTGGTTCCCTTAAGCATTGCCATCCACATACAGGTATCCCCCGTTTATCACCTCTACCCTTCCTATGGTGTTGCTATATTCATCCTCCAGATGGGGTCATTTTGAAGGAGATGTTCGGACTGGTCTTCCGCTCTGTTCTGGCTCAGCTTTGTCTTGTTAGTCATTTTCACTATAACTGTCATTCATAGTTCTCTTACCTGAACCTAAAAGATGTGTTGGCTTGGATTCAACTAGAATGTTGTCAATCTGTGAGTGATGAGTTGCATTAAAACCTGCATCTAGTAAAGGTACTCCATGGATGTGCAAGCCTAGTTGTGGAGTGTTTCGATTTTTTTGGGATTTCTTTTTTCGTGAAGAAGAGGTTTCTTTTAGGGTTTCTTTGAAGGTAATGTTGTTTAGATTGGTGTCCTTTATAGGAGGGGGGTTAGTTACTAGAAAGTCGTGTAGTGCCTGTCATATTTTTTGCAAGGGTGTATTTTGTGAGGTTTCGCCCTGTTCTAAGGGACTCTTTTGGTCTACCTTCTTAAATGGATTTGAGAGCTTTTGTGAAGTCACCGCTTGATATGACTTTTTTCTATAAAGCTTTTTGGTTCTATTAAGCCTATCCACATAGTCCTTATTACTACCTCCATTAGTTTGAAAAAACCTTAATTTCACCTGACCCGAAGTTCTCAGTTTTCCTACCGGCCCTTTTTCTTTCTTCCAACCAAAATCTAGTCCCATATGGATTTGGATCCCAGTTATTTGGGTCAGGTTTTTTCTGTGGTTATTCTGGACACCTAGGTTGTTGTCTGTTGTTTCTTGTTCCGTTTGTGTTCCACCTAGTTATTAGTGGTCCTAGTTGCTTCTTTTTTTTCTTTGTTCCTTTGTGTTGTTTGGTTTGTAGTGGACATGGGGCTTATGTGGCCAATTATACCGCATGAAGAATAAACTTTGGATAGACCTTCATACTAAACCTAGTATCGTCTATTCTTTATGAAAATCGTATGGACTAGTGGCTCATTTAGGTCCATTTGTACGCATATTCTAGCAAATTTTCCCCTTTCCATCCCGAGTGTGTAGGCGTCAAACCTAAAGACTAGCTCTATCGCCTGTCCTATTTTCCATAATGCTATCGGTATGTAGTATTTAAGGGGTAGCCCTTGGATTCTTACCCATACAATTGCCATCTCAAACTCCTTCATGACAGGTTGAAATTTTTGTTCCCATTTCTTTATGGCAAGATACGTTTCATTGATAAACTGTGGCCTGTTTTAGATGACCCAAGCATAGTCTATGGAGTTTTTAAAGTTAACCAGGTAATAACTTAGTCCAAATGTACCATTTTGTAACTTTGTAGGCCTTCGTACATGAGTTTTATCTTTGTTTCCATGGTTTTGAATCCTTGGTTTGGACCTAGAAGTTTGATGAAAATGGCATTACTCCATGGTGTTCGAATTGTATCTAGCTCTATTTTTGTAAACGAGACTTCTTTGATTCCTGCATGGGCTAGTGTATCACCTGTCTGTCGAGGGTCTAGTGTTTCGTTTTCATCTGTTTCCATGTAAAGGACACCCTGTCGTTCTTCCCATAACATGGACACATAGGCTTCCATAACATTTGTAACGAGGGACTCCATGTAAGAGCTTTGTTTTCCTTTGCCCTTATTAAGGTTGTCATTTGGGTGAAAGATCTCCCATGACAGCGTCCGTGGGGTCATTGGTGAGGGTGTCTCCCATTTTTTCTTTGGCTGTAGCTAAAGGAGGGTGTTCTAGTTGGAGAGAGCTCATTATACTTTTCTCTTTTATTTCATTATCTTTAGGGAGCATTGTCTCTTTACTTCTAGCCTAACTTTGTCACCAAATTCTCTATCTATATCAAAGAAATTTTGATATCTGTAATGTGCAAATGACAGATGATTATTATTCTAGTAACTACCTTTTCCTTTATTACAAGTATCAAAATTTAATTCATACCTATACACTACCAAATTAGAAAGAATCTTATAGGATGTGTGTTTGCAATATGGAGAGCAGGAGTATGTTGACAATTATGGAGGATTTAAATCATTGAAACAAGTACAGGCACTTGAATCATCAAAACCTTATTCCTAAGTTATTCCCTTTATTTGAATGGATTACTCTTTTAAGTTTAATCTTAGGACCATGGTCTCTCATAATTATCCTAAGATGTTTAGACGATAGTAAATCACTATGTTAAGTGTAACCGACGATATTACTTAGTATATGCAATTTGTAAATAATAAGAGAAAAAATCAAAATGGATTTAAGTTTTATGAAGACAAAATAAGTATTGATATACCAAAATGAATTTTCCTATTGTCTGAAAGAAAGTAAGGAAGAAGCTTTGCTCTAGTCTTATAAATAAGATTCGATTGTACTCCTTTCTTATCTGGATATTAAACTTTTATTATCACACTTGAAAGCCGAGAGACATGATAATTACTAGTTACATCACTACACAGCATAGCCTTTATAGCTATTCACAAATAATATATCACACCAGCATGTCATTGACTCTTAAACATACTGAACAAACCAACACTTCATAATCCATTAAACAGTACCACACATAAACATGTAAGGGTCATAAATCTTCCAACTAGACGTCAAAGACTTAAATCCACCATCGAAAAACCAACTTCCATAGTATAGGTTTAATCCAGATTTATCATACATATCTTAGTCAGTAGAAACAATAGAATTTAGGATTCATGGTCCCACAAAGTAGTGAGCAAAAGCCCAATATATACACTCAATGACATGCACAAGACATTGACATGTAGGAGAAATATTTATAGGCTTGCATGAATACTAATGTAGCATAAAATCAATTTGTTATCTTACATAAGTGAAACAGACACATAGCATCTTAAAACTTGAAATATCACAAACTCCTCAACAAAATATAAGGCTATAGTCTCAAAGGCCATCTTAATACTCTTATTAGCCATTAGTGTGAACAATCTAAAATTATCTATTTTAATGTCCCATCCTACCATCTAACTTGATTATTACTTCTTTTTTTTTTTGAAAAAGTAATCTAACCATTATAGAATCTACCTTTCTCCATGTGACGGTTTAGCATGTAGACTGCAATTACAACACCTTACTCAGTGCCTTTATATAAAGATACAATTGCTAATCCATGACCTTCATTTTTAGTATACCGATATTATGGCTATTGGCTACATAAGAGTAAGCACAAAAAATATTCATTATTTGGTTTTGGTAGCTTTTAAGTTCCATTATTGAATTTCTAGGCCTACAAATGCAAGCAAAACACATAATACCACATAATGGATGGTGCTCATCGACTACTAACAGTTGAAAGTAGTAAGACTCCTTAAATAAATGACAACAACGAGAGCTAGACACTCAACATTGCAATTAAATTAGTTGATTGGAATGAGATTTTTATTCTATGTACCTTTTTTATTGTGAAATAATTATTTCCATGTTTGTATTGCAAAAAGTCATAGTGCAACAAAAAGCGAAAGTTACAAGATCACACATAAGGGAAATGGTCTAGTTGAATACAGCTAACTGTTGCTCGAATGCAAGCAATATGGAGCAAAATTTTGTATTTTGTTTTCTTTTATTCTTTGTTTTGTATTACACCTCTTGTTATATATATCCGTATAATACACACATAAAGTAGGAGTAACTAATTGCTCCCTATGGATATCAATTGTTGATTGGCATGAAGAGAATCTGCCACATCACCAATTTAGTTACATAAAAATTCTAGAAGGCATTTCATTAATTGCTATATTACTACATTATAGGAATCAATACTAATTCATATTATTAGTGATGTTAGGCTATAGCCCATCTTCGTAATTAAAGCTCCGGATCCAACTTTTGCCTTATCTCTTCCTTTAAGCCCATTTAACACATTCAATCCAATAAGCCCAGCCTTTTTCTCATTCAGTCCACCATTAACTTCTAGTGCACTCTCAATTTGTTTCAAAAACACCTCTTTTGACTTGACTTCAAGCTCATTACTTAAGTTCAAATTTACTTTCATCTTCGCAAGGTCTTTTGCCCTAACAAACCATATCACATTCCCCTCCTCTTGTGAATACCTTGTCTAACAAGGATTTGCTAAAAAATTGAAGTTGCAACTCATGGAAAAATGCCCATGAAGCTTCTATCAATGATAAACCCTTACACAAGATGAGTGTTATCATGTCTGAAACTACAACTATTCTAACACACGCATCTGAAATTACATAAGCAAACCCTCTAGATCTATCACAGTCTCAACATTTGCATTTGGAATCACACACACACAAACCTTATAATATTCCTGCCCACTTTAGGAACCTTTGTCCACAAGGGTTGATTTGAGAAGCTAGAAGTCTCCCACAAAGCATCTACTGATGACGACCCTTTCCTCCAAATAAGTACCATAGTATCGAAATCTTTTCCACTTTTTTATCAATTTTCAACTGAAGATGGCTACTAACTTTAATTCTTATTCCGATTGTGTCATAGGTATGGAGGAATACATTAACTCGTGGTCCATGAAGAGTCAGATGGATACTTGCTTCAGAAAGTAGATCTAATTAGTAAGTACCTTCACTAACCTCATATAGTATCATGCATGGGCCATAATATTTAACAGCAACTTATGGTTAGTAGATGTCTTGAGAGTTTCTTGTCGATAGGATTGCAGTATGAGTAGTACTTGATCATCTCTCTTAAAACCCTTTTTTGTTTGCTTCTTGTTAGCGAGGGTTCTCATGCGATCTGAGCATTCTTAAGAAAACTCTAGTGAAGAAATCATCTCCTCTTTGGTGATCTCCTTTGGCTTTCCTATCCAGATGGGTTTTTGCTTGATGTTCAATTCTGGTGGTGAAGTAATATTCCAAATCTGCATTTTAATGGTCTTCCCATCTTTTTTGGCCCTGTCAAGCATGGATTTTTTGTTTTCCGATTTTATTCCTTTTAATCCAATACACATCAAACCCGAAACCATTCAATAAAACCATTGACTAGAAATTAAAAGAAATTTGTTTTTTGAAAAATTTGTAGGAGTCGCCACTCAATCAAAATAAAAAAAAAAATTGTAAGTTAAGAAATAATTAGTTGATCCTAACTTAGCTACTAGTTGTGAAAAAAAAAAAATTGATTTAGAACCAACTTTATTAAACAAGAGATTTTTGGATTCTAGGGTTATCCTATTAAAACCATATGGTTACCACTTAAAATTCATAAATTAAAATTTTATCCTTTTAATGCTCAAAAGAAAAAAAAAATACTAATGTATAGACTATGGTATTTACAATTTATCACTAAAATTCACAAATCTAAATAATATTTGCAATAAACGATGAATCAATTCAATATTTACAAAAATAAAAAAGAGGTTTTTTTTCATTTTTTTTATGTCGCCCTAGAAGTACCTACATACCCACTAATTGAAATCAGACAACACATGGTTCATTTAATGAAAATTTTAACTTGTTGGTGTTTTTTATCTTTTGAAATATTTGCAATTTAATTTTATTAATTTTTCAATATTTGTAAAATTTTGTTGGATATACCCTATAGGCTACCAAGTTAATTTTTCTTTTTTCAGAAAATAGCATTTTCTAAGTGTAAAAAGAACATTCTTTTTAATATTTCTTATTTTTTTACATTTTTTTTTATTTTTTTATGTATTTATATGTATTAGCATGCACACACAACGTATATATATATATATATATATTATTATAATTGCCTACTACACCTATATATTTTTTTTATTTAAGCCAATATCATTTACTTTCTTTTTTTCCCTTTTTCTTTTTTTGGTTGTTTAAATAATAATAATAATAAATTTGGACTTACCTGGTTGGATGCATGGGTCGGACTTAGGTCTGGGTTAGACTTTGAGGTCGGATCTAGGTTAGATCTAAGTCAAATTTAGGCACATGGGGGGCAGTCGGATGGTAGAGTTAGCTGGCGGCTTCTAGGTAGTTTTGGGTAGTCCTAAGGTATCGGACAAGTTGGGTGGTGGATGGAGAATAATCCGATGGCGGTGTTTTGCTTTGAAATTAGTCGCAAGCTGGAGTTTTTGAGCTCCTATAGGCAATGGTTGGTGGTGGTTGTTAATCGGAGGCCGTCGAGGACCTTTGGATTGAGGAGAAAGCTACTAACTAAAGCTTTCTCCACTCATGAGTCCAAATGTGGCTTTAATTTGCTCCAATTTGGCTTCGATTGGGAGTAATTGAAAAAAATCAAAATCAAACCCTAAAACACTCAAAAACTAAATTTGAAGCTGTCGGAGTGTTTTTTATTGAAATTGCTTGTTGTTGATGGATCTTGATAGTGATTTCGACTCCTATTTATACTATTTAAGAGTCGAAGTAAGTGGGATTTGTTCGAAAAAAAGTTGGTGGAGCGCACGTAATTCCAAGCTTCTCAAAAGTGTTTGGTGATCCTCGAGTTAAATGAACTTTTAGAACGAGGATAAGAAGTTCAGATTAGGATTTCTAGAAGCTCAGATGGAAAATGAAATTTGAAATTCAAACGTTGACTTCGCACGCGAAAACAAGGTTTTTTTTTTTTTTCTTTTTTTGCGAACTTCAAATCAAAAAATGAACACCAACTCATAAGTTCTAAGACTAGATTTGGATCATAATCTGTAGTATCCTATGTCTTCTTCAAAACCCTTCAATCAATTTGGTGAAAATTGGAGCAAAATTGGGTAAAAAATGAGCTTGAAATGAGCTGACGAGGTGTCAAACAGTGTTAGAGGAGGAAAATGGGGCACGTACTTCACTCGTGCGCCAAACGCATGATCATGCGTAGCACGTATCCCCCACGCGCCAAACTAAAGAAAAAAATTGCCTCCAGCTTGAATCGAACTCGAGTCTCACATATGTGTGAGTATATGCATTTATCTAATAGGCCGTTGGCCTGTGCCTTGGTCATGTTGGTCACTCAAATAATATTTGGGTGGCCTAGACCGAGGCAAAAAAATGTGATTTCTTTTTTTTTTCTTTTTTCTTTTGAATCTTATTTTACATTTTTATTTATTTTTTCTTTTTATATTTTATATTTTATTTTCTTACACATATTCTACTTTACTTTGTCTGTTTTTTATTTTTTTGATTTTTTCTTATTATTTCAGAGGCAAAACTGGGGTGGCTATAACTGCCTTTGTTTGTGGCAAAGTTTGGGTAAAACATTGTCATAAAGACAAAACGGGTACTCGATTTTTGCCTTGGAAAGCACCTACCTAGAAATTGGAACTCCTGGTCCACTAAAGAAAACTTGACTGAGATAGCAATGGTCTTGTGATCTTTATCCTTAACTAAGGAATATATGGTAATGACTTTCAGTGAAGTTACTGCATCATAAAAGGTTACCCTCCCTACTTGCCTAGAGAAATGGGGGACAATTTTTCCTAGGTTTCTACTTTACATTCTAGAGGGCCTCGGTCTTTATCCTTCTTAAAGACTTAGATGGACTTCGGTCTTTTTTTTCTCCCTAAAGACTTGGATGGACTTCGATCTTCTTCTTTCTAAGGACCATATGGACTTCGGTCTTTTTTCCTTTTATAGACTCGGATGGACTTCATTTTTTTTTCATTTGTTATAAACTTAGATGAACTTCGGTTTTTTTCTTTCTAAAAACTCGAATAGACTTCGGTCTTTTTTCTTCCTAAAGACTTGGATGGACTTCAGTCTTTCTTCTTTCTAAAAACTCGGATGGACTTGGGTTTCTTTTCTTTCTAAAGACTTAGATGGACTTCGGTCTTTTTCTTCTTATAGACTTGGATGTACTTCGGTCTTTTTCTTTCTAAAGACTCAGATGGACTTCGATCTTTTTTCTTTCTAAAGACTCGAATGGACTTCGATCTTTTTCCTCTTATAAACTTAGATGAACTTCGGTCTTTCTTCTTTCCAAAGACTCAAATGGACTTTGGTATTTTTTTCTTTCTAAAGACTTGGATGAACTTCAGTCTTTCTTCTTTCTAAAGACTTGGATAGACTTTGGTCTTTCTTCTTTCTAAGGACTCGGATGGGCTTTGGTCTTTTTTCTTTCTAAAGACTCGGATGGACTTCGATCTTTTCTTTCTAAAGACTCAGATGGACTTCGGTCTTTTTTTTAAAGACTCAAATGCATTTCAATCTTTTTTCTTCTTATAGACTCAGATGGACTTCAGTCTTTTTTCTTTCTAAAGAGCATCTTTGAAGTCTTGCAAATTTTTTCTTCTTTTTTTATTTTTGTAAAAGACAGTCCTAAAATTTTTTTTTCCTAAAAGAGAGTTTTGAAAAAAAAAAAAATTGCCTCTTCTTTTTTGCAAAAGAGAGTCTTGAAAATTTTTTTTCTTTCTTTTAAAAGAGTGTTGAAATCTTTTTTTTTTTTCCAAATAAAAATCTTCTTCTTCTTTTTTTTCTTTTTTGGGAACAATTTGCTAACAAGTAAAGGATCTTATTGACTCTAAAAATGCAAATATGCAATAGCTCTCCCTCATTGTTTATCCATTTATTTCTTTCTTTGAAGATCATTCTTTGGTGGCCTCTTCCCATTTTGAGGAATAGTAACCTCTAATTTTAGGATTTTTGACTTTATGATTTCGAGGCATATGAATTCTTATCTTTTTCTTCATTTCCTTAATCTTAAATCGGATATTTTTATGCCTGATGTGTTTAGTCAAAGAGGATTTCCTCACTCTCTTTAGCTTGTTTTCGCACATGGCTCGGATTCCAAAAATTATTGTTCGATTTGTAAATGGTACATCTAGGTTAATCTACTAGGTCTTTCTCGGGTTATGACTTAGGCCTTTAGTCATTGTCTTATAATAAGAGGGATATCATGTATAGGCTATTTAGCAAATTTTATATTCATACCTCTTCGGGTTTTCCAAGTCAAGAACTCTTTCAAAATAACTAAAGTAGGCTTGCCCCAATTTCAAAAATGACTTTTATTAAGGATAATTTACTCCTAATGATCAAGAGAGCTTCCATAAAATGATGGTAAATGCAGTTGTAATCATTGGGTGTGATGGAGATGAGTGAGTATATTTGGGTTTTGAAGTATGCCCATTTTCCTTATTTTTTGGCTCAAACACTTTAATTTAGCTTTGCTTTCCTTCTTTTATTTTTTTCCTCCACCTTTTTTCTTTCCTTTTTTTTTCCTCTTCAAAGTGTAGGCTTTGTGTATGAAGTTGAAGCTCTCTTTTCATTTTAAAAGGACTTAACTCATCATTAAGATAATTTCACTTTTAAATTGATGCAACTATGGCAAGCATAAATTAGTTAATCTATTTCTTCTTATTGATGACCCTTACCTCCTAAATGCCCCATTATGGGGTAGTTCTTGACAGGGTTTCACTTTAGAAATCACTTCTTTTAAAAGGCCCAATGAGGTTAATAAGGGATAAGTGTATTTAGGCTATTGAAATGAATGTCTGGTATCATTTTAATCTTCGTACCAAGTTCAAAATGGACTTCTTTTAAGAATGAAATTTATAAGTCACCTTAACATCACTCAACTCTCAAATGTTTAATGGTTAGTGTTTGGTATTTGGTTGCCTCTTTTCATCCTAAAATTTCAAGCAATAAAATATCCACAAACAAACATTTATTCAAATTGCCCCTTGAATAATCAAGTATTTCAAATTATCCTATAAAAAGATAGACGATTTATTTATTACAAAGATATGCACCATTATTAGAGATGTAACCGGGTTGGCTCTTATAGGGTTTCCGACCCACCCGACTCGTTAAAAACCCTATAGGATTATAGGGTCGGGTTTGGATATATAGTAAAAACCCTATAGGGTTATAGGGTCGGGTCTGGATCATATAACAAACCCAATGGATACCCGATAACTCGGTAATATAATCAATAAATAAATAAAAACATTATTAAAGGAGCAAAGAGATAAAAAAAGACATGAAGGAACTACTATCTTTTTTGTCTCTAAGGATTTTTTTTTATATTTATGGATTAGTTACAGATTTAGAACCTTTTATTAAATTTTGCTGAAGTCATGTTTGCTATAGAAATTAATATTATTTGTTGTCCGTTATATTTTAGTCCGAACATGAAATTTAATTTAACCATATTTTTAAAATATTATACAATGACAAAAGTAATATATTAATGTGTTTAAACGTTATACAATGAATGTAAACTACAACATTTTCTATCAATTCTACATGCATCATTTCATTTTTTGAATGTATAGGAAACTTATGCTAGAAGTACCGGCTTCTCTTAAATTTATTATTAAAATTTGAAAATAAGTTTTTTTTTTAAAAGGGTTATAGGGTTATAGGGTCGAGTTTCGGGTTCTAAATCAAACCCTATAGGGCGGGTTTGGATATAGTATCAAAACCCTGTAGGGTTATAGGATCAGGTCTGGTAGACCCTATAGGGTAGCGCGTCGGGTTTCGGGTTCATATGATCCACCCGAAACCCGACCTGGTTGCATCCCTAACCATTATCAATCCTCTCTTTTTGTATTTACTAATCCTTTACAAAATGCTTGCCCCTATTGATATTAGCCAATAAGTTCAATTATTGCAGATGGTATATTATCTTACCGGATGGTAGTAGCAAACTCTCGATACTTAAAGAGGACTTGCTTGAAATCCTTGCAGGAGTTAGGATACAGTTGTTGCTACTAGCTGGCTTAATAGATTCTAGCAGCTCATGTTTAGATAAGCTCAGCATCAATCAAATCTTAGACTTTGTTCTTTAACCCCTAACCATGTTCAGTGGAATGACCTTTTTGGCCCATATGGCATTCAAATTGGGCATTAGGATCATATTTCTTTAGCCTGTACATTTCTTTTGGGATTTCATACGTTATCATGACTTGGACCATCGGAATCTTGAATTGTGTGAAATGCCTTCATGATGTTGAGCGAACTTTTCCGTTCTAGCCCAATCCCTTTGAAGTCAGAGGCTTCATCCTTTTTCTTGGCCCGTTCTCGATTTTACAACATGATGACTCCTCATGAGTCTCATGAGATGGTACTTGACTAGCAGTATGGTTCAAATGCTGAAGTTTGTCTAACATGTATTTCATAACCCGTTCTAGGGTTTCAATCCTCCTTGCCATTATTGCAAGTCTTTATTCTAAATTCTTATGGGCTCCTTTCCTTTGGATAATTGGAACTTAATCCTTCTCTTGAAAATAACTTCTTTGATCTGAAACCCCTCGTATGTTGATGTTATTGAAGGTAGATGCTGGAACACCTATGAATTGCAATTGGATCACTTTTAAGTCAATCAAGTCCTGGATTTTATTTGTTAATTCCCAACGATTCAAGTAGCATGCCTTGTTGACCCATGTGGTATTCACATTGTGCATTAAGGTCATATCTTGTGGCTTATACTTAGATACTGGCTCTTTAGGGTTATAGCAAGTGGCCTTTTTCAATTTATAGTTAACTCTAGATAGAATAATAGGGATATAAGAGAATCTTCCCTTGATGTTGTGTATACTTGTTGTAGTTTTTTTCCTACTGGGTTGACTGTGACTTCTCTTAATATAGGTTATCATCGGCCTTTTTGTGAATTTGAAGTTAGCTAGAAATAAGGGTGTCTTCAATTGCCCCCTGCTTACTATTTCAAAAAATCTTTGTGGCACATTCAACAAGATGGGAGAAGAAAAGCTCCTCCAGGGTATTTATGAGGGTGAATACCAAATCGTTCTTTACAATAGATATGGCAACTATAGCTACTAATGTCTTCTATCGTTGAGCATATTCCTTCTTATCCTTCTTCTTTTTCATGTTGCAAAGATCCCACATGGATGGGGCGACTCAATATTGAAATAGTATCGGTTGTAAAATAACCTAGACAATTTGTCCCAAGTATCAATCTTGTCGAGGTCTAATTGGGCATACCAGGTGATGCCAGTCAGTGAGGCTAGAAAAGTCTGAATCATTAGCTGCTCATGCTGAGTATATTGGCTCATCTCCCTCACATAGAGCCTAATGTGCAATTTGGGGTACCCTGTGCCGTCATATTTCTCAAAATCCGACATATTGAACTTTTTAGGAAAGTGCCATCTTGAATCGCAGGAAGGCTTGTGATCCCAGCTTGTTCAACATCATCAGCCTTCTCAAATGGAAGGACAAGCCCTTTTTTCCATTTCCTCGCTTTGATCCTTTAACCCCTTTTTAGTTCATTAGGGTTAGGCTCAAATGTTTGAGGCACGTAGTGTGCTTCTTTGTCTTCAATGGGCTAACCTTTGGCCCTCTTCGAATTCCAGAATATCATTTAAATGGGGGTTAGAGGATTTTCAATAGTCCGATGCTTTGGGTAAGCATTTGCATCTGCTCGGCCATCTTGAATGTTGTTTGCTCAAGAGATTGGATTTTCTACTTAGCAGATGAATTGAAGCTAACGTTGTTGGTGGTGGTGGTGTTAGCCATTTTGCACTGATATACTAAAGAGATTAGCTTAGCCTGGTTAAAAAACAATTTCAAGTGTGGTAAAGATCTATCCTTGTTAGCAAATTATAGACTTGAAACCAAGGGAAAAGAATACCTATACTGAAGGTGGTTCTAACTAAAAAAGACTCATAATTATCTAAAAGAGGAATTGATCTAATGGATGATCGGACTATATACAATCTAAAGACATTTACAAGCATTATATCTTTATATATAAACATTATTGCCATATTCTACAAAATATTCATAATCCTAGTAATTTTTTTTTTCTTTTTTTTTTTTTTTTGAAAAAAGAAGGTCATATTACAAGAAAAACTAATTTAGGCAAGGAGATATTTACACATTAAAAATAAAAAATAAAAAAATAAGACTAGCGATAATTATACTAGTTTTTCTTTGTCTATATATTTTTTATATTTTATATTTCTTTATTTTATTTTTTTTTTTACAAAGACATATACTACGTGAAAGAATATGCGCATGATACATATGTTACATATCATACATGCAAGTCACACAAATGCAGATATGAGGGTTGGCAACTAATTAGTGGTGAGGCAATCGAGAAAATTTTTCCTTTGAGTTACAACTTTATTTGAAAAAATTTAAGTGGAGATATTTACATAAAAATGATTTAGAATTAAAAAAAAACAACTATAACTCTTTTTTCTTTTCAGTATGCCCCACTAACTATTATTTATTTGCCAACCCATGATTATGAATACAATTGGGTGGCTTCTAAAGATTCCTCAGTCTAGTGGATCGTGGATCAATACTAAACCAAAGCGAGAGGTCATTTTATGAACAAGAAGGTGGAGATGCCATAGCCCTCATATCCGACTAGCGACCTCTCTACCTAGGGCCCTAAGACGGGCTAGTTCTAATCATATCTAGCATGCATTTTCATAAATTCACCACCCCCCTCCCCTAGCTAAAGATATCATTTGAATCAATTAAGGCTATTTACAAAATTTTCTTCTTATATGCATCACTTAAAGAAAAAATTTAGTACAATTATTTACAGATTAATAATTATACATATAACGTACAAGATCGAGCATAAAAGGAAATAAACTTTAAATTTAAGAATTTCAAATGGCTAGCCCTCGTAAAAAAATAGGCGTCTCTAGTGGAGTTGCCAAGCTGTCAAATTTGGATTTTTCGCTTTCTGATTTTATTCCTTTTAATCTGATTCGTATCAAACCCAAATCCATTTAATACGAACCATCAACTAATAATTAAAAGAAATTTGTTTTTTGAAAAATTTGTAGGAGTCGTCAACCGATCAAAATCGAGAAAAAATTGTAAGTTAGAATCAATGGATTAATTGAGCATAACTTAGCCACTAGTCAGCGAAAAAAATTGATTTAAAACCAACTTTGTTAAACCATAGATTTTTGGATTCAGGGGCTATCCTATTAAAACCATATGGTTATCACGTAAAATTCATAAATTAAAATTTCATCCTTTTAATGCTAAAAAGAAAAAAAAATACTAATGTATATACTATGGTATGTATAATTTATCACTAAAATTCATAAATCTAAATAATTTTTATAATAAATGATGAATCAATTCAATATTTACAAAAATAAAAAAGATGTTTTTTCATTTTTTATGTCGCATCGGAGGTGCTTAAGTATTTGCTAGTCGTAATCAAATAACACGTAGTTCTTTTAATAAAAATTTTAATTTGTTGATTTTTTTTTATCTTTTGAAATCTTTGTAATTTAATTTCATTAATTTTTCAATATTTGTAAAATTTTTTTGGGTATAACCCTATAGGCTACTAAATTGATTTTTCTTTTTTTAGAAAATAGGATTTTCTAAGTGTCAAAAAGACCCTTTTTATTTTAATATTTTTTACATTTTTTTTATTTTTTATGTATTTATTTGTATTAACACGCACACACAACATATATATTTATATATTAATATAACTACACTACACCTACATATTTTTTGGTTCTTTTTTTTTCTATTTGGGCAAAATTCATTTACTTTCCTTTTTCCCTTTTTATTTCTTTTGTCTTCTTTTTGGCTGTTTAATAATATAATAATAATAATAATAATAATAATAATAATAAATTAGGACTTACCTAGTTGGATGCACAGGTCGGACTTCAGGTCGGATCCGGGTTAAATCTAGGTTGAATTCGGGCGCACAAGGGCACTTGTACGGCGAAGTTGGCTAGCAGCTTCTGGGCGACTCTAGGTAGTCCCGGATGTGTCGGACGAGTTGAGTGGTGGATGGGGAATACTCTGGTGGTGGCATTTTGCCTCAAAATTGGCTGCAAGCTAGTGTTTTTTAGCTCCTATAGGCAATGGTCGGTAGTGGTTGTTGATCGGAGACCGTCAAGGAGCTTTAAACTGAGGAGAAAGCTACTAACTAAAGCTTTTTTCACTCATGAGTCCAAATATGCCCTTGATTTGCTCCAATTTTGCTTCAATTAGGAGTAATTGAAAAAAATCAAAATCAAACTCTCAAACGCTCAAAAACCGAATTCAAAGCTTTCGGAGTGTTTTTTTATTGAAATTGCTTGTTGTTGATGGATCTCGATAGCGATTTCAACTCCTATTTATACTGTTTAAGAGTCAAACTAGATGGTATTTGTTAAAAAAAAAGGTAGATGGAGCGCACGCAATTCCGAGCTTCCTGAAATTGTTTAGTGATTCTTGAGCCAGATGAAATTTTAGAATGAGGATAAGAAGTTCAAATCAGGATTTCTAGAAGCTCATATGGAAAATGAAATTTGAATTTCAAATGTTGACTTCGCACGAAAAAACAAGGTTTTTTTTTTTTTTTTGCGAACTTCATATCAAAAAATGAACACCAACTCATAAGTTTTAGGACTAGATTTGGATCCCAATCTATAATATCCTATGTCTTCTTCAAAACCCTTCAACCAATTTGGTGAAAATTGGAGCAAAATCAGGTGAAAAATGAGCTTGAAATGAGTTGATCAAGCAGAAAAAATAGTATTAGGCGAGGAAGATAGGGCACGTGCTTCACACACACGCCAAACGTTGACCATGCACGGCACATATCCCCCATGCACCAAACTAAAGAAAAAAAATTTGCTTCGAGCTTGAATCGAAATCAAGACTCGCGCGTGTGTATGCGTTTATCCAATAGGTCGTTGGCTTGTGCCTTGTTCACATTGATCACTCAATTAATATTTAGGTGAGCCAGACCGAGCCCAAAAATGTGATTTCTTTTTTTTTTTAATTTTTCTTTTGAATCATATTTTACATTTCTATTTATTATTCTTTTTTTTTATATTTATATTTTTTATTTTCTATTTTTTGACACATATTCTACTTTTCTTTGTCTCTTTTTTTTATTTGTTTTTTTTTTATTATATCAAGGGCAAAAATGGGGTATCCAGAGGCTCCATAAGGTACATTGTGTGTCTTGCCATAAGAAATCCATTTTAATTAGCTTGAATTTCCAGCATATGATTTTCAATGAAATCAACCATGGTATCTCCAAGATTAAGTCATATCCTATCAATAGTAGTGTGTAAAATCTAAATAGAACTCCATTCCTTGTATGCTCAAACTGCACTTCCAGTTTACATAATTGCTATGCAATTTAGCACTCTTAGCTAAATTTATAGTGATTGGTTTTATTGCTGTTAGAGTGCAATTGAAACTTTTAGCCAAAATCTCATCCTTACAGCTTGAGGAACTTCCCGTTTCAGTATGGATACTCAAATTTTCCTTCTTGAAATAGCCCATAACACACATGCTATGTTCTACATTATTGTTATCTTCGCCAATAACACACAAAGTAGGTTTAGCCAAATCACTTTCTAATTCCTCTACCTCTTTCTCAACATTATACCCACTAACGACTTCTTCAATTACATTAATTGCTTCAAGATTAATTACCTTATGTTGAATCATGACCTTGACATTCTCTATGTTGAATTGCACTCCATTGAATTCAATCACTCCTTTTGTAGGACACTTAAGAACTAACCATGCCTTAACAGCGATCTCCTTGGAGTTAATCTCATTAAGAGGTCTCCTAAATTCCTTTTAATAGTGACTTCAACAATTTCATTCTCCTTCACAACTAGATACTCTAACTTATTAGATCTTTCCTATTTACCATCCAGGGATCGGATCTAATGTGTCATGACACTCATGTTAGAGTTGTAAGTAATGGAATATGGTGGAGGTTTGTGGGGAAATTTAGGTTTCTGTAGTGATGTTTTTGTTGTATTTTGGATATGCTTTGATGTTAATTTATGGTGTAGATGGTTTGACAAAGAGTTAGGTAGGCTGATTTATGGTGGTTTTTTAGGCAGTTTTGGGTATTTGCTTGTTGGGATGTGTTTCAACATGGCTTTGAAGAATGGCTTTCATTAATGGTGAATTGGTGTCATCATTGATGGGGTTAAGGTTTGGTTCTATGGTAGTGATATAGGGTGAATTTGGGTATAGGTTTTCTAGCATAATTTTGGGTTTAATGTTAGATTCGTGGCTGTAATCTTGTAAGCTTTTAAAGGTGGATGCTTGATACAACTTAATTGGTCTAATCATTCTAAGAGAATGTTTAACTTCATGTTTTAACCCACTTAAAAATATGCTAATTTGATGAGATTCTAGTAGTGTTGGATCAATAGAATTTTCAAACTTCTCTATATATTCTTAAATCGTACTTATTTGTTTAAGTTCCTTAACCTTAACTTGTTGTGCATCATCGTGTATTGTTGTTTGTAGATTATCTTCCTTGAACTTTCAAATTCAGTATGCATAGGCTCCGACGGCGTTGCAGCAAGCACTTTGCCTTACAAATCCACTCTAAATGGTAACCTAACACAAGTATTATTTCCTTATAATTGTTGTTGCAACTGATCACGATTCTTACTTTGTTTATCTATTGTAGCTTTTTGCTTCTTGAGAGTTTCAACAAATACTTGGATCCAACCATCATTTTTCTCAGTTTTCTCCATCATTACCTGAATTGCTTTCACCAAGTGTTTGATTTCTCGAGAACTAGCCATCACTATTGTTGGCTCTTATACCAATTGCAACATGGAAGCAAAATTTACAAGATTACACACAAGGGAAATGGTCTAGCCGAATGCAACTAGAATAGGATTAGCTAAATGCAGCTAAAGGTTGCTCAAATGCAATCAATATGAAGTAAAAAATTGTATTTTGTTTTCTTCTTCTTCTTCTTTTTTTTTTTTTTTTTGTATTACACCTCCTACATACATACATAAAGTAGGAATAACATATTGCTCCCTATGGATATCACTTGATGATTGGCATGTGCAGAATCTACCACGTCACCAATTTGGTTACATAAAATATTCTAGAAGCTGTTTCACTATATTTCTATATTACTACATCAAGGGTGTCAAAACTAATTGATATTATTAGTGATGTTGGACTATAACTCATCTTCGTTAATTAAAGCTCCAAATCTAGCTTTTGCTTTTTCTCTTCTTTCATGCCCATTTAACACATTCAATACAACAAGCCTAACCTTTTTTCTCATTCGGTCACCATTAGCTTCTAGCATACTTCCAATTTGTTTTGACAACACCTCACTTGACTTGACTTCAAACTCATTACTTGAGTTCAAATTTACTTTCATCTTCACAAGGTTTTCTACCCTCACAAACACTATTGCACATAGTATAAAAAATGTTTATTCTGTGTAATGCGAAACAATAAGGAATTTATATCTCTTATTTTCAATTATGAAACAAAGTAACACATTAGAAATCGAAAAAAGATTCATGAGATATTACATGCCAGTATTTGTGGCGTGTAAATACCAATTAAAATTAGACACATATATTAATGAAATAAGTACTTTTTAAAATAATTACCACTCGTGATTTACATACTTATATATCTTAAAATTTAATTGATTTACATACCATACGTACATAGCATGTGACATATAATACCTATCGAATCCTTTCTTAGAGGAATCACTATTCCTTTGTAGCTTTATCCAATTCCGGTTAGCCAAAAGTTTCAAATTCCTAATTCGAGGTTGAATTTTGTCGACAAAGAACTACCAAGAAACTATGGAACAAAGAGACTGGGGAGGGGTAGAAGTTCTTATGTTTGGAGAAAGAGAGAGAATAAATCGTTTGTTTTTGCTTAGACCCTTTTAACTGTGCGAGGAAGAATTCAAGGGTTGTGTCTTCATCCAAGGGACGAGTTCATTCTTGAAAAACCAAAAAGACTTATATTAAGTAATCTAAAGAGATTTTATGGGAAATTTAGCGGAATATCACTTAAAATAAAATATCTTTTTAAGATATTTCATGCTCGGTACTCAATCTTGGCACCATTTTTGATTGAATACTAAGATCCCTACACATTCAAGATTCATTTAGAGAAATATTCAAATATTTTTCAAGGTCATAGTTGGTAATTTGCACAATACAAGATACTAGATAAAATATAATGAAACACCACAATAAACTATGATTAGACACATATGTGCTTGTATATGTATATGCATATGCATGTGCATATAATGATTGTTTAGTATAAAAGTATAAGATAAAAGATGAAAAATATAATAGTTCAACATAAGATATTAAGAGCAAACTAAAATATAACTGAACTATATACAATAAGGTAACAATTCTAAATTGTTTTAAGTATTTTAAGCACAAAACTACTCTAGGGCGACATACTTTTCACGGATGATATAAAAGTCTGTTACCTTGGCGCACATGATAGATGAGGAAATAAAGTATTACCTTTTAGCTCTTTGCACTTTGGCAGATAATTCACCTTTCTCTTGGTCATTATAATATTATCATCATTATTTATGGGAATAAGGAAAAGAAAAAGGATTATTTTACGAATACAAACACTATCCTATATTTAGGTTTCAAAGATTTGGAAAATTTTGTAACGCAGAGTCCAAACTTGTCAAAGTTTTTCACGTTCGTTGAATCTCATTGTATACCTGGCAAATTAAATAAATAAACCTAATTGCATATGACTAATACGAGAAGTACCATCTAACCCCATGTTAGCACCAAGACTTGTCAAATTATTATTATTTTAACAACTAACTGACATATGTTTCTCTTTCTCTTTTACTTCAATTTATTACATATTGTTATGTCTTTTAAAATATTTGTGTGAAATGGAGGAATCTAATTTGAAAGTTGTAACCAAACCATGGGCTTAAAAGGAAAAAGGAAGAAAGAAAATGGTGGGGCCTTCGTAATTTGGAAGCATGTTGTAGTACGTGTTAGGAAGCTATTGCGATGATTATAAAATGAAAGAATCTTCAAATAGAAAGGATTTTTTATTTTCATCTAACTCAATGTTTTCTAATCGCTTTTAGGCTATATATAAAAAGAAAACAAATATTATTATACAAGGTTATTAGTGCTGAACAAGTTTACACACACACGTATATATAATGAAGTAGAAGAAGAGAATGAACAATTAGTTGGCAAAATTTGACAAAGACCGATGTCATAGTTTTATGATTTTAGGTCCCTATCTTGAAGGAAACGAGCCAACAAAAAAATATCATCATATTTGGTGGTGTTATACATTAGTCTTAGGACCGATTCTTCCTTTTAGACCCTCAAAATGATAATTTTTCTATTTTAAAAGGTCTTAGATTTGTTATAAGTCTTTATAGATAATTCTATTATTTATGCCATCTATAGCGTTTTATTTCCCATTATTTATTTTGTATCTATAAGTTTTAAGACGTCTCTAATTTTTATAGTTTTGAGTTTTATTTTTGATAATTTTTTATTTACTTATGTATGTACGTCCTTGAGTAAAGAACAATTCAGTTTTCATGTACAATTATGAGGGGCTTTGCTCTCTTTTTTTCAAATTTTCAAATTTTTTCTTTATTTTTTGGAATTTGGATGTCATTTACCTAGATATCCACATAATCACATGTAATTGAATATTACATTTGGACATTTTTGTGTGCACATTAACAAATTATGATAAACCCCTTTTTCTTTTGTTGCATCACATATATATATATATATATATATATAAATGAATATCGATATACATAAAAGAATTGTTGGTGAAAAAAATAAAGTTGTTGAAATTTTATAGGTTAAACATTTAAAAATGAGCACCTGATAAGCCTGTCAATGTAAGGGATTTTAAAATATAGTCTAAGTCGAACGTATTGGTGGCAGGCCTCTATCGTACTATGACTCCTGAACTGGATTTATTAGTTGTCCTATTATATTTATCTTATCTTTAAAAATTAATTATTATATGCTTGGCTGAATATATAGACGAAGCTTCTACAGTTTCATTGATGTGATTATTTAGTTAATCATCTAACTATTAAAATAAACATAATAAATAGAATATTTATTATTTTAATAATTCGATCACGTTTAAGTATGATATGAGCCGTTGAATGGTGGTGAGGCCTATCGTATTAAAATTAATAACAAAACTATAGAATTTTTCCAATAAGTTATGGCAAGTTGATTAGGAAATTTAGAAATTATTGTAGGATGGGCCTATTAATTAGATAATCTAATATTACATTACTGCACTAGAAAATGCAGTTAAAGTTTCCAGACACAAATAATTTGTATAATCATTGTTTTTCTATGAAGACAGAACCCTTTCTTTTTTTTTTTTTTTTTAATGTTCCCCCTTACCCATTTTCTTTTAAATTAAACTATATTTATGATCGTACATGAAAAAACATTATAGAAAATATTTATTAGTAATTTGATGTCACTGTGCAACATATGAGGCAATTTTAGCTTGGCTCTATTTTAATGTTATGTTTGGAAGAAGGAACGACAAAAAATTAGAAAGAAAATAAGTAAGAGAAAAGATTAGATAGAAAAGAGGGTGTGGGAAAGATTTTTTTTTTTTTTTTTTTTTTTTGAAAGGAATGGGAATGAAAGATAAAAAATTAAATATTTTTATTTATTTGGAATTGCCAAAAAAATCTTAAATTTGAAAATTGTTTCATTTATTATAGTAATTTATTTTGTTGGAAAGAACTAGGGATACGATACAATCAAATCGAAATGGTATAATATTGAATTTGATTTCAAGCTCAACTAAAATTTTTAAAACCTCGACCCAAATGGTAGCATACAAACTCGAGTTCAACTCAATCAAACTTGTTTAGATTCAATTTATTAAAAAAATATATTTTTTAATTTTAATTAAAATAATATTAATATTCAAATATAAGTCAAGCTCAACTAACTTTAATATTTGACTCGTGTGTAATTATGCTTGCAATCTTATTGAGCTAAAAATTATAAAGGTTGAACTTAATTCAATAAACTACTCTAATAGTTTGCACAGAAGTTTAAACTCTACTCAATTATTATTTTAATCGAACTTGGGTGAAAATCAAGTTGAGCTCAAGTAATTTGTAAACCGACTTGATACGTTTATAATCCCTTAAAAGAAAGTGCCTAACGTTCTTCGAATAGCAACGAAAAAATAGCAGATTGTCCACTATAATTCAAGCGTCCACAAATATGGGCGCTCTCTATACTACTTTTTTATAATACTATGTATTTTGCTATCAGCTATATGTTGCAATATATTATTTTTCAGCTCTCTTTTATGTCTTTGATATATTGTCTTTGCCTCAATTGTAACTGTAAATTTAATCATACCATTTTTTTTTTCAATTTGCAAGTAATTTCGTTCTTTTTATTATGATTTTCTGATTGGATAAAGATTTTTGCAAATTTCTACAACTAGTGCGTCTAGTCCTTTCAAATAATTCCATTACTCCAATGAAAAGTAAAAGGTTGCAATATGGAAAGTGACTATAGGTATTCACTTAATTCTACATATTGCTAGCAATCATTATGACTCAGTAGAATTCAGAAAAAAAATTAATTAATTAAATATTGTTTGGTCATATTGAACAAGAGCTTTGTTAAAATAAAATATTCAAAAAGAAAAAAAAAAAAAAAAAAAAGATTTTTTTTATTCCCACTAACTTGATACACATGTTTCTATTTATGTCAATATACAAAAAACTCATACATGGAATTTCTAAATAAAAAAATTTGATGAAAAACAAATCACACAAAACATTATCATAATCGTAAGCATTATTTTAGATGAAATATGCATTGCCTGATAAAAGTTCTATTGATTTATTCGGACTGTAATGATGAACATCACATCTGCTCAAGAACTTGAAGCCTTTTTCCAACCCATGGTGGTGGAAAGTTTCACATCAATTGTTCTTCTCATATTGAATCTATGTGTTAAGGTGGTATTGGGTTTAACAACGTCAACTATTAAAAGGTAGTTGATATTGATCATATTATAAGAAAACTAAAATTTAAAGATAAAATTTTTATATGTAAAAATAAAATTTTACCAGAAAAATCATTATGTTTGATTGATTTTGCAGAAATATAATTTTGTTTATCAATTTTTAATCGTAGAATTATTATCTTTAAAAATCTTTTTTTTATAGTGATACACACGTGTATATATACCAATAATTGATTACGTGTTTGTAGCATCTATCTATTAATCAGGTATAGTGGAAATATTTTATAAATAATTTACTAGGATCCTAGAAATTTAAAGGGACATGCAAAAATATGTGGAATTTTGCATTTAAACATATGCAAAGCATGTAGATTACAAATCTTATTATTATTATTATTATTATTATTATTATTATGTTCTATATCCCAGGATACCAGTACACGCGAGTGATTGGTACAGGTGCACATGAATTTTGCAAATAATTAGAAAATTTTCATGATTATACAAAAAATGGTTTTCGTACATTTAACTCCAAACATGCGTCAATTTGTTCTGATAACTTCGAACATATTTGCAAATTTCATTCTCAACACGATCCCAATATAAAAGTAATTGTAAGTAAATTGATTAGAAAGTGGTTAACTTATTATAGGGGAATTCCAAACATTATTCTTGTTGCAATCATTTTAGTCTCGTTTCGACATCAAAAGGCTTACAAAATATCTAATTTTATTATTATGAATATAAATGTCTGACAAATGAATTATTTTCACATTTTTCCACTTACATATGACCATCTAGCTCAGATCAATCCCCCACCTAGGCCCCCTTCTACAAAGCTTATATGACTCAAAACATGGAAAAGTACAGGGACAGGGAAAGTTTAGAGTTCTAAACCGAACTTGATAATTATATGATGCAGCACAGAAGCGTTCAATAACAGAAACCAATTCAATGATTGATTTCAAAACGTAAACTTAATCATACAATTGCTGAGCAATTACAAATTTAGAGAAAACTTTCTCAAAATAGAATTTCAAAAGTTATATCATATATCAAATGTCTTATCCTTTTACAAAAATCCTAAAGACTATTTATAGCATTACAAAGGAAATCCAAAAATAGAATTCTAAAAACAAAATAATAAATGCAAATAATGACTAAAGAAAACCTAAAAATAGAATCCTAAGAGTCAAAACCGATAATTAATGCTGAAAATAAAAGTTAGCAGCCTATCATTAATGTTGGCGGTTTCTAAACTCAAAAGTTGAAACTGTCAGTAATAAATGCTGACTTTAATTGAGATTCTGATGCTGCATTATCATATAAGTAATACCTTTGAGTTTAATCATAGCAAAAGGCAGAGTTCTTGGACCACTTAATTTTGATAACATCTTCTATTAAAGATGTATTAAATAGGATTGTAGAACTATACGATACCATATATGGGATGTAAAGATTTTATAATCTTATTTAGCATATCCACTATCAGGGTGCTATAAAAATAAACAATCGAAGAATTACCCATCGTTTTTTCAGTGGAGAAAACATATCAACACGTTTCCAATCCTTTGTCGCATGACATGACTGCTTTTGGCAACTCAGCTCTAGTATCCATGGTTATCGCTAAACAAGCATTTAGCATAGTGGGACTTATTTTAAGACGACCACACGACTGGTTTATCAATAGTCTCGTGGAAATGCTTGCCTGCATCGATGGCTGACACGAAGCAAACAAGAGGGAACAAAAAGCATACGGCACCATGTAGCTTTAAAGATGGCTACTGAATTCACTTCGATACATCAAGTCGAATTACGAGTTAACCCATACCCAGAAACACTGATCACCGTGGGTATGATTGAAGATTCAGCATTGCTTTAAAGTTTAAACACTTAGGTGGCACATCAACATTTTAAACAAACCTAATTTTTGAAAAAAAAAATCATCACTTTATTTTTAAAGTTTTTTCAAATCATACATTTAACAAAATAAAAAAAAAAATAAAAAACGTGAAATTCCACATTCCAATTCCCATTTTCTAATTATCATCTTCCTCAAAGATTTTAAAGATAAAAACAAAGTTTTTTATATAGGGTCCTTCATGTGTTTTTAGAATTTGTGGGTTTCTTATACTTTTAAATTATACATTTAACAAAATAAAAGAATAAAAAAGAAAAGACATGAAGAATCTTATTTTTGGGATCCTTAGTAGACTTCAAAAAGTATAAATACCTCTCCCCATAACTAGGATCCTCAAAAAGGTGTGCTTTCTCATATAAAATCTTATATCAAGAACCCAAAATGAGAACACTCTAAGGATTATAGTACTGCTAGATATCTCTCTAGGTTAGGTCCGAACCAGAACCCGCCCAACTCGATCGGCAACAGCGAGTCCAGCCATGGACTAGTCAAGAAGGCCTGTTGTGGTCCGCAAGTCCAGCAAGTCTGAATGAATCCCTTATTAAATAAAAATAATTAAAAATTAATATACAAATTCAAAAGGGATAGGTCACACCAGCCCAACTTGCCCTAGGACCAATAAGGCTACAGGTTAGACCTGCCCTAGGATCGATGAGTCCATGGGTTGGACCCGCCCCATCCCATATCCGGGGCAATTACGTGTCAAGAAAATTCATATTCAAACCCAATAGGTCAAGTCTACTGGTCGGACCTGAACCACCCGAGAGACGTTTAAGTACTACCTTATTATTTTCTGCACTCTGGTTATTTTTGCAACTAATCAGCAAGTTACACATACAAAAAGTGAGGTTTTATGTCTTCCTCTTATTTTTATGCTATGAATTTGTATTAATAAAATTATGGAATGGTTCTTGCCCTTATGTATGGTTTTTTCTTTTTTTTTTCCCCCTTTCTAATGGGACAAATAAAGCAGTGACAATTCACCAATACAATAATTATAGTAATTACATATTCACGATGTTGTAAAGTTAAAGGAAGCTATAGTAAAGCAAGAGCGGGAAAAGGAAAGTAATAATAAACTTTTTAAAAGAAGTTAAAAAAAATGCCACTGGGATCAAAATAATCCTAATTTTAGGCAAGTTGACTTCTTTTCTTCAAGAGACGAGATCCTCATTAAGAAACAAGGTCAATTAAAAATCCTTTCCCCTACCCAAAGAAAAAAAAAAAAACAACCTCCACATATCTCATAAATCACTCTCTTTTTAAATTAATAGTCCTGAACCTAATTCATTCATTCACATTCCCAAACTCAATCCATTTAATCATAATAGTTTTGTGAAACCTTTCACCATAAACATAATAAAAAACTCATAAAAGATAATAAGAAATGAATGCATTAATATTTTGTTATTTACACCAAAAATATATAAAAATTATGCATACAACAAACATAAAAGATAAGAATCTATATACAACAATCATAAAAGATTACCACTGGGTATCTCGCTTCCCTCGTCCACGCTTGACAAAAGTCCAAGGGAATGGTATATACTAATGGACATCTTGATGGGGATGCTTTATAGATGGATCAACCCGTGTGAGTGTGTCATCCCCATCTCTACCACCAGCACTATAAGGACGAAATGAGATAGGATCTGGATCCACCTGAGTGAGTCTCTCCTTCATATCATGTAGTGATGATGGTTACCTCTTTTGTGAAGCAACAGGGGTATGGAACTCAGTGTATGAGATGTCTGGCATTGGGGCCTCTGCTAGATGACCATATGATTATGATGATGATGATGATGAATCAAGCTCATCATGACTGTGAATGGCTATACTCATTAGGTATGTGTACATGCAAGGGCGAAGGTTCGTCTCTGATATCTGCAACTCGAACTTGCCCTCGCTCCTGACCCTGACCTTATCTCCGCCCATGTCTCTCTCTCTATGGCCGTTGTCTCTATATAGGCTGAGGCTATAGGTCCTCCGGTGCTGGTGCAAGTGGTGGCACTGGATCATTCAAATTAAGCCTCATGAACTCCTTTACTATACGAATGATATCTCGCGCAATGGCAGGAGTGTTCTCTACCGGCATGTCGAGGACTCTATAAATGAAATATGCCTGCAAGCAAGAGCAAACATTTAAATCGGTGAATACCAAACACAATATATATCCATATATAGCTTATGTAGTCGTTGAAATTACCATATATCGAATAATGGCCCATATACCACTAATCCAATGCCTTGTGATCGCATGGTACCAGTCGAAATAATCTCTAGATGTGCCAGTGGGGACATCTTCTATCTCGACGATACAATCACACCTGTCATCCCATTTTACTACCCACTTGGCGTGCTCTACTGCCTAGTTCCACCTGAAATGCCCTCATAAGTCCAGCTCATGTAGGGCTCTCATATTAGCTGGAGGATCTAGGATCCCCTAGAAACCACCAAACTATCTAAGCACCCTGTCTAGATAGTAGTGCTCAACAATATGAAAGCAAACCAGGGGAATCTGTGTATGCCATATATTACTGCCAGCCCAACAATAGACAAGTAGAGAGTCAATAATAACATAGTATGGGTCTCTAACAACCTGATCAACAAAAAAGTGTACCATGCATTAGTAAAGACAAAAAAATTATACACATGTGAACACATAGAATATACAAAACAATACCTCGCTGGGGATCTATCCATCAACACATCCCCTATAATCAAACAGCTATGTGTGGGGGATCGAGTGACATCAAATGCGGCATCCTAATAACTGATGAGCGGGCATCCCATGGTAACTGTTGTGATCTATCAACGCAACGAGGCGATGTGTAAGAAGTGCTCATAGGCCTAGATCTGCAAGACTACAAAGGGTCCTGCTATGTTACCCATCTCGATGTGGGCAGCCATGCATAGTTGTCTGTATAGCCATGCTAAAGAAGCTGCTTCCCATACATACTGGCTTACTTTCCTTAAGTCATCAAGTAGTCGAAAGTACATCACATGAGCCAAATTGGATGATTTATCTGCAATAATAAACCTCCCTAATAGCAGTAGAATGTATGCCCTAACACGGCGTCGAATCACCAAATCATCTGCATGATGTGGTAGCACTCTAAAATGTCTATCCAAATATGACATCTTCAGTCGGCCACCATTTATATCCATACCTACCTCGGGTCTAACTCCTAATAACCGATGGCACAACCCAAGCCAATCCATCCGTGTCGTGCTTGTAACTAGCTGGCCATCTACGGGAATTCTGGTGAGTGATGCAATATCCTTTAACGTCACAGTCCACTCCCCCATCAACAAGTGAAAGGTATAGGTCTCCAGATGCCACCTCTCCACTAAAGTTATAATCAAGTGCCAATCCAGCTGTAAACTAGGCTTAGATAGCAATGGAACAAGCTGATTGTCTAGAACGATAGGTATGTCGTCCTACCGTCTCAGCATCGCCTCTCTATAGTGATAATGTAACACTACGTGCTCCTGCATTTGAAAATAAATCTATCACCAACATTATCTAAATGAACTAAGTAATTGGATGAAGAAATAATCTTACCTATCCTCCCATGCCAACTTCGATCTATGAACATGCTATCCTGTAAGTATGAAGTCATTGAGCAATCCTAGATCCATCTGTAAGGAAGAAAGTAATAAACAGTGTTAGTAAACACTTAAGTATAAAACGGAGCAACAACATATAAAGTATGCCACATAAGTGCAGTAAAATGAATCATGTGAACAGAAAAAAAATACCACTGTAACTCGACTGCCCCAACTGTCCTATTAGCCGCTGGCCTATTTGGAAAACTTATGATGTTGTGCCCTATTTGCCCACACGAATCACATGAATAACCTCGTAGGCCATATAGAATATCCATCTCATTCTATAAGCATTTTTCTCTAGGCCTACCCCTTCTCCTAATAAGTCTTGGGATAGGGCACCATTTTGGTAAGTCAAGAGGAGTCCAATTAGCATTATCTGCTGAAGTATGAAGGAACACCCATATACCCGTAGCTGATTCTCCCATTTGTACCATTGCCTAACTTAGGAATACACAATCCATGTGCAGAGTACCCATTACTACCATTACATGGGAGCATGGAATTTTATATGTCTGCCACTTATTGCATGTGCATCTACCTACACACAACTCCACATTTTGAATGTGATCTCCCTTTTGACCATACATAATTGAGCACAATTTAGTTAGAACCTCAAATATTCGTTCTTGATAGTCGAAACATGTTACTCAATGGGCACTTGATACATTGTTCCACCTCTCAAACTTCTTTGCAGCATACATTATTAGCAACTCACCCAAATCCATTGCTTTGCTAGCCTCCTATCTTTGCCTATTGAATATTGAGTTGCAATTATAAAATGTTTTTTCACTAATGCTGCCACAAGTAAGCACCGAGCATCTTTTAGAATGGAATTGTAATTTTCAGCTATTTTTGTTGTACTAACTCCAAACTTTATGCCTTTATCGTAAGATAAAGTCCTCATACATGGATGCAACTCACGAAATTATCTCGATGTCCATGGACTACTTTGCTTTGTTGCATTAAAGTAATCATGGAACTTTCTCACCTAGGTTTGGTATATTGTTCTTTTAACTAACTCCTTACATTCCTTACTTTTTGCCTTTGAGTTGAAGTTGTTAGCAACATACCTGATACACTACCACCAAGGCTAACCTCTAGGCTACACAACATTCTCACCTTCAACTGCACTCTTAATATCGACATGCCGATCCTATATCAAGCAAATACTTGGACGATCCTTGATAATGTGTTCCAACAATTTTGCAAGGAACTAACTCCATATGTCTTCTTTCACTTCATCGACAAGAGCATACGCTAATGGAACAATATGATTTGCACCTTCTACTGATACTATGATGAGCAGTTTGTACTTGTACTTGCCATACAAGAAGGTGTCATCAACTATAACTATGAGTCTGCAAACAATTAACAGATATAACTTAGTTAACTGATATCATTCTTTTATAAATAAATTGAAGCATGTATCAAAAACATACCTACAGTACTGGAACACTTCAATGCAATGAGCAAATGCCCAAAAAAGTTCGTCAAGGATGACGTGTCCTACTGTATCTGAATCCATGGCTCTCTACTCAACCTTTGTTCCTATATTTGCCTCTGTTATTGCATTAAGTATATGCAGGAGCTCCACATATGAGTCTTTCTAACTTCCATACACCTGCTCAATAGTTTTCTGCTTCGCTTCACGAATTCTCTTCATAAGAACATTATACCCAAACTCTTTTAAGATGGTCAATTAGATGTCCTTTGCCCTCAAATCTGGAGAATTACGAATCTCTAATATAATGCACCTAGACATACTAATGGAGTCAAATTGAGAGCAATCATGTCCAGTGATTTCATCCAAGCAAGTACGGAGTCCTTCATATAATGATGTGAAACCACCTGTCATACTTCTTGTAACTACATCTAAGTCTTCACTTGCAACCTCTATTATTGATATCAGTACATTCAACTACCCATGAACTTGGATCCAAGTTCATCACCTTGAAATTATAATGATTCGATTTATGCCACATTTTAACTGCTTGTATGAGATGATTTTTAGTCTCAAACCGCATCTCAACCTTGAATTTATTGTTGAAACTCCAATTTCCAACACTTATTTCCTGTTCATCATCAAATGTAGTATAACTACTATCAACATCAGTAGTGAAAAAAGGTATTGGCACTGAGCTCCTAACCGCATCAATGTCTGTGGGAGCTAAGAAACGGTGCCACTCATTTCTATTACGTTATATCCTGGTATCAGCATCTTTCTGGGGAAAAGCTTCCATATTATCATTTCCTTCATCATCATAGTCGTCACTGGATTCACTTGTAGAGGAGTCTTGCATCACGTGACTACAGGTTCAATCAGGTGTATTAATTTCAAAGTTACCTATATGCACTTGTGTGCTACCTATTTTCTGAATTGGAGTAAAGTTTGAGTCTACCAACCCTTGGCTAAGCCAATATTTCCATCAATACCCATTTCCTCTACAAGTGTATGTGACAATTCATTCTCAAATATTGGCACATACACAGGCACTGACCTTTCAATGTGCACCAACATCTACTATGCTGCATCACCATTAGTCACTGGAATAACATCATAGCATAGTTACTTATCTCCAATAGCTATCCTATGATACAGCTCAATCCGATGTGTAGACCTATTTACCTTAAGTCTATTGCCAATGATGCCGCTCATATGTTGAGTTTCTACTAATATTGACCATAGCAATTGGCCGCTTATCATAACCAAAACCATCATACCCTTTTATAATATTGCCATGAGTATACAATAAAAACTTTGCCTTATCCATTTCCTCACCTACCATGTCATCTCATAAAACATGGGGCGAATGCATGATATTTGCATCATGATTTATCTATTGCACTCTCCTAATATTTAAATATATTTGCTAATGTTATTATATCCACCCCAATCTTATAATAGTATATGATTAATGTGTATGATGTATAACAATATATAATTTCATAATTTGGTTCCTAAATTCAAAAACTACATAGTATAATTATAATTACACCAAATATTGTCTACAAGGCAGCATCAACAGCACATACTGTTAGCATGCAAATCACATTACCACTCTCAATACAACTCATCCAATACTACGTACAACACCCATCCAACATACAATGTACTTCATTATTTGACAAAAAAAATCCAACATAAAAAATTTGTAATTTTATTCCAAGTCGGCTTGTCGAAAAGGTAAAAAAAGGGAAAAAAAACATGGCAAGTCCTTAACATTAACCCATTCTCGAGCTACAAATTTCCTCAACCCAAACAAGACTAAGTAAGTTACTTTTCTTTACTAATCGTTCTTTCAATTTTTTATTATAATCAATTTTAGCATCTCAACACCCAATATACAACAATGCAACATCAATAATAGTAAAAATTTAAGCGAAAAATCAAAAGCACAAACCTATCGAGTTCAGCACAAATTTTTGGATTTTGCACACGAATTGCTTCGCATTTTCACAATATGATGACTTTTGCAATGCCTGGTGATCCAACCTATTCAATATGATGTCGTGATTTTTTGCAAATCCTTGTCACAATTAAGGAATTTAGGGTTAGGGTTTCGAATTTGGAGGTTTTGGGGGGATCTGTGGGTTTTTGTAATTTTTTAAAAGTTTGTTATTATTTTCCTTTTCCCAAGCAAGAACATAATAAATTATTGTCAAAAAAAGTGAAAAATCAAGTATAGAAATAGTAATCCAAAGACAATGAAACCATGGAATCTTTCATCCGACACCAAATTGAGGGGACCAAGCCGGTCTCATCTCAGATCCATCAAACCGGGCTAAGGCTAGAACGGGGTCTTTGCTCTCCTTTACTTCCAATTTTCTTCTCTAATTCAAAATGATAATCTAGTGCTCATTCTTGTCCAAGTTTTGAGACTGTTGAGTTCGAATTAGATGGTTGAGCAATTTTTCTTTCCTACGTGCTCTTTCCTTTTTTTTTTTTTTTTTTCCCATTACGTTTAGCCGGGCCAATTCATGGCTAGGATCATGGGCTATAGGAGGCTTTTGTGCTATAAAACTTAGCAATGAAAATCCCTATTTTTTGTGCAGATCATTTTCACCCGCCCTGCTTAACTCACACGATAAAATAGATCAACTCGCTACAAATCGATTGGCCTGTAAATCCATGAAATTTTTTTTTTTAATAAATATGTGTAAATCCATCAAAGTTTTAAAAAATTAAATTTAAAGTTAGTAACGATAAATAACTGTATATATAAGTACTACACTAAAAAAAAGAGAAAAAAAAAAGGAACTTAACCAAATGAAAAGAAGAAACTAAAACATTAATGTTATATAAGAAATTTTAAATTCTAATTTTAAACGTATCTTTTAAACTTTATCTATTTTATCCTAAATGTAAATAATCTTTTCAAAATTTAATTAAAAATAACATTTAAGTTTACTTTTAGTATGTTTGCAAAAAAAACAAAAAAAAAAATTAGCAGATTGATGAGTTAGCTCGCATAACCTACTAATCCGTGCGAAGCGGAGTGGGCCAGTGCATATAACCAGTAGACTAAAATAAGGCGGGGTGTATTTGCCTACTAAACCTGCTTGCTTAGCTATATGCGCAACATCAAATGATCAAAGGCTTGGCCATTTAGCATTCCACCACTCTCCGGTGACGTAATTAGTGGACTCAAAAAAGACTTAACGGCATTACAAGCAAATTTAGAATCATATGCATATAAATATCTGTAAAAAAAAAAAGGTATGAGGGTAATTTTATAAAATTTATATATCGTTTCTACTATTTATCTAAAATATATTAATACTTATATGTTATTTATCCAAGGACAAACGGTGTATCACTTTCCTAATTCTAAAACCCAATTTAATCAGGAAAACGATTGCTCAAATTTTTAGAATAATGCATTTAGTCCCCATTTTTTTATTAATTTTATCATTTGGGCATCCATGAATAGGATAAAGCATGAAAAACAAAACAAAAACAAAAAAAAAGAAAAAGAAAGAAAAGAAAGAAAAACCCTCAGGAAACCAATAATATAAGTAATGATAGCATTTATGTGGAGCTCTTTAGTCGGGTGGCACTTGTCATGGCTGAAGGAAAAATAAATATGAGAAATATATAGTATTTGTGGCCTCCACCTGCACCACATCTACACTAAAGTGACTTTCCAATGTGCGCTACGACTCGATCAGACTTTGTGATTGTGTGTTTGGTTAGTTTTATGGTAAGAACTTCCATGGTCGTTATTATTAAATTAATTATAATAAAATTAATATAAAAAAGTATTAAGTATTTCTTCACGATTGAAATAAATTTGAATAGTTAAATAATTATACAGAATTAATTCAATTAAGGACTGTATAACTTTTCTCTTATTACTTTTCATAAAAAAATTCTATTGTCCCGCTATTAATTTTGACGGGGCTAGTCTAGTCTAATCATCATTCAACTGCTCACACCATATCCAATTAAGATCGAATCCCCAAAATAGTTAATAGTATATTTACTATATTTATTTTAACAGTTAACAGTGTGAATAGTTATTGTTTCATATTTTAAAAAGTCAATGGAATTTTAAGTTTGGATTTTTTTTTTAGTTGTACACTAACTTAAATTATTCAAAACTTAATCTTGAAAATTTATCTTATTTATATTTTATTTGTTTTTGTCTTTAAAAACTATGGGGAAGATGATAATTAGAAGACGAGAATTGGGATGTGGAATTTCACTTATTTATAAAGAAAAGGGCTTAAAATATATATTTTATTTCATAGGAAAATTGAAATTTTGATTGGATATATTTTTGTAAAACTTCAAAAATTTAAAACATAAATAAGTTTAACTTGGGGTTTATTAGCTATTTAGTTTTATAAATGGGGAAAATATGTACTTTATTTCGTCTCTTTGATATCATATTTCGAAAAATATACGGTTTAAAAACAAACAGAAAACATACAAAAAAAAGAGATGAAAATAAACGGACCAAATCAATTACCATATGAGAAAATTGAAAAAATAAAATTACCGTTTAAGCTTCTGACTTTCATATTGTATATATGGTCCCTTTTTTCGGTCAATAGGCATTGTTAACAAGTTTGCCAAAAGAAAAAAAAAAAATCCTTATTCCATCACTAATAAAGAAACAAGCATATGAAAATACGCAAAAGTTTCTTCCTTTTAACCCTTTATAAGTATTCATAAGACACCCATTAACATTTTTTATATATGTATGTAACATATACCTTTTTGATTTTCAGGATCAACATAAATAGGATGGGATCATACATAGGACATTGAAATGGCACTTTTGAAACTCCCTACATAATGCATAGGATAATTCACATTTTCAAGTATATACGGTGCCATCTATAAGACTATCGATAGCAAGTGATATATTAAGTATTAATGGTGTAATCATAATTAAGTATAAATTTAAACTATTAAATAACTAATAACACCGATTCTCTTAAAAAAAATATAACTAGACTATTAAATTTTCCATATATCCATACATGTACCTTCTAATAAGTTTGGATCTTTAATTTATTTTCTAGATTTGTTATAAATTTATAAATAAAATTATCTGAATTCTTAAAATATTACTTGATATCGTTATGACACTATCTTTTTTTACTTTTTTTCCTTATAATCTCAATTACTCATTGTAGTATTTCACGAGAAAAATTTGAGTGCAAGATTAGGAAATCCCAATAAACAAGATAAAGAAAATAATCAAAAACAGGTATGAGAATATTATATTATTTCTTCTTATCACCAAAGTTTTTGAAGCGTTATCGCTTGTTAGTTGCTGCGTGCATCAAAACAAGATGGCATTTTAAATGGACCATTTGGAACATATTTTAATTACTTAATAATATAAGTCTGATCCTTGCAAGGTTAGTTGGATCCAAGCAGATTCTTGATTTTGACCCCTCGGACCCCAATATCATATTGTCTAAACTTTCCTATCCATTTTAGTCAAACAAATTCATTATACTTTTGTCTGATTCAATTTTGCATACAAATTTTAATTTTTAGTCTAATCATACAAGACACAGAAACTTCCAACTGGTGCAACCCCAAAATGCCAAACTTCAGTTTCAATTTCCCCACCTAACACACCTTAGATCTCAAAAACCAATTGTAAGTTTCTCTTTTCTTTTAAGGTTGTCATGTTCCTCCCCTTTTCACGTTTCATTGACATCGACAATTCATCATATAGTATCATTAGATAGACTAGTAAGTGTTCAATGTTGTCTCTTTTACATTTTTCTTGTGATAAGGTTCAATAGATTGATAACATGAAGGTACATGCCGTTCTGGGATATTGGTAATGGTAGTAGCAAGATATATATAAAGTTAAGCATGCTTTGAAGGAACTCCTAGGAGGAGAGTTCATATAACATGGTGATGGAAATTGTCATGTCTATACTTTTGTTGTTTGTTGGGATTGCTGTTTTGGTTGTAATACATATTTGCATAGTGGGAAGGGCTTTCAGGGAAGGTTACCAAAGTGGGGTTTTGGTTTCAAGAGCCAACAAAGGGATGGCAAAAATTACAAATGAGGATTTGAAAAGTCTTCCGTGTTTCGAATACAAGTCGGGGGATAAGGATAAGGAAACTGAGGATAGTTCATTTGATTGTGCAGTTTGCTTGGATAATTTCAGTGATGGTGATCGGTGTAGGTTATTACCAAACTGCAGACACAGCTTTCATTGTTATTGTATTGATTCATGGTTGTTGAGGACACCTATTTGTCCTGTTTGTAGAACCAGCATTGTTAACACAACCCCGGATGGCTCATCAGCTGTTGAAGCAGAAACCGAAGTTTCTAGTTCAAGAGAAATTGTTGTTGTTGAATTAAGTTGAAAGATAGGAGCATTTCTGTTTATAGTTGGCAATCCTTGATACGACAAGGTCCATTCTCGTATATTGTTGAATCTATTTTTTTACATGTTTCTGTGTTAGGATGCTCCTACTTTTGCACTAATTATTGTCCCCTGCATAGAAAAAAAACATAGCAGGTTGCAAAATTTCTTCCCTTTTTATGTCATGCCTGTTTTACTCTGCATAAATCAACAGACTGTTCTTTCAATCAGTGACCTATGAGTAGATCAGATTCTAATTTTAGTTGGTTCATTGATGGATATAACCTGAGACTGTGTCAAAAACTTTCTGGATTTTGTAGAGATATGTTCAAATATTTGTGACACTTACAATGCTAGCAGATTGTTATTCAAGGATATTGCGTTATATAGGTGAAATCGAGGTATACAATCCAATCCCAATTGAATCTTATTAAATAATAAAGATAATAGTCTACACAATATCTATAAGTTTAAGTTTTGAGTCAGATGGTTACGGTACTACCTTGAAAATATCATTAAATCAGGAGGTCGTGAGTCTAAATTTGTTGGTTCTATCTTTAACCCTATGTTGTAAAAATTAGATAGATTTTACCCAAACCTAGTGAAAACCGACTATCATGCAGGTATCAAAAGAGGCAAAATATAACCAGATCAATGGGGATTTTTCTCAAACTTTAAGAGGGAACAAGGTTGTGCCAATTATGGAACCAAGGTTTATGTAGGTCCAATGAAACATACACTCGGATGGGATGTATCAAAACCTGTTTTTTTTTTTCATAGACAGAAAAAAAGTGAACCTGCATTCTAATTTAGAGCATATGGTCCCTACACTACAGCAGGCAGGACTTTGAAAGCAAAGCCAGGCTTGCAGGATGCTGTTGTACCACATGTATGAGCTTAAAAAGTAGGTCCAATGTAGGACACAACAGGGACAAATTCATCCATTAGTTTCCCCATACAGAGCAGTACTTTTGATGCTTGTAGAAGCCTAGCTAGCCTAAGATGTCGGAACATTGAACTTTTATGCAAATCCAGCTGCAGGGAAATAGCATGCAGCACCCAAAGTCAATAAATACCGCAGGACCACACTGCTCATTTGGGTGCCAATGGATGACCTCTAACCACTAAAACTGTAAAACTGTTTATGAGATATTATATTTATACTTTTTTCAAAAGTTATTCCAACATGAATAAGAATAACCTGTTAAAAATTTAGACCATCCATCCGCATCTGATTATTATAGTTGAAGAAATATATTGTGAAATGGGAAAAATGACAGACTGAGTATCTGTATTTTCGGCTCCTGATAATTTAATGTCTTATTTTAGATTTTGATAAATTAGTATTTATATTTTTAAATAAATATCTGTCAATATTAATTAACGATGATACTGAATCGTATATATCTTAAAAGTACAAGTACTAATTTATCAAAATTTAAAGATGAGATACCGGTCCTCGTTGCTCAAGCATGGGCCATTATGAATAACAAATCGTGTGCTTCCACAAGCATAGCTTTTTCCATTGCATATTCTTCTCATCCGAAGTGAGTTCCACATCATGTCTGTTAGAAACAAAAGCAAGTACCATGCTAATATAACATCTTATGATTGATTATAAGCATTAGAAAGTGGGAATTTGCCTTTTTCTTTTCTTTCTTTTGTTTTTTTCCATCTTATTTTCGTAAATTTTATAGCATGGGAACCTCTTGAGACATACAATTTTATTAAAAATAACACGACCACACATTCATACTGGATTTTCCGTGGTCCAATAAATATTCAAATTGCCTATAATTTGATATTTAGAGTTGAATAGGTCCGAATTAACTACTTGTTGACTTCAAATAAATTGTACTAATATATATGATATGTGTTAAAATATAAAGGAAAAATAAAACTAACCATACTATAAACTTTTGACAAATGGGTAAACTATAACTATCAACATTTAGAAGTCAGTTTGTTTAAAGTATCAATATTTTAAGTAATTAAAAAGAAATACAAACGTTTAACAAAATGTATCAAGTGAGATATCAACGTTTTGTAAAATCCATTTCAAGTATCTATATATGGATTAGTTTTCAATTAAATCTTTTTAATTTTTGAAACAACGATCGATTATTAATATCCTATTTGATTCAATTTATCAAACGTTGACATCTTTTTTTTAATTACTCAAACCGTTGATACATGTAATGCGCTGACCCACGTACGTGGATATATCTTAATATAGTCAAATTTGGTCAATCTTTTTTAATATTGTAAAAAATCCTTAGTAGAGTACTTTAGGTTAGACATTTGAAGTAAAATTACGTGTGCATTGATTGATATTTCAAAATATAATTGGATCTTTTGACTGAAACAGATATTAATATATTATTATCTTTTATGTTTTAGAATCAATTCAGTAGGCGTTGTCGAAATACAAAATAACCATCACGCTACAATCCAACCCCTCAGATGACATGGAAACAAAATAAATATTTATTAATTTTTACATTACTTTAAACTTACCTAATAAGTATAAAAATATTTTTTAAAAAACTGAATAAAATACATGAAAAGTGATATGTAACACTTATAAAATTAACCAAAAAAAAAGAAAAGAAAAAACCCTGATATTAGTTGGGGTGTCAAATGAATTCCTATATTTAGACATAAATTGTTGTGATACCTCTTTCTTTGTATTCTATTCAAGTGCAACAGAGCTATGTAAATATTTATAAATATATATATTTATGTGTATATCTATATGTGTTAAGAATGGATATTAACGCTGAATGTTGACACATAATTTTTTAATGTAAATAATTCGTGTAGTGTTTATTCTTAATGTTGTTTTTTTTTTTTTTTTTGGCCTATGAGCCATGAAAATTGGAAAATGAAATGAAACGAGATGATGATGACGACGACGACGACAAGAACATCGTCATTTTATACCTCAATATTTTCTGCCTCCTATGGAGTTCCGTTCTTTTTTCTTTTTTAACAGCAAACAATTTTTGTTTTCAATCTATTTAGCTTATACGGATCATATTTCTTTTTCTTTCCTATATGATAAGTAACATTATCTTACTATTTTTATTCTTAATTATAAGTTTAAAATAACATAGAAATTGATAAATATTTATTTTGCCACCATGTTAGTTTTATATTTCTATATCATGTGCCATTTAATTAAGCATAATTGAGCCAGCACAAAAAGAGGGAAATTAAAGATTTTTAAAAAGTAGTGTGTGTATTAAAGAGTAAATTATATCAAAAAGTATCAAAAAGTAAATTTATTTAAGGTATTAATGTTTTGAGTGGTTAAATAGATGTATCAATGTTTAGGAGTAAATTCATTTAAAATATCAATAATTTAAGTGGTTAAAAAAAATGTATAAATGTTTAGCAAAGTGAGTCATAATTGACCATTGGTTAAAAATAAAAAAGATTTAATCAAAAACTAATCTATACATTAATAGCTGAAATGAATTTTATAAAACATTAATCCCTCATTTGATATACTTTGTTAAACTTTTACAATATGAAAAAAGATATACCAAATTTACAATATGTAGAATTTTTGTTCGTTTAGTTTAACGATTAGTTTAACGATGTACTTCAGAGAAAATTATTCTCAATATTGGATGTTTGATGTAACTAAATATCGTAATAACTTTTTATAAAGAATAAAATTTGTTATTACAAGTAAGTTGAACGTGGAGTAAATGTTTTTGTTGCTTAACAATAACATGTAAGGATTCCTAGTATCAGTGACAAAGTGACAATCCTTTCTTTCATTTTATTCCAAATTTTCGATAAATAAGTTAGTGTAAACCGTAAATCAAGTACCTCGTTGATTGAGCAGTAATTCTAATAAAAGTTATGCTTTCAAACATATTTTTGTCAAACAAACAAACACAGATAAAGAATAGATATTTTTACTCATAAACAAATTAGAAATAGATAAAATACATATACAAATCAAATACAAATAAAATAAAATGAAAATTAGACAATCCAAACAGACACCATCTAGAAGTTCTTTGGTGTCCATTTTTGTAAAGAGACCATTAATACCTAAAGGAAATAGCAAAAGTAAATAATTTAGTCAAACAATTTTCAGGAAAAAACTATAGGGTAAGGAAAAACGAAACACATAATAATCAAGGATCCCATCACCAAAACATGAAGGCAATGCCCTTCTTTTATTGCTTCTCATCAATCTGCATGAACCCTATGCATTTTGAGAGCTTGTCATTAGATGTATGAAAAGTGGTTCATGGAAGGAATCAAAGCAACCATGTCCCTTTTCCCAGAATGGCTTAGAAAAGGTACTGCATCCAAAACTAGAAGAAGGAACGACTACAACATATGCACATTTTAATGAGAAGAAGAACACAGAAGCAACTAAAATTAGTGACAAAAAGAGTCCGATCACTGATGAACATCCATCCAGTACCGATTATCACCGTGTAATCTTTACAAACTCAAATGGGGCAATAATTTTGATCCCTCAAATTCATGTACATTTCCTCTTGTAAGTCCCTTGCTCATATATCAACAAGAAGCAAAGCCTAAAGTTACATCAGTTGACAATCAGAATATGGAATCTAAAGAGGAATCTCAGACTCGGTTTCTTTTGAGTTCATAGACATTATACACAAAAAATGTGGGAAAAAGAAAAAAGTGGCCAAAAATACAAGAACTCCTAGGTCAGCCTCTTCACCAACTGCTGGCCGACGAGGATTAACCAAGTAAATCTGGCTTGCACACCATACACAGTATATGCTAGCAATCATAAAAATAAGTTTCATTGATTGATAGGATTTCTTTGTGATGGAGAGAGGGGATTTCACTCTGCAAATTCAGAAGCATTCAAGATGTGATTAAAATGACACGATCTTTTAACAGTAACTAATCCTGAATATAACCTACATGAGAATATCAAGATATGAGAATTAAAAGAGGCACCTGTTTATGTAAATAAAGCCACCAAGTAAAGAAAGACATAAGAAACTGACTACAAACACAGCATCTGGATTGACAGGAGCTCGATTTATCCACCATCCAGTGCTCAATATCCAAGTATACATTGACGAGTGACCATTTTCCTGCTCATTGAAGATACACATATCATCTACAGCAAGTACAGGCATCTAGAAGATTGTGGAAAGAGTATAAAGATACCAAAAAAGATATGATTGCATAGATCCTTCAAACAACTTTTACAAAGGGCTGGATTGCAGTTTAAAAAACGCTGATATAGTGGCAACAGTAAAAACCAGAGGAACATAATTTATAAGTGGATTCTGGAAATGGTATATCAATTGTCAAGGATCATGGTATTTACCTCAAACAAATGATCAAGGAAAAAATGGGAGAAAGAACCTGCAGCCACCAGCAGAAAACACTGCTTTCTTGTAAGAGGAACCTACGGAACAAATTTTGGCAGATGATTTAATAAAACAAGCAGGACTGAGGTGTGTTATCGTGCAACATAGACATTGATCATAGCTAAACTGTCCTTTTATAAAGCAAGGTATATGACTACTCAGTCTATTGCTTTACGAAGATCATCTTACAAATAATTTCACACAAACGGCAGCTAACTGAAGCAAACACATGCTAGTCAAGAATATATCAAGATTAAAGCTCTGCAGTCGCCTCATTGGCATTGCTTTTATCAGTGTTCTCATATCATGAAGAAAAACATGTTTCAGCAAACCACTGAAAGCAGATCGCAATTGTTGTGACCAAATGTAAAATGAACCTCCCAGCATATAGATCCACCATAGAACCAGATCAATTAAGAATGTAATCGCAAACTAAGGGGAGCTGGAGAGGAAATTAGGCAAGATACAACGTTGATTCTACCCAACTAGCCTAATTCAACACCATCTGAGACCAAGCATACATGATACTTAATAATTGGCATGCCAAGCTAACCTATCAAAATGACAAAATAAATTGATTACTTCAAAGTTTTATTTAATCGCATACAGATCCTTAAGGCTTAATACAATCACTATGGATTAGTTTTTGTTGTCCCAAATTAACAGGCTTAAGCATGTCCCATCAATTACAAACAAACGCCTTCTAGCTGTCTGTCTGAATATAATTAGTGAACATACACTCAGAGATAGCAGTTCTGGGACAGCACACATCCAGCATAAGTACCTCATGTCAGAATTGAGAAGTTCTACACCTCGAATCATTATCATTCTCGTATTTATTACCTGTGTTTGTTGCTAAAAATACTTGCATTTAGGATCATCTAATATTGAAAGCAAATTCCTTTTCTGTTTCCCTAATTAGAAGCTTGCTCATGATCTCCATCTATAATTTTGTTGGCTCTTAACACTACAATCAACTAATCTAAAAGCTTAAACCAAGATCGAGCCCGGGTTTTATATACCAAAATATAGCCAAAATCAACCCAACCAACCAACAAAAAACCCGAAAACGAACAATAAAACATCAGCAGTGACGTACCCCAGAAGCAGTGCCCAGAACACCCTTATGAATCAAAACCTTAGAGAGCCACGAATAAAGAACACAAAAAGGAAGACCCAGAATAGCAACATAAAAGACAGGGTCGTGTGTGGCATCGGCTAATAGTGAGCCAAGGGAGCCGGTGAAGCCGAAGCTGAGATAGTGGGCAATGTTGGAGCCAAGCCATTCGGCGAAGGACCCGATGTCGGGGCCGAAAAAGGCGTTGAGAGTGTAAGTGAGAGTGTGGGTTGAAGTGAACTTGCCGTTGGTTAGAGACGTGAGAGCGGTGCCCGTGCACATAGCGTACATCACGTGTGGTCCTGGTCCTGGCATGGTGGAGGGAGGGGAGGGAAGGGAAGTTGGAGAAGAATGGGTTAGAGTCAAAATGGGTGTGGTTTCATTTCATGGTGTTTTGATACAGGAGGAGGAAAGGCAGAAGCACGAGGAGACTTTGAAGCTAAAATTGGGTTAATTTCACCAACGTGGCTGAAGTTTTTGAATTCAATAGAGTTATTCCTATAGAAAAGTTTCATTACAAATTTCAACTTTTGAAATCTTTTATCTATATACCTATAAGCAGATTCCGTTCATTTTTCTATCAAATGGTTGAAATGGCAAGTTGATCCCATTAAAATATTTTTCTTTTATTGTCTACAATGATATATTTTAAATTATTAATTTTTTTTTTACTTTTTCATCTATTATTATTTTTTTCATTCCTTGCACTTGTAAAGGACTTCATCCCTACCTCCAGCCAAAATTCATGCTTGGTAGTCATGAGAGGACTTTCAAATTTGGGTCGAAGCATAAATATGAAAACATAAATTTGAATAGAAAAACACAAATCTAATACGGAATTGATCATCTTGAGAACCTTTATTGTAAACTCCTAATTTTTAGGGTAATATCAAGTTCAAACCCTAAATCGAAAAGTCAACCAGAAATCTTAAGTTAGCAAATTCCTACGAAACCCTAACAGTTTAGGTTCGGTAACCCCGCGTTCCTAAACCAAGAAGTCGAAATACGAGTGAAGAGTATAGTTTGGTTCGTAATAATATTAGGGTGCTTAAAAAGATCAAATTAATAAATTTTCGACCTATTTCAAATCCGATCGGATACAAACTTTAAAAAGCGTGTCCTAGGACTCGAGTTATTAAATATATGTTATTAATACTGTTAAACTTGTAATTTCATAAGATCTCCAAATATATCAATTATATAATTTTTCGGGTTATAAAAGTTACAGTTATAACATTTTTATCATATTTTCTTTACTACCGGTACTTTAATTGTCTAATCTACTTTTTGATTTCCAATCTATTATTCACAAGTACAACCACCCATACTCTACTTCTTACATCCTTACAACCTATTCTTACAATATTTCATCATCTTCCTTACAATTTACTTTTCCAATATAACTTTTATTACTTAAATTACTTAATTAATTTTGAAAGTTACACAACACACATCTCTCTCTCTCCCATACACCCCAAAAACCACCCCCTCTCCCTCTTTCCCTCTCTCCAATTTTTTTTTTATTTTCCTTTGTTTAATTAAAGCAAACCCTAATCCACTTTGCTATATAAACCCTTTTATGCCTTCACCTTTTCCATTTCCTTCTTTCCTCACTTTCACTTTTAGAAAATTTTTTGCAAAACTCTCTCCCTCTCCTCTCTAGAAACCGTGAGCCCCCCTCTCTCTACCCACACACACACTTTTGATTTCTTCCATTTTTCTTGATCCAAACACTAAATAGGTAATAGATCTGCACTTCATCATCTTAAAAACATGTAATGGCAAGATAATTCATGTGTGATTCCACCCAAAAATCTACATCACAATGTAGTAGATCTTGTTATTTAAGATTATTTTGCTATTACTTTGTTCATTTACTAAGTTATGTTGTTATTATTAATGTTTTGTGCATGTATTCATCATCTAGTTATATCCACATAATGATCATATTGTTCATGCATTTATGACGAGTATAGTACACTAGATCTAGTATTTGAGTTCATAAATGCCTTAGGTTTTTGTTTTATGCACACACATAACTTGTAATAGCATGATGATAGTAGGAACATGTTAGAAAGCTCAAGATCTACTTTAGTTTCAACAAAAATGATTTTGAAAATTCGGATAAAAAAGGAATCATATTTAGAAAAGCTATTTTCCAACTTTAAAATGTGTATTTTACATTAAAAATGAAGGGCTTAGGGAATAGATATCATAAATGAGTGATCTTGATGAGAAACGCTTAGATCTACTAAGGAATATTTCCAAAATAAAGAAAAGTTTACAAAAGTTATATTTCAATCCCAATAACAAATTTTAAATTTGTAATAAGGAAAGCTTGAAGTGTAAACACCTATTTTTCAACCCCAAAACAAGATTTTTATTAAAGAAATGGAAGCCTTAAAGAGTAGGTTTGATTAGTGAATGGTTTTTGAAAGATTAAATGAGTTTTACAAAGGAAACAATCTCAAATGAAACTTTCAAAATTTGGATTTGAAAATGGCCACTATTTAAACACCTATTTCCAAATGCTAAAATTATGATTTTTATGGAAAAATAGAAGTCCTAGGGAACACATGTAACAAAGACCTAGTTTTGATAAGGATAAGTGAAATTTATTAAAGTATATTCCTAAAACAAGGAAAGTTTACCAAAGATAGATTAAACAATGTTTTCATTTCTTAAAAATCTTGTAAAATTCGTATCTAGGTAAACCCTTTACGTAAACACCTATTTTCCAACTCCAAAACAAATAATTCCATTAAAGTAAAGAAGGAGATAGACATATAGGTCATTAGGGGAAAGTTTTGGTAAGAACAAGTATGATTTTGCAAGAAATAAAACTAGTTTTCTTAAGTTTTGAAATTTCAAAAGTCTTGCAAAGCAAAAATATTCTTAAAGAATTTTGATATCATATCATTAAGAATATACATATAGATAGTTTATTTCATGACATTCATGATGATAACTTATCGGTGTTACATGTACAGATAATGCACTTGGTAGAAACAAAGTTAGGAAAATATTATCTTATACATCCTATCAAGCATTATCTAAGTACATGACGAAATAGCTTTGCCAACACCCATGAATCATGGATGATATTGAGTTATCTATGTATATAATAGAGTCTTACAAGATATAACGATAGCTAAGTATATATTAAAGCTTTAATATTATGCTTAGTTTGAAATTAAGAGTTGAATTATGGAATGAGAAATCCGTATAGTATTATGTACCCTACTTTTCATGGACCAAACTATCTTGTTTGTTGGAAATAAATTTAGAAATAGATATCTCTCGTCGAATAGGCAGAAATCGATATATAATATGCTAAATTCCGAGTTAAAATGATCAAGTTATGGCCGTTTTAAGTTGGAATTTCCTCTTAGATGAATTTTGACAAACTTGTTAGAATAGAATTTATAAGTTCATTCAAACTTCATAGAAATACTCATTAAAGTTATTTCTTTTTATTATGAGACTTGGGAGACGGAATAGACCTTCCCAAGGACTATTACGATTAAGTGGATTTTTGCACCATGGCAAAATGAGTTCACTATCTTTAAATTATATGCTTATGATTGTGCTTGTAACGTTAGTGGCATTAGAATTAGGGAAAGATAAAAATTTGATCATGTGTATGTGAGTTCTACTTAGGTGAATTGATAATAAGAATATCGAAATGATCTTGTTGTAAATATTTATATGATTTAGTATAGAATTGAAGTGTCTGTCATATCTATGATCGCTCATAAATTGTTAAATTAATATGTCATGATCTCATAATCAAATTGGTCATGCATACCATATGTGAGTCACATTACATATGTTATTATACATTTGTGGGAAGAAGGCATAATAGCTGGGCAACAAGGGGTCTGTAAACTCGAATGTTGGTGTAATGGCCGGAATTGAAAATGTGTGTGAGTAGGCACTTGTATCAACCACAATATAAATGAGAAAAATTGAAATCTATGGTCGTATGAGCCTGAAACACCTAACCCCGAATGGAGGGCGTAAATCCATTCAACATAAGATTTCAGGAAAGTCTTATGTATTGTATGCTCACATGCTTGTGCATTTCATATGGTTGTTAATCTAACTTGCCTAATATATATATATATATATATATATATTATTTATTGAGTATTTAATTTTGGAAGTGAAACTCACTAAGCTCGTAAGCTTATATCCCTATAGTTTCCTGTTGCAGTATGAATATTTATGGCTATCTCCGAGAAGCCACTTTTCTCAGGTATAGCTTTTGGACCTTAAGGAGCTTTTTGAAGAAGTTGGGACCTAGATGTAGGCATAGACTTCTAGTCAAACCTCCTAAATCCATATATATAATAGTTGATGTAAGAGACTTTTGCGTGCCTATGGACTCTTAATATTTTGACGAGGGTAAGCCCCTTAGATCATGTAATAGATTATTCTTGTTATAATTGTTATGATTTACATTCTTATTACTATGTATATCTCCTTAAGCTATTTCGATTCAAAGTATGGTTCCCTATATGCTGAACGTGAGCCTTACACCCGGTGTTTAAACTCATGAAATGACTAAGGTTGTCATACTTGAGTTTAGATATCGAGTGTGACGAACTGTCGCGTCTAGGGTACCATTTGGGGTGTGACATTTATCATCATTAATAAAACGCAAGAATCATCATTATTTGCCCTTAATTAGAAAATGAAAATCAGACCTTTTTGATCTAACGTCCAAAATTCAAATTTTAAATTGTTTTGGTGTGCCTTAACGTCCTAGATCCTTTTCCAAAAGTCTTTTCTCTTGGTTTTGCCTTTTTTTCTTTCCAAATCGTGAATTTTTTCTTGAGCAACTTTTTCAAGTCAAACCTCAGCTCTCCTTGCTCAGGTCACATTGAATCTTTTTTCTTAAGAGGTTTTGTTTAGGCTGACCGTCTGTGGCATTTCCCAAATCCTTTTCCCTTGATTCCATTCGTAATCACACATATTGAATTTGAATTCTAGGGTTTTCTTGTCACTTTAGGCTGCTTTCAGTCTTTTTCTTCAAGAATTCTTTATTGTCTACCTTTGATAGACATGTTTCTTGGAGCTTTTATGTTCAATTTCATCTGTGATGACTATGGAGGTAGGTCTAGGGCGTTAAATGGAGGTTGATGGTTATAGGCTTAGTAGAGGTTAACGAAGGGCATGTCTGTGGTGATGAAGATTGAGGTAGATGGGTGATAGAGACTGTAGCTGTTAGGTGGTTATTTGGTTATTAGATACGGAGGTTTGGGTTGACGCCAAGGAGGAGGGAGATGGAAAGTGAAAGGGGATCGGTGAGAGAGAATCGAAGGCATCGAGTTAGAGAAAGAGTTGGGTAAGCAAGAAGTTCAAGGGAGATTCAGGGGCAAGGGTGGCGTTTAGAATGTGGTGGTGGTTCACTTGTTTTAGAGAAGGAGGAGGAGGCAACAGTGCAAAAAAAAATAATTAATTAAAAAAATTGCTAACATGGATAAAGAAATAATATTTTGATTGGGTCTACCTACCATGTCAGCAAATAGACGAAAAAATGGATGAAATCCGTCCAATAGTACCATAGGTGAATGATTTAAAAAAGTTTGGGTATTTTCTTTTAGCAAAATTTTTTTTAGATATAATTCTATAAAAATAAAAAAAGTTCAGGTACTATGAGTGAAACTAACTTAGTTAAAATTAGGTAAAAGGGTTTGCTATTAGAAAAACATTCACACTGTGTTTGGCAAAATTTTTTGTATACGAAAATCAATGGAAATGGAAGAAAAAAAATTTGAGTGGAAATGGAAATGGATGGAAATAAAAAGAAGTTAAATATTTATTTTATGTTTGATAAGTTATGAAGGAAGAAAAAAAGAAGAGAAAGTTAGTGATTAACTAAAATACCTCTTGTTTTGTCTTTTCTGGTGCACTTTAAAAGATATTTTAGTCATACTTGAATTACCTCCCCCGAAGACAATCAAAGAGGTCAGGGGCATATTGGGACGCTTGAACTATATTGCTCGGTTTATATCTCAATTAACCGACAAATGTCCCTCTATTCAAGTTGTTGAGAAAAAATGCAACTATTGATTGGGATAAAGATTGTCAAGAAGCATTTGATGAAATCAAGCAATATCTGATGAATCCACCAGTGTTATAGCACCAACACCTGGTCCCTCTTTTCCTATATTTGACGGTACTTCCTGAATCAATGGGAGGTATGCTTGGACAGAAAGATGAAGATGGGAAAGAACGGGCTATTTACTATTTGAGTAAGAAATTCACTGAAGGAGAACAGAAGTATACTGAAGTGGAAAGAACCTGTTGTGCCGTGGTGTGGATCATGCACAGACTGAGACAATATACATTGTATTATTCTATCGAGCTTTATACGAAACATGATCCGTTGAAGTATTTGGCTCAGAAACCAGGGTTGATTGGGAGAATTTCCAAATGGCAGATGTTGTTATCAGAATTTGATATCACTTATGTGAATCAAAACTCAGTTAAAGGTCAAGCACTTGTAGATCAACTAGCCGAAAACCCGGTTGAAGATAATGTGACTGATGGAGAAGCTCAATTCCCGGATGAAGGCATATTGCTGGCAGTTAAAGAATCAAACAGTCTACTCCTAAATGGAAGTTGTACTTTGATGGAGCAGCTAATGTATGCGGATGTGGAATTGGGGCAGTTAATATCACCAGATGGTAAACAATACCCGCTTCAGCAAGATTGACTTTCCTTATACTAATAATGTGGCAGAATACGAGGCTTGCATCATGGGCCTCAAGATGGCACTTGACATGGAAATAGATGATCTTGAAGTATATGGAGACTCCTCTCTCATCATTTTTCAAACATGAGGAGAATATAAGACAAAGGATGCAAAATTGGTGCCTTATCATCAATATTTACTAGAATTAGCACAGAAATTCAAAGAAATATCATTCACTTATATGCCAAGAAACCAGAACCAGTTCGCGGATGCATTAGCCACATTAGCATCTATGATTCAGATCACTGATGGAGTTGAGATCCAACCCTTAAAGGTTCGCATTGAGGAAGAACCGGCATTTTGCTTGAATACCGAGGAAGTCCCAAAGAAAGATCCATGGTATGCTAATATCAAAGAATTCCTCCAAGATGGCAAATACCCTGAAAATGCTTCAACAAAGGAGCGAAGAACACTAAGACGCTTAGCAGTTCATTTCATGCTCAGTGGTAATACATTATACAAAAAATCATTTGATACTACTCTCTTGAGATGTGTAGATGAGCGGAAGCAGATATGTTGATGAGGGAAGTCCATGAAGGGATATGTGGACCTCACATGAATGGATATATGCTAGCTAAAAAGATTATGAGGATGGGTTACTTCTGGATAACTATGGAATCAGATTGTATTAAACACGTGAGACATTGCCACTTGTGCCAGATATACTCCAACAAGATGAATGCTCCTCCCAAAGAATTGCAGTCATTATCTTCACCTTGGCCCTTCTCAATGTGGGGTATGGACATGATAGGACCAATTTCGCCAAAAGCCTCAAATGGTCACCGATTTATATTAGTGGCGATCGACTATTTTACCAAATGGGTTGAAGCATTCTCATACGCTAATGTTACCAAAGGAGTAGTTGTCAAGTTCATCAAGAGAGATATCATAGCCAGATATGGAGTCCCTGATACAATCATTACAGACAACAGTACCAATTTGAACAACAAATTAATGTCTGAATTATGCCAAAATTTTGGGATCAAACATCGGAACTCTACCCCATATCGACCTTAGATGAATGGGGTAGTTGAAGCAGCCAACAAGAACATCAGGAAAATAATAGAGAAAATGGCTATCAATTACAAAGATTGGCACGAGATGCTACCTTTTGCACTCATGGCCTATCGAACATCTATCAGAGTATCAACAGGGGCAACCCCTTATTCATTAGTCTATGGTACAGAAGCTGTTTTACCAGTTGAAGTTGAAATTCCGTCACTCAGAATATTAGCAGAAACCGAATTGAATGAAGCTGAATGGGTGAGAAATAGGATTGATCAGTTAAATCTCATTGATGAAAGGAGGATGACCGCCTTATATCATGGTCAGCTTTACCAGCAAAGAATCGCTCAAGCATTCAATAAGAAAGTTCGCCCGAGAGATTTCAAGGAAGGAGACTTAGTCTTGAGAAAAGTACTCCCGAACGTTCAAGATCCTAGAGGAAAATTTACTCCTAATTACGAAGGACCATATGTAATAAAGAGGGTGTTGCCTGGTGGTGTACTAATTTTGACTAGAGTGGATGGTCCAAATTTGAAAGACCCTGTAAATTCTGATGCGGTCAAGTTGTACTACTCTTGAGAAATTAATGAAAATTCTATCAAGTTCAGGAATGTGTTGACTACTTTGTCTATGTGTGATCTAATTTTTGTTATCTATCGACAAAAAGATATCTCTAGCGGTCCCCAATCATCAGATCAATCATTGACCATTCACTTCAATTGATAAGCTTTCTTTCATCCTTATATCTCTCAAAATTTTTAAAACATGAGTGTACCATGAGAGAGAGATTTGAGCAATTGATAAAGTTATAAAAACATTTTGATGCTTTGAGATTTGATCTTTTCTTAAAGAAATGCCTATTTCAGACCAATAACATAAGAAGTCGATAAGTTCAAGCTGCAAAGTAAGGGATATACAAAGAACCATCTCCCGTATTGTTCCGATGTCAAGACCATCAAAAAGAATCCAGTTACCATCAAAAGACAAACAGAGATACTTAATTCGAAGGATAGCCACTGTGAAGAGCTCTAGCCTGACGAAATAAACCTAGTGATGAGCGGACTTCACCAAGTGGTCTGACAGGTTTAGAAGCTTCTATAAGAATCTGGTAAGTTTTTTAAAAAAAAAAAAGAAAAGAAAAAGAAAAGAAAAGAAGAAGAAGAAGAAGAAGAAGAAGATAATAAAATGAATATATTGCTAGAATTAAGTTTTTCAGGAAATTAGCTCTAAAAGCCATGCGAGGCATGAGGAAATCAAGATCTTAAGACATGAGATTTGGGGATCAGAACATGAAACCCAGTTCAAGGAATGCATAACCAAATCAAATGCCAGCTCACGGAGCGCGTTTGAACCAAATCAGAGGCCAGCTCAAGAAGCGCCTATCCACATCAAGTGCCAGCTCAAGGAGCACGCTTGAATCAAATCTAAGACAAATGCTAGCTCAAGGAGCGCTTATCCAAATCAGGTGCCAGCTCAAGGAGCGCGCCTAAACCAAATCAAATGCTAGCTCAAGGAGCACTTATCCAAATCAAGTGTTAGCTCAAGAAGCGCGCTTGTATCAAATCTAAATCATAGGCTAGCTCAAGGAGCGTCTATCCAAATCAAATGCCAGCTCAAGGAGCGCGCTTGAACCAAATCAAATGCTAGCTCAAGGAGCGCTTATCCAAATTAGGTACCAGCTCAAAGAGCACGGTTGTATCAAATATGAGACAAATGTTAGCACAAGAAGCGATCCAATTCAAAAGGCATTTCAGAACATGAAGCATATCCGCAGAACATGTGAAACGTTTCAAGAGTCTTTAGGATCGCAAGCTCGATGGAGCGCCTTCCTTCTTTGTTTTCAGGCTTAAGGATCGCTAGCTCAGAGGAGCGCCATCCTTCCCTTCAAGAACATGAATCATTTCTATTTGAGAAACAACTTCATCTCTGCTCAAGAAACAATTCTATCTCCGTTCAGAAAACGACCTCTTTTCAAGTAAGGACTCAGTACATGAGACCTGAATCAAGGGATGGTTCAGTACATGAAGCATCCTTGCCCAAGAAGTGATTCAATGAGCATATCAGAACATGAAAAGCTCTCACCCCGCTCAAGAAGTGGGAATTCCAGACGAGGTAAAGTCAAAATGAGGTCTACTTTATCTTTGTGGTAAGGTTTTGACAAACCTCATCACAAAGAGGGGCAGCTGTAGACACCTCATTTTGACATTCTTTTTGTCAAAATAAATACTTAGCTTAGTATATACATAATTAAAATAATTAATTTTTGCATATTATAAATGTTAAAGCTAGAAATGAAAAATAAAAATAAAATAATAATCATAATAAATCAATTTACTAGAAATAAATATAATAGATGTAATATGGATAAATGTAATTTCAAAATTCGTAAAAAAAAAAAAAAAAAAACACTGCTCATCGTCTTCTAGCTTTAGCCGCCCGATGGGCCATGTTTGAGAGCTTTTTTGGCTCGGTTTTCGACCCGTTTTTTAAAAAACAAGCACGTTTCTTAAAAATAGGCACGGAGTAGTTTATGTTGGTATAAAATTTAGTTGTTTTCATCAAGAAGAAGGATTTGAAATTTGAATTCGAAAATAAAAAAAAAACTCATTTTTAGTTTCAGAAAAAAATGCAAAATCTGAGATTTTTGTTAATGACAGCTGTTTAACGTTCAAAATCATAACGGTAATGACAGCTATTTGTAATAATTGACCGTTTTTTACAACTAATTAATAGTTGTAATTCGTTTTTTCGGATTTAATAAAAAAGCCCCAAATTTAACTCTATAAATAGAAGAATAAAAAAACGAAAATAGGAGGACACAAAAAAGAGAAAAGAAAAATCAATAGTCTCCGAATCTATAGAGTTCGAAATTTCAGCTGTGGTCGAATTGTCCGGCCCTATCGTCGGAGTTCATTGCCGTTGCCGATTCGACGTCCCCCTGTGTGCGTTAGCCATTTTCCTCCCATAACTCATCCTTGCCGTCGGCCAATTTCAATCTCCCTGCGCACGGATCGAGCTTCCCTCTGCGTTCCAGCCTACTCAATTCTCTGCACGTGGATTTGAATCGTCATCGGCCGTTTTCTCGCGCGCGCGCGCGTCCTCCTGCACCGAATTGCATCCATTTCTCTCCATCCATGTAAGGTCGTTCCTCTGTTGTTTTTTTCTTTTCTTTTATTTAATAATAATAATAATAATCATAATAATAATAATAATAAATAATAATAATAATAAATAAATAATAATAATAATAGGAAAATAAAATAGAAAAAAAAATAAAAGATTAGTATATAATTATGAATATATATTTTTTTTAAAAAAAAAAATTCAAAATATGTAAAATTGTATTAGTTTGAATCATATAATAGTCATTATAATATATATATGTATATATATTTTTTTTTTTTGTCAATAATTTTGCTTTTCGCCATGAGTGAATACGTTTTTTAAGGAAAAATTTTGTTATTAACATGAAAATATTTTGATTAGACTAAAGTTTTAGGCTTATAATGATTGTCCAATAGTGTACGAGATGGTATTTCAATGTTCATATAGACATATTTTTGTGATTCTATTATAATGCATACATTTATGAAATTGTTTTATAATATTGTCTAAATATTACCTGTGATCTTGGTATTGATAAACAATTTTGAACAAGGCATGATATTGGATAAATGTTTTCTTCATTCAATTAAAGTTTTTGGAATTATAATGGTGCATCGTATTGTGTTTGAATCTTGTGAATAGTTATTCATGATATTACAAGTTGAGATATTTTTATGATTAAGAAGATATATGAAATTTGACAATGTCAATGAATGTGTTGTCTCATAAATTTGTTCTAAAAATATTAATTTGAAATTTAGGGTTTAATTTGTCATGATATGGTTTTTGATTGTTTTATCTTTTTGCATTAATATAGTAAATTTTTTTTTGTGTGATAAAATTGAATTATTATTATTTTTTGATATATACATGTTAGGTATGTGTTCATAGAATTACTTTAAAGACTTGTTATTGATAATATAACTATAATCATGCCCTAATCATGAGGAATATATGAAATTTTTAGATTTTTAGGTTACAATGTTTGAATTGTGTAATCATGTATGATGATAGTCATTAATATTCTTTTATGCCATGATTTAGTGATGACCTGGATTGTAATAATGTTGAATTTTAATATTTCCACCATGTATGAAACCACATTGAAATCTTGCCCTTCATAATGTAATGTCAATGAATATAAATCTTGATTATGCATGATATTGCCTGATTGAAATTAGCTTGTTAAATATTGATATTCCTTATAATATTTTATTCTTGATGATATGTAGGATCAATTTGAGAGCATGATATGTGGTTATGATTTCTTGTTCAAAATTTTTGTCACCTAGAAAAATCCTATTTTTCATAAAATTGCTAAAAACCTAACTTGATAGATTTAGGGTTCATGTTAAAAGATATGTATTTTTCATAAAATTAACAAACTTAATGAACTTAAAGCGAAAGGATTTCAAAAAATTTTAAAATTAACCAACAAATTAAATTTTTCTAAAAGAACTACATGCAGTCTGATCCCGATTTTGGGTACGTAGGCACCTAAATGGGCAGACTTAAAATATGTAAAAAATTATTTTTTTGAATTTATTTGATTTGTTTTAGTTTAGTTTAGAATATACAAATATTGATAGAATTGGATAAGATTTGATTAATTTGAATATTTCGAGTTTTTAGATTATATATTATGGAATTTGATTAGTATTTTTGTGCATATTAGACATATGTTATAGTTAATTAGATTTGATAAATAGTTTAGATTTGAAATTAGGGTTTAAAAGAAAGCAATTTAAATATGGAAAGTTAAAGGGTAACCGTTTAGGTTTTTAATAGTTAGCCCCGAACTCAAGTTAATTTCTGGTTCTTGTTTTCAAAAAAAACGATTTTTTTCGCAGATCAGTAGCAAAACCAAAATCAACCTACCCATTGGTTTTGGTTTATTTTTTTTACTCGACTTTAGTCGAGTGGCATCTCCAAAATGTTTTAAAAATCCAAAATTTCCTTTAATTCTTAGTCGAGGATTTGTATTGAATGGTTAGGGTTTAGTACGAATCGGATTAAAGGAAATCGAAAAAAACCAGGCTCGACAGAGGCGATGTTATAATCACTACTTTATGAGTTTTTTTTTATTTTAAATTTGATACTGAAACTTATAGCTTATTAATATCATATTAACTAATTTCAGTTTATTAAATTTATTATCTTATCCAAACTTATATTTTTGAACCTTGACCTTGTCAACTCATCCTTGTAATTATATTCAGTGACTTCAAAACGTGATTATGAAAATTAAATATGACTTTAGCAAGTGAAAACTTCTAAGTTTACTTTAAACTTATTACTTAGATTTGGTAGCTTTCTTGAATTTAATGAAACTAGTTAAAGGCTTGCATACATAAATAATAATTCAATTTATAATCATAAAATAAATTCAGCTAAAATGAACATCATCTGGTATAATATTATATTGACAATGTATGAATGTTACTTCATCAAATAAGTAAATAATACTACAAATATATTATAATCAAAATTTATAAATATCATCTAATTGTTATTCAATAAAATAATTTGACAAAAAAAAGAGAGAGAAGAGACTACATCGAAATCCTTGGAATGATATTGTAATCACACCTAAGCATCCTTTTTGGTTCGGATTGGATTTGGGTCCTCAAAACATGGATCGAAAATTACCTCATCTTGATGCAGCTGTTGGACCCATAGCCCCTAATTCACGGGGCGGGTCCAATGGATTGGACTTGGTTTTTTTTTTTTTTTTTGTTCATTTCATTTAAAATTTAAGAGATTTGGCAGGAAAAGAAAAAAAAAAAAAAAAACAACACCAATCCAATTAGAATAATTGCGTGGACAAAACCTACGGACTCTTGTCTACCATTTCTAATCTCAACTCTCTTCGGGGATTATAAGGAAGAAAAAAAGATTAGAATAAAAAAGGCATTGATGATTATGAACCGCGGCGCCCTTGCTCTTCCATCATAATCTCAGCCTCTTCAATTTTCTTATGTTTTTTAAAAATAATTATAATAACTGTTGCATATCGTTTGTTTAAAACTGAGTTATAGTATAAACATATTTATTAATATCAATTTGTAGTACATCTGGCACTACATTTACAAAATTGCTTTAAAAATAGTTTTTGGTTAAAAGATATTTTTCTACTAAAAAATATTCTATTAAAAAAATTATTTCATCTATTTCGGGTTTTTGTTATATTGCTGTTTAGTTTTCTATCATTTTTTATTTGTTGGCTTCGATGTAGACATCCCTGCCGGTTTGGAGCTGGACAGAACATGAATCGGAACAGGAACCGCCGGTTCCGGTTCTAGGAAATGGGGAATCATAATTGGGAATCCCAGTTCCGACAGAACCACTGTTTCTTGAAACCGATGAACCCTTTTTTTTTTTTTTGGCCCCTCTCCTAATTCCAATAACCAACCTAAATTAGAAATGAAAAAAATAAGAGAAAATATGAGGTATTCTTTCTAAAGAGTTGCAAAAATGTTAAAACAATTGCTATCGATGCCTATTAGTAAAAATTAATAATTTTCTAGTAATGTTTAGTGCAATTAAAAAAAATTTAAAAGTCACTTAACGATAAATTATACTACATCCAATAAAAAGTTAATAAGATAAATTTAAAATCATTAAAAGAATAAAACAAAGTCGAATATATATAGAAAACGAGTAAGATACATATATACAAACATACAAGTTCAGTTTTAATTATTTTTTTCAACAGCTGGAGAAAAAGAATTAATTTTTATTTCAATTTTAATTTTTATCTCAAAAGTATATACAGATGATTTTGCTGTGCACCAAATTTTCTTTAAAAAATTTTTCATTTTCCCGTTTCCGAAGTCCAAACGCTGCATAGTAACAGCACCTTCTAGCTGTCCACAAATTCTTTCGTTTTTTTTTTTTTTCCTCCCCATCCGTGAGCCCTCTGACACCATTTCGAGTGATATATTTCTCTCCTTTATATAAACTAAAGGCTTGCATTTTTATTTTTTATCTTTTTATTTTTGTTTGGCCAAAAGATAATTTTTTTTCTATAGACTATTCTTAAATTATGGCCGGCATTCCTTTTTCTTTCTTTCTTTCTTTATTTTTATTTATGTGGGTTCCATAAATTAATAGGTTAAAATATATGTTAATAATCATTTGGATTTAAGTAAGAAAAGTTCAATACATAATAATATTCTTTAATGTCAAATTATGACTATTAAAATAGGTAGAATTATTAGGAGTTTAGCCGCATTATGCGCTAGGTTTTCTTTTTTTTTTTTTTCGAGAACAGGCTTGGTTTCGTTTGGATCTAACTAGAAAAGTTCAATATATAATAACATTCGTTATATCAAAATATGATTTGTTACAATTGGTGGAATTATTGATAGTTCACAGCCGCAGCATGCAGTCAGTTTTTTTTTTTTTTTTTTGAACAGGCTTGGAACCATAGGCCCATAACCCATAGAACTGGCAATTCTTTACCGGTTCTAAAACCAACTTGCACGGTTCGGTTCTGATTCGGTTTCCTGTTCCAACCCGAACCATGCAAACCACTACTTCGATGGGAGAAACTATTTGGGTTCAAAATTAAAATTGGAATTATTATAGTCAGCAACCTTAGCAAGGAAAGGCGAGCAAGACATCACTTGGGAATATAACAGTGTTTTGGTGTTCCTTAATAAATTCAGGAAATAATTACTCAGCTATTATTGAAGAAGGTGAAAGGCTCAATTTAAAATTAAAAATTAAAATTAAGGTCAATAACTTTTCCGACATTATGTGATTAATTAGGTTGTATTTTATTAGTTGATTTACTTTTCCCTTCAAGTTTCATCAAGCAAGAACAATAGAAAATAAAGAAGAATTATCTACTGTACTTGTGGAGCATTCAACTGGCATGTTCACGATGGAGGCATCGCCATTTTTTTTCTTTTACCCTTGAAGATCCACCAAGCTACCGAGTCAGCCACATAGACCCGGCATAGACTCACCAACCACAGCGGGTTCTCTAGGTGAGTCTAAACTGCCCGTGGGAGCGGATCTAGTACATGAACCACCATGGTAGATCCTAGTCGGTCTCGATTCAGACCCAACCCAGAGAGATTCTAATCACACATCTGTATGACTTAATTCATCTTATCATAACTTTCACGATTCATATTTTTATTTTGAGATTAATATTGTAAATCTAAATTATGGTTTTTGTTCCTAAATGGTACGAATTTAAAAAAAAAATTGAAAAGAGGCTAAGTGAAGGCGGTATCTTTGACAGCGCCTTTGTTTTTCACTATGGGTGCCCTCTGGCACAGTATCTGTAGTGTTAAGTGGACTACACTGAATGCACCATCCCAAAAGGCACCTATGACTTCTATGAAAGGCGTTGCCTAAGACAACAAACACCATCAAACATCATTCCTTGTCATTTCCTTACATCCAAGCACAAAATCGATCCATCCATCATATCTATAAAACATCATTCCCTAACTCCTTGTGATTCCCAACACCAACAACAACAAAAATTTCAGTCGCATCATGTTAAATCGGCAAAATTCCAATTAATTCAACAATGAAAATGGAAAAAACAATTATAATCCATCCATAAACTAAAATAAAATCCAACACAAAGCATAAGACAATAGTACATGTTTCTCGGATAAAATAATTCATAAACACCAAACAAAACGGTAATGAACTATCATTCTAGAGTCCTTGAGCAACCTAGACATAATGGATTGTCGACCCCCCCTCTGAAGCTGGTAGCCCCTCATCCAAAGCAACTAGCATGCTAAAGTCAGGCAATTGAACTGGACTTGACTGTGGAGGTACCTAATTGAGAGAGTTACGTCAATCGCTCAGCCATGTCATGATCATCAACAGCATGTCTCTTTTGTGGTGTAGGTGAAGTAGGACTTGAATATGCCCCACACTCGCCGTACGAAAGTGTATACAATCCTGAGTTGACCCCTGATTAATATGGGACCGAAAGTGCTACTATTCATGAGATGTAGATGGTGCTCACTAGGCAATATATGGTACTCCTGTTCTGCATCTTTATCATCATCATCATCCTCTTCATTCCTGGCAGTATGCATATGACCACCGTTGTCATGCTTCTCATCCTCACCTTCCTCATGTGTTTCATAACAAACCTTTGGATATTGATGATTTAAGACTTCATGCTCATCTACCCTTTCTATGGCTGCATCTACAATTGTGTAAACCCTTAACAGTCAGGTGAGAACCATATATAGTGGACCTAGTCAGTCTGCAAAATAATGGGAAACAAACGAAGATGGTATTAAAAGAAAAATGCAATTTTATATCGTAGGTAGAATGTTGACAATTCTTTAGTTACCAAGTGACTGAACATAGCTCCAGTATGGCTAACATACAGCCAACTAATACATCTGTACCATCGAAGGTAGTCTGGCTCAATACTAAAGGGATGCTTGATAGGGACCAGTCGGTCTCGTCTGTCATTCCACATCCCACGATAAGCAGCATGATCACTAGCCAATTGGTTTCAGCCCTCCTTCTCAAATTGATCTAGTATAGATCTAGTTTAGTGTTAACAGAAGGTGGAATTCTCTTATATCCCCCAAACTGTCAATGACATAGTCTAGGAAGCACCACTCCATAATGTAAAAGCATATAAAGGGGACTCATGCTGTCCACACATCAATACCGTTGCGATAGTATGGTGGAATCCTACTCATAATATCATCCATGTAAAGCATTCCAAACAACATTTTCAAAGCATAAAGAAGACCTTCCAATTAATGTTATTATAAAACATAAGATAACAATGAGAAAGCAAAAATAAGTACCCGACGAGAACCTTAACATTGAATGCTGCCGGTAAGCTAAAACCACATGAGATGGATGGCGGGTGGTGTCTTAAAACAATCCGTCATTTGCAGCAAGGGGTGTCCCTTCCTACAACAGAGGGCTAAAACAAGCACGAAGTGCAATGGCAGGTGTCGAGCCTGGATTTTTTCCACTTATCTGGTTCATTTCTCCTAACCCGATTCACATTAAACCCGAACCCATTTAACATGAATCCTCGACTAGGGGTTAAAAGAAATTTAATTTTTGAAAAACTTTTAGAGTCGCCACCCGATATAATCGGGAAAAATAAAAAGCTAGGATCAATGGGCGGTTGATCCTAACTTAGCTACTAGTCTGCAAAAATTTAATTTGAAAAAATCAACTTTTTAAAACCAGATATCATGGATTCGGGGGCTAACCTATTAAAACCAAATCGGTTACCACTTTCGGAATTTCACATTTATAACCATCCTTTATGCTCAAAAATTCAAATGATACATTATGAAACAATATTCACAAATCACATTTCATATTTTTTTTATTGCTTTTATTCATTTTATTATTAATTTTTTTTAGAATATGAATATCAACAAAAACATATTATATTTACAAAATATTTATTCACAATATTAAAAAAACAAAAACATTTTTTTTTATTTTTATGTCGCCCCGCAGGTGCCTACGTACTCGCTAATCGAGATCAGACAAAACGTAGTTCTTTTTAAAAGAACTTTAATTTGTTGATCAATTTTAATTCTTTGAACTATTCTCACTTTAAGTTATTAAATTTTATATTTTTATGAAATCATTTTGATGGTCCTATGATCTAATCAATTGATTTTCATTTTATGAAAATATAATTTTTTCTAAGTTTGAAAATCATTTTTTGATTTTTTTTTTTGAAAATTCAATTTTGTTATTTTATTTATTTATTATCATTATTTTTATTTTTATTTATTTTTTTTTAAATCATCACAACATATTCAGAATATATTTAAATATATTAAAATTATTTTTCATGCATTAAATATGCATTTTAAAGCAATTATGTATAAATACATATTAAAAATATTCAAAAATATTCAAAAATATAAAAAAAAAAATAAATTTATATAAAAATAATTATTTATATTTTTCTGGATTTTTCTCTGAATTTTTCTGAATTTTCTGAATTTTTATGAATTTTTATGAATTTTTTACTATTTTTATTATTTCTGTAATTAATTATATAATAAACATATAATAAAATAATGCGGATTAACCTGGACCGTTGGATGAAGCGGACGAGATCTGGAGCGTCGATCGTGCTGACCGATTTGCACCGTCTGATCTCTTGATCAAATCTGGAGCGTTGATTTGTTGATGAAATCTGGACCGTCTAAGCTCTTGATTAAATCTAAACTGTCTGATTGCTTGATTAAATCTGAGCCGTCTGATCCCTTGATTGAATCTGGAACGTCTGATCGCTTGATCAAATCTGGACCGTCTGATCGCTTGATCAAATCTGAGCCGTCTGATCGCTTGATTAAATCTGGGCCGTCTGATCAGAGCTGACTGTTGACCGTTGACCGGGGGCGGGTTGGACTTCGGATTTTCAGGTCGGATCCGACCCGATCGGGCGAGAAGACGAAGTCGCAACTTTTCGGGGCAGATTCCGGCGACTTCGGCTGTCTTCGGCGGCTGGAAGCTTGTCGGCCCGACTCCTATGGTGGTTGCGCGTCCTCTAAAGGTGGTGGTTCGCGCCCAGAAAGGCGGCAAGGGGCGGCTCCGGCGGTGGTTGTACGGCGGCGCAAAATAAAAAAAAAATTTAGAAAAATTTGCAGAGATTAATTTGAATAATTTGATCAAATCCAAGCATACTAAAACATCAAAATCAAGTTTCTAACATTCCTAAAACACTCAATTTTGATCAAATCCGATCCAATCACTTCGAATTTGAAAAAATTCGAATTTTATATCCTAAATTCAAAAGTTTCGAATTGGCCTTGTTATGTATGTGTTTTCTTGAAATGACTTGTGCCTTTTGCTCCTAAGACCCCCTATTTATAGGTTGCAAGCTCAATTTTACGTTTCGTTCAGTTTCAAAAACGAATCGATTTTTGCCTCTTGATTTTTCATGAATTTAATTCGAAAATTCGTGATTAATTTGTTTGAAACTGATGATTGATGATTGATTTCTCATATCCTTCATCAAATCATTTAATTTGGGTAGATAATTCATTCAATTTTTTATTCAATTCTTGTAACTCCTTATTTAAGTGCAATTGAATGCTTACAAATTGAATTTTTTCCCAATTTTTTTTAGCACGAATTTTGTGACTTTTGGGTTGTTTTGTTCATGAATTGTGCACTAATCTTTCATATTCCATAACCACTTTGCAATTGCTTCATCAATTTCAACAATTAATGTTGTTTTGTCAGTTAAAAACTGATGCAAAGTAAGGCAAAAGTCACTTTGAGAAAGATGAAAAGACAAAAATGATAAAAAGGCAAAAATTTGCCTTTGCTAGGGTTTGAACCTGTGTCCTTGAGCTTGAGTGTGTGTTTGGATCAATGTGTGTAACCAACAGGCCATTTGGCCTGTGCCTTGATCACTTAGCCAACTTCATCAATACTTAAGGCTTTTGAAAAAAATGAGTTTAATTAAATTTTAAGCCTTAATTAATTGGGCAAAAATTGGGTGTCTACAGCTGCCCCTCTTTGTGGTAAAGTTTGAACAAAACTTTTGCCACAAAGACAAAAAGATAACCAATATTTTGCTTAGCTTCTCCCAAATAATTTTCAACCAGAGATTTTTATCTTGTGCTAAACCATCTGTCGAGTTTAGACTTTGAGATTTGCTAGATCAACTGTCAGACCTAGACTTAAATTTGGTCATTTGCTGGACCTATGGGCTTTGGTTTGGTCATTTGCCGGAACTATGGGCTTTGGTTTGGTCATTTGCCGGACCTATGGGCTTTGGTTTGGTCATTTGCCGGACCTATGGGCTTTGGTTTGTTCACCATCTGGAATGGATGGATTTCTGACTTCTGTCTTGATCACCATCTTGGATAGATTTCTGAATTTTGTCTTGATCACTATTTTGGATAGATTTCTGAATTTTGTCTTGATCACCATCTTGGATAGATTTCTGAATTCTGTCTTGATCACCATCTTTAGTGATGATTTCTGAATTTGTCTTGATCACCATCTTTAGTGGATGGATTTCTGAATTTTGTCTTCATCTTGAAAGTATGGATTTTGTTTGGTCAGTACTAGACTATCTGTTGAGTCTAGACTGGAGGGGTACTTGTGAATTTTTAGTCCACTGGGAGTTTTTTATGATAATTTTGGTTCCATATCCAAAAAGCATGCTTCAATTTTCTATCAAAATTAGTTATCCTTGCAGTAATATTTTCTTTCAAAATAAGAACAATCAATAGACCAAACTGTATAAATGCATTCATCAGCATTATAAGATGCTCAAACTTCTTTGTCTGATGATTCAAATGGTGTTTGGTTGTAAATTTATTTGGAAGAATTTTGTGGGTTAGGCTTTGATTTGACTTTAAAGAATTTCAGGCTTTGATTTGACTTCAGAGAATTTCAGGGTTTGATCCGACTTCAGAGAATTTCAGGGATATCAACTTTGTTTATAATTAATCAAAATAAAACAATTGATCACTTGAAATGACAAATTTTATTGATCAAGGATAATACAACTTTACAGCATCTGAGTTCACAGGATCCTTTAAATCGGGTCCATTCATTTGGGAAAGGATTAATGCTCCTCCCGACAAGACCTTCTTCACTATATATGGTCCTTCATAATTTGGTGTGAACTTTCCTCTGGAATCTTGCACATTTGGCAGCATTTTTCTCAGAACCAAATCACCTTCTTGGAAATTTCTTGGCTTAACTTTCTTATTAAATGCTCTAGCCATCCTTTGTTGATATAATTGCCCATGACACATGGCAGTCAATCTTTTTTCATCTAAAAGATTTAACTGTTCAATCCTTTGTCTAACCCATTCAGCTTCTTCGAGCTCTGTTTCAGCCAGTACTCGGAGCGAAGGAATCTCAACTTCTACTGGTAAAACGGCTTCAGTTCCATATACCAGGGAATAGGCGTTGCCCCAGTTGACACTCTTACAGAGGTTCGATACGCCATTAATGCTAATGGGAGCATTTCATGCCAATCTTTGTATGCAATCGTCATCTTCTCAATGATTCTCTTGATGTTTTTGTTGGCGGCTTCTACTGCTCCATTCATCTGTGGGCGATATGGAGTGGAATTCCGGTGTTTAATCTTGAATTGCTGACATAAATCAGTCATTGCATTGTTGTTCAGATTTGTACCATTATCGGTAATGATACTTTCTGGAGTTCCATATCGAGCAATGATATCTCTTTTGATGAATCGCACCACAACGGCTTTTGTCACACTGGCGTATGAAGCAGCTTCAACCCACTTGGTGAAGTAATCGATTGCAACTAGTATGAATCGATGACCATTTGAAGCTTTTGGCGAAATTGGCCCAATTACATCTATTCCCCATATTGAGAACGGCCATGGTGTTGACATTGACTGTAATTCCTTCGGAGGAGCATTTATCTTGTTTGCGTAAATTTGACATAAATGACAAGATCTCACATGTTTGATACAGTCTGATTCCATGGTTAACCAGAAATATCCTAGCCTCATAATTTTTTAGCTAGCATATATCCGTTCATATGAGGTCCACATACTCCCTCATGAACTTCTTCCATTAATTTTTGGCTTCTTTTTCATCTACACATCTCAACAGGTTGTATCGAATGACCTTCTGTATAGGTATCTCCGCTTAACAAAAATGACTTGCCAGACGCCTCAATGATTTCTGATCCTTTTTTGTAGCACACTCAGGATAGCTACCTGTTTGCAAGAAAATTTTGATATCTTGAAACCATGGTTCGTTTGATTCAATCACAGCACAGAATGCGGGTTCACTTCTTATTCGGACTTGCAAAGGTTGTATTCTTACTCCTTCAGTGAATTGGATCAAAGAGGCCAGAGTAGCCAATGCATCAGCAAATTGATTCTGAGTTCTCGGCACATAAGTGAAGGAAATTTCTTTGAACCTTCTGCTAACTAACTCAGCCAAGTGATTATGATAAGGAATCAACTTGGGATCCTTAGTTTTGAACTCGCCTCGAGTTTGGAAAATGATAAGTGATGAATCTCCAAACACTTTGAGCTCTTCGATATTCATTTGAATTGCCATTTCTAATCCCATGATGCATGCCTCGTATTCTGCTACATTATTTGTGTAAGGAAACATTAATCTGGCTTATGCCGGGAACTGTTCTTCTTTTGGTGAGATAAGGATTGCCCCTATTCCACACATACATTGGCTGCTCCATCGAAATACAACTTCTAATTGTTGCTTTCGACTTCTGTTTCTGTTATTCTGATGCCTTCATCTGGAAACTGATCTTGTTCCTTTAATTCTTCATCATCAACTGGGCTTTCTGCGAGTTGATCAGCTAAAACTTGTCCTTTGACTGAACTTTGACTTACATAAATGATATCAAATTCAGAAAGCAGCATCTGCCATTTCGAGATTCGACCAACCAAAGCCGGTTTGCGTGCTAAGTATCGCAATGGATCATGCTTCGTAATCAACTCGATCGAGTAAAAGCGTATACTGCTAAGTCTGTGCATAACCCATACTAATGCACAGCAGGTTTTTCTATCTCTGAATACTTTTGTTCTCCATTTGAGAATTTCTTGCTTAAGTAGTAAACAGCTCTTTCTTTTCCTTCCTCATCTTTTTGCCCGAGACACAACCCATGATTCAGGAAGAATTGTCAAGTACAAGAACAACGGTTTCCCCGGTTTTGGAGTAACCAGTACTGGTGGATTCGTCAGATATTGCTTTATCCGATTAAAGGCTTTTTCACATTCGTCATTCCATTCAATTAGGGCATTCTTCTTCAGCAGTTTAAACAGCGGTTGGCACTTATCAGTCAACTGTGATATGAATCGAGCAATGTAATTCAATCTTCCCAAAGGCCTCTGATTTCTTTAATGTTTTTGGTGGAGGCAAATCCTGAATCGCCTTGACTTTATCAGGATCGATTTCTATCCCTTTTTGGCTAACCATGAATCCTAATAATTTTCCAGATGTCACTCCGAAAGTGCATTTTTCTGGATTCAATTTCAACTGAAACCCTTAATCTTTCAAAAAGCTTCCTTAACACCACTACATGATCCTCTCCTTCCTTTGTCTTGCGATCATGTCATCTACATATACTTCCACCTCTTTGTGCATCATATCATGAAGTATAGCAAGCATTGCTCGTTGATAAGTTGCCCCGGCATTCTTGAGACCAAAGGCATGACTTTGTAACAAAAGGTTCCCCAGGCTGTAACGAATGTGGTTTTGACCTTATCTTCTTCGGCCATTAATATCTGATTATACCCTGAAAATCCATCCATGAATGAAAATAGATGATTTCCAGCGTATTGTCCACTAAAACATCGATGTGAGGCAATGGGAAATTATCTTTCGGGTTGCTTTGTTTAGATCTCTGAAATCCACACAATTCTCACTTTCCCGTTTTTCTTAAGTACTGGCACTATATTTGATACCCAATCCGAATAATCAGAAACCTCAATGAATCCTACTTCAAGCAACTTTTTTACTTCATCCTTGATTTGGAGGAGTAAATCCGGCCTAAATCGCCTTAATTTTTGCTTTATAGGTTTAAAATCCTCCTTTGTTGGCAATTTGTGAACCACAATGGATGGGTCTAAACCGGCATATCGCTATACGACCATGCAAAAACATCCAAGTATTCGGCTAGTAACTTGGTTAAATCTTGTGCCGTGCTCTCAGGCAATTTTCCCCCTATCCTCAGATTCCTAGGGTTTTCGCTTGTTCCCAAATTAATCACTTCAATGGTTTCGGGAATTTCAATCCTTCCTTGTTCAAAATTTTGCCAAATTTCTTGTGTTCTAAATTGATAATCAATATCATCTTCAACGTCTAACCCAGTAGAGTTAGAGGTGATATTGATATTTTCATTAATTATACGCGCGAGATATCCCTGAACTTCATCACAATTGTCGATCTGGTTGAATATGAATGAGGAATGTATGAGAATAAGTGAAAGCACAAACAAATAAATTTCATTAAACTGGGACGGTGTTTAAGTACACTTATTTGAGCATCACATAATACTGAAAAACACAAAACACAAATCTAGTCTTAGATAAGTTCTTACTTAAAAGACTTAATACTAGCGCAAGGCACAGAGAACCAATTTCTCAAGATCATTTCTTTGGATGAAGCATCTTCTTTGATATCATCTGGCTGCTGGATATGATGTGGCTTTGGAAAGGAATGGCTGATGTGAGGATTTTGATATTGGATCATACTCCTTGTCGAGCTTCCTCCTTCTCATTTGGTTTTTCATTTCTGCCACTTCAGCACAAGTGGGGGAATAACCCAGTCCAAAGGTTCCCACCTGAGTTTCTTTCTCATCATTCATCATACAGACTTCGTCAAACATTTGAGCCCGAAGTCTTCTTCTCCTTCTTTTCCAATGTAAGGGACAGCTGTCTCCTTGTAAATGGCATAATCCTGTTCTCCCATAACAGTGATGAGTTGACCATTGGCTATGAACTTAACCTTCTGGTGCAGGCTTGATGGTATTGCCCTGGCAGCATGGATCCATGGTCTTCCCAACAGCAGATTGAATGTTCTGGGGATATCAATCACTTGGAAAGGAATAATGAAAGTTTGAGGCCCGATGGTGACTTCTAACTCCACTTCACCTATTATATCTCTTTTTGATCCATCAAAAGCACGAACCACAGAGCTTGGTTTGATGTCTGACGGTTCAATCCCCAATAGGCTCAAAGTGGCTAAGGGGCACACATTCAAAGAGGATCCATTGTCACTAATACTCGAGAGACGATCTTTCCACAGCTTTTGACTACATGAAAGGGCCTTGTTATGTTGATCCCTTCCTCTCCCAGTTCTTCAGATGAAAAATGATTTGCTCATTTGCAAAGATTGAGTCGATTATATGCCCCAAGGCTTCTTCTGATACGCCTTCTGGAACTTTCACTTCTTCTAAGGCTTTGAAAAGAGCCTCACGGTGTACATTAGAGCTAATCAGCAGACTCATGAGCGATATTTGGGCAGGTTTTGGCCAACTGCTCGACAACTTTGTATTCACTTGCTTTCATCAGTTTTGCCAATGCTGACTTCTCTTCATCTTTCTTCCCTTCTTCATTTTGCTGCTGTGGCATATTCACAGTTGCATTCTTCCGGTCGACTCATAAACTCTTCCTGAGCGAGTAAGGCCACCAACCATGGCCATTGAAGCATGATTTACCGCCTTATAATCAAATGGAGCGGCTTTATAATCACTCACAGCAAGGGGTATCTGAAAGGTATAGTTCCTAGGCTTTGATGAAGTTGATCCATCTTCACTACCTTTGCCTATTTCGATTTTGATGGATCTAGGTCCACCTTCAATCATGCACACAAGCTCTTCTGGATCCGGAATCTCAGCGTAATCATATTGATAACTGGTCCATGATTTGGCAATGGGTTAGTAGAGACGTTTGGAGCTTCAATGAAATCCAACTGGATGACTTTTGCATCAATAAGATCTTGGATTTTATGCCTAAGCCTCCAGCATCTGTCTGTTGAATGCCCGATTTGCCCCATGTGATATTCACACTTCAGCTCAGGATTGTAATTTCTAGGCTTGTCTTCCCTAGGAACTTCAAGATTGATCAGATTATCGGCCCTTAATTTAGCTAATACTTGGCTAAGGGGAACCGGAATTCGAGTGAAGTTCCGCCTGTTGAACCTTGATTGTTGATTTGGGACTGCACTTTGTTGAGTCTGATCCTTATTCTGATTTTGATTCTGATTTGTTGACAACACGAATGACTTAGTAGGGCCAGTTGCATCTGAAGTATTGACCATGCTGACGGTTGAATCTTTCCCTTTGTATGGGACATTTCTCGGTGCAGTATATTTCTTTTCTTGTTGCAATTTTCCTGCTGAAATTGCATTCTCAATCCTGCATCCAGCTATCACCACTTCTGAGAAACTTGCTGATGCATGCCCAATCAGATGGGAAAAGAAAGGTTCCTCTAATGTGTTGATAAAAGTGAAAGTGAGGTCCTTTTCAGGCATCGGGGTGGTGATCCTTGCAGCCAATGCTCTCCAGCGCTGAGCATATCCTTGAAAGTCTCTTCTTTCTTCTTCTTCAGATTGCTTAAATCCCATACCGAGGGCGCCATCTCAATGTTAAACTTATACTGATTAAAAAATGCCCTAGCCAACTTGTCCCAAGTATCAATTTCCTGATGGTCTAATTGGGCGTACCAGGCCAAAGCAGCACCAGTAAGACTGTCCTGGAAGGTTTGCACCATCAGCTTGTCAAATTTAGCATATTGCCCCATTCGTCGTACATACAATCTGGTATGCATATTAGGACAACCTGTCCCGTCATATTTTTCAAATTCCGGTGCCTTAAATTTCTCAGGGAAGGCACCTTCCTCATATTGAGGCAAATTCAGGATCGCGGTTTGATCAAAACCATCGAACGTCTTCATTTTCTCAAGCAGTTTTCTCTCCATTTCTTTAGCCTGAGCTTCCAGTTCTTTCTTCAACTCAGCCGCATTAAACTCATTTGGTGACTCCTCTTGCTGAATAAGCTGCCTTCAATTTCTTTTCCTTTCTGTGCCTTGAAGATTCTTCAGAAGTTGTGGGGTCTTAAGTTGTGCAAGACTCTGTGTTAAAGCCTGCATCTGTTCAGCAATTCCAAGGAGGGTTTGTTCCACGGTGTTGAGTCTTTGCTCATTGGTCTGGTCTGTGGGTTGCTCCCGGTGTTAGACATCTTAGCTCGGGATCTGGTAACAATAGGGCTCCTAACCGGCTTGGACGCTATCTTTCAAGTTTTTGACTTAAACTCGAATTTGCTAGACCTGGACATTTATTATTTATTAATATAAATGAATTAATATACATATGCAAGAATGTAGATATGCTATCACACAGATGCAAATGGGGATATTGACCAATGATTTTAAAAAAAAACATTTGTATTAAAAGATAATGTTTGGCATAACAAAAATTTCTAATGGTTTAGAAACCTTATTTCCTAGTGACTGAATTAAAACTACTTTCTAATGGTTTCAAAGAACCTTGATTCCTAAGGACTAAACCTAAACCAACTAAACCAGTCTTCTTGTCTTAGTGGGGCAAACAATCTTGTCTTCCAGGCTAGAATTTTCTTTCGAGCTGCCTTCAACTCAGCCTCTAAGAATGCAATTCTGCTTCCAGCACTTTGCAGGCGATCCACCATTTCCCTCTCTCTTTCTTGGAAATCTCGGTGACATACTTCCAGGCGAGCCGAAACAGCTTCCATGTAAGCAGTTGTTTCAGGGTCAGGTTCCGATGGTGCTGGTTGAAGGATATCGGGAGCTTCATATCGAATATCCTTATTCTTCTTCATTTGGCTAGCCACATACCACCTGGTTGCTCTATACTTCTTGTTTCCTTACTTTCTGGCTCGACTTCAAAAACCGGCTTCACCTCTCTATTTTCCCATATAGCTCGGATTTGATTCAGCTTGAATTCTTTAGCTGGTAGTATCTTGGTTGGATCCAGATAATCTAGAGTGACTTGCTCCAAATTAGGCTTGACAGTAATATCTTGCAGCATACCATACTGTCTGATAACACTTGAGGATAATAACCAGTACAGCCGGTGAGTCCAATTAGGGGTACTGCCATGTATTCCTTGCAACTTAGGATGGCTGCAGGGCTTTTGAACCAGCGAGCTTGCCACATCATGTCTTCAGGTGGCATGTCTTCAAGAATGGCAATTATATCCCATAGAGGATGATCATCTTCCATGTGGACCCTTTCAGCAAAAGATTGGATGAGATCATATTTCAGGCTGATGAGGGATCCATTAGCCAATCTTTTCCGTAGTGCTTAATGTGGCTAGCAAACCAAATCATCAGTAAATGCATGCTTGCTTTGAACTTGCCTTGTCCTTTAGACTTGATGTGATTCAGACTACGGACTTGTTCGGCTAGAAGAGCGGACATAGGATTTGCCAGCTAAATATTGAGAAACCAGCTCTATGACCCGGAAGTGGATGAACAAATTGCCATTAGGGAAGAGAATAGTTGCAAAAGCAGCTACTATGAAGGCATTAACCCGGTTTTCTTCCCAAACTTCAAGTGGTATACTGAAAGTGGATCGGTTGCTTTTAAAGTATTCAGGAGTTCCAAACCAGTCCATCAGTGTGTTAGCCGATGCAATATTCATTGCAATCATTGATAGCTTCAATATTGGTCCCCTCTTGATCCCCAAAAATCTGATATAACACGGACCGGCTATGCTTGAAGTTCGGAACATAGATTCCTTCAGAGGTAGGAGGTGCTTGGAGTAGCTAGTATATTCCTCAATGGTCGGGCTAAGTACATGCTGACCCAAACGGAAGACAACTTCTTCAGGTTCCCATAGATGAGTGAGGGCTCGAACATGGTGAATGGAACATGGATCTTTGGTAGGCTGAGGATTGGGCCTAATCTATCCTCAATGAATGACTTTTGGACCGGACTAAAACTGACAAACCATCGGTCCAGTAGGAGCATTGGATCTTTGAAAGGTTCCACTCGATTTTCTCTAATAAGGCGAGCCCATAAGCTATCGCTACTGTCGGTTGAAGACATCATTTTCTGAAATTTTTTAAAAAGGTATAAGCTAATATTTACAAAATTTTTTAATTTTTTGACAGCTTTTATATTTTTTAGAATTTTTTTTAAGTATATTTACATATATACATTTATATTTCAACTTCATTTTTTTTTTCAGAAAAAGTTGGTCATATCCCATGCTAATAAATGCATGATTTGGTAAGGTTCTATAGGTTCCCCGATTTAGTGATACTAAACCGGAGTGGGAGGACATTTCTTGATCTATAGGTGAAAGCCACAGCCCCCGGACCTTACTTCGTCCTCCTCGCTTAGGCTCTTAAGACGGCCCTGGTACGACCGTATCTAGCACACATTCATGCAAATGCAAACAAAGAAATCAAACTTTTGTTTTCTATTTTTCATATTTGCAAGGTTAGTATATATTTACAAAACAATTATTCAATATAATATACAAAGAAATATACATTCACATGGTAATTTACAAAAATAAGCAAGGATAAATTCAAAATTTATAATTCCAAAGTGGCTAGCCCTCTTTTTTTAAAAAAAAAAAAAATTAAAGTCCCCAGTGGAGTCGCCAAGCTGCGCCTGGATTTTTTCCACTAATCTATCTGGTTCATTTCTCCCAACTCGATTCACATTAAACCCGAACCCATTTAACATGAATCCTTGACTAGGGTTAAAAGAATTTTAATTTTTGAAAAACTTTTAGAGTCGCCACCCGATATAAATCGGGAAAAATAAAAAGCTAGGATCAATGGGTCGTTGATCCTAACTTAGGCTACTAGTCTGCGAAAATTTGATTTGAAAAATCAACTTTTTAAAACCAAATATCTGGATTCGGGGGCTAACCTATTAAAACCAAATCGGTTACCACTTTCGGAATTTCACATTTATAACCTATCCTTTATATGCTCAAAAATTCAAATGATACATTATGAAACAATATTCACAAATCACATTATTCATATTTTTTTTATGTGCTTTTATTCATTTTTGTTATTATTTTTTTTAGAATATGAATATCAACAAAAACATATTATATTTACAAAATATTTATTCACAATATTAAAAAAACAAAAACATTTTTTTTATTTTTTATGTCGCCCCGCAGGTGCCTACGTACTCGCTAATCGAGATCAGACAAAACGTAGTTCTTTTTAAAAGAACTTTAATTTGTTGATCAATTTTAATTCTTTGAACTATTCTCACTTTAAGTTCATTAAATTTTATATTTTTATGAAAATCATTTTTGATGGTCCTATGATCTAATCAATTGATTTTCATTTTATGAAAATATAATTTTTCTAAGTTTGAAAATCATTTTTTGATTTTTTTTTTGTTTTGAAAATTCAATTTTGTTATTTTTATTTATTTTTGTTTATTTATTATCATTATTTTTATTTTTATTTTTTTATTTTTAAAAAAAATCATCACAACATATTCAGAATATATTTAAATATATTAAAATTATTTTTCATGCATTAAATATGCATTTTCTAAAGCAATTTATGTATAAATACATATTAAAAATATTCAAAAATATTCAAAAATATCAAAAAAATAAATTTATATGAAAAATAATTATTTATATTTTTCTGGATTTTTCTGAATTTTTTATGAATTTTTATGAATTTTTTACTATTTTTTATATTTTCTGTAATTAATTATATAATAAACATATAATAAAATATGCGGATTAACCTGGACCGTTGGATGAAGCGGACGAGATCTGGAGCGTCGATCGTGCTGACCGATTTTGACCGTCTGATCTCTTGATCAAATCTGGAGCGTTGATTTGTTTGAAATCTGGACCGTCTAAGCTCTTGATTAAATCTAAACCGTCTGATCGCTTGATTAAATCTGAGCCGTCTGATCGCTTGATTGAATCTGGAACGTCTGATCGCTTGATCAAATCTGGACCGTCTGATCGCTTGATCAAATCTGAGCCGTCTGATCGCTTGATTAAATCTGGGCCGTCTGATCAGAGCTGACCGTTGACTGGGGGCGGGTTGGACTTCGATTTTCGGGTCGGATCCAACCCCGATCGGACGAAGAAGACGAAGTCGCGACTTTTCGGGGCGGATTCCGGCGACTCCGGGGTCTCGGCGGCTGGAAGCTTGTTGGCCCGACTCCTATGGTGGTTGCCCGTCCTCTGAAGGTGGTGGTTCGCGCCCAGAACGGCGGCAAGGGGCGGCTCCGGCGGTGGTTGTATGGCGGTGCAAAATAAAAAAAAATTTAGAAAAATTTGCAGAGATTAATTTGAATAATTTGATCAAATCCAAGCATACTAAAACATCAAAATCAAGTTTCTAACATTCCTAAAACACTCAATTTTGATCAAATCCGATCCAATCACTTCGAATTTGAAAAAATTCGAATTTTATATCCTAAATTCGAAAGTTTCGAATTGGCCTTGTTATTTATGTGTTTCTGAAATTGACTTGTGCCTTTTGCTCCTAGGCCCCCTATTTATAGGTTGCAAGCTCAATTTTATGTTTCGTTCAGTTTCAAAAACGAATCGATTTTTGCCTCTTGATTTTTCACAAATTTAATTCGAAAATTCGTGATTAATTTGTTTGAAACTGATGAATTGATGATTGATTTCTCATATCCTTCATCAAATCATTTAATTTGGGTAGATAATTCATTCAATTTTTTATTCAATTCTTGTAACTTCTTATTTAAGTGCAATTGAATGCTTTACAAATTGAATTTTTTCCCAATTTTTTTTAGCACGAATTTTGTGACTTTTGGGTTGTTTTTATTCATGAATTGTGCATTAATCTTTCATATTCCATAACCACTTTGCAATTGCTTCATCAATTTCAACAATTAATGTTGTTTTGTCAGTTAAAAACTGATGCAAAGTAAGGCAAAAGTCACTTTGAGAAAGATGAAAAGACAAAAATGATAAAAAGGCAAAAATTTGCCTTTGCTAGGGTTTGAACCTGTGTCCTTGAGCTTGAGTGTGTGTTTGGGTCAATGTGTTTAACCAACAGGCCATTTGGCCTGTGCCTTGATCACTTAGCCAACTTCATCAATACTTAAGGCTTTTGAAAAAAATGAGTTTAATTAAATTTTAAGCCTTAATTAATTGGGCAAAAATTGGGTGTCTACAGCAGGAAATCATCCCAAGCCTAAACCTGTAACAATACAACTACTCCACCAATCTCAACAGCATCTTTGGTAGATGCTCAACACAATCTCTGACTATAGCCACCCATTTTTTCCCCTAAAATAATAATAATAGTAATATATGTAATAATAATTATAAAGTAAAATAATAAAAAAGAAGAAAAAATGATAAATAGAATATGCTTATAAAAATATAAAATATGGTTAAAAATAATAAAAAAATGAAAGAAAAAAATGATAAATAAAATATATATGTACAAAATTATGATTCAAAAAGGAAAAAACATTAAAAAAAATTTTAAATCATGTTTTTGCCTTAGTCCAAGTCACTCAAATATTATTTCAGTGACCACATGATTGAGCCACAGGCCAACATCCTGTTGGAAGGAATGCATGCATACACAAACAAGACCAAGGTTCGAATCGCGTAAGAGGCATGCAAATTTTTTTTTTTGCCAGTTTGGCGCGTGCATAACACGTGCTAGCATGTTATCGTGCATGGGGCGCACATGTTGACACACACGTCATCTTCCTCCCCATACTCCATCTTTTTTTCCACGCAACCAACCAATTTCAAGTTCGTTTTTGCCAATTTCTGCTCCTATTTACATCAAATTGATGGAGGGGATTTGAAGAAGGTATGGGATACTTCAGATTTGGATAAAAAACTAGTCCTAAAATGATTGATTTGGCATTCGATTTTCAATCCAAAGTTTGCAAAAAATCTGTTTATGTGTGCAAAAAAAAATTTCAAAATTTGATCCGAACTACCATCTTAGCTTCAGAAGTATAGATCTGAACCTATCTATCCTCTTTCTAGAAGTTCATTAAACTTGGAATTAGTAGAACGCGTTCTAGAAGATCGATTTTGCGTAGGACCCACTTGCTCGTTCTCGAATGAACTCCACCTAATTCAAACCCCAAACGGTATAAATGGGGGTCAAAATCCCTGTTTAGATCATCCACAACCATCCAAAACAATCAATAATAGTCCATCTCATAAAAAAAAAACTCCAACAAGCTTCGAATTGATTTTCAAAATCTAGGGTTCATTATTTTTAATTTTTCTGTTACTTTCAATAGAGGCCAAATTGGAGTAAAACAAAGCTACAGTTGGACTTAGGAGTGGTGAAAGCTTTAGTTAGTAGCTTTCTCCTTTATCTAAAACTTCTCAACAGCTTCCGATAGCTAACGCTGCCAACCGCCGCCATTTAGAAACATGGACCATCTAGTTTCAAGCAAAACCAACACCATTGTACTTCTCGCCACCCTCCACTTAACTACTCCGACATAGTCGTAACCACCCAAAACCACCAAATTGGTGGTCTTGAAGTCCGTCGGCCACTTGCTTCCAGATTCGAATTCAACTCGAATTTCGACCAGAGTCCGATCCAAGATCCATCTAGATCCAACCCGCATCAAATCCTGTTCAAGTAAGTTCATTTTTTTTTTATTTTATTTTATATTTATAGTTTGAATGTTTAACGTAAATAAATAGCATATATATAAAAAATATATAAATAAAAATAATAGGGAATCGGTTTTTTTTTGTAAAAAAAAAAGATATGTAATAAGTAATATGAGTTATCATTATTAATATATATATATACATAAAAAAAATCTCTCTGGTATATAGAAAAATCTTATTTTCTAAAAAATAAAAAAAATCAATATGGTAGCCTATAGGGTTATATACAAAAAGTTTTATAAAAAAATTGAAGAATTAAAGAAACATAAATTGACAATAGTTAAAAAAAAAATACTAAAGTTTAAAAAAAAAAACTATGTATTGTCTTATCCCGATTAACGGATACATGCACTTTTGGGGCGACATAAAAAATGACAAAACCTTTTTTTGTTTTATTATTTATTTTGAATTAACTCATTGTAAATATTGTAAACTTTAACGCTAAATTGTGAATATCATATTTTTTTTTTTTTTAATCAGTAAGTTCGTTGAGCATTAAAAGGATAAATTTTAAATCATGCATTTTAAGTAGTGACAATATGGTTTAATTAGGGTAACCCCCGAATCAAAATTTCTTATTTATAAAATTTTGTTCTAAATCAAATTTTTCATAGACTAGTCGCTAAGTTAGGATCAACCAACCCATCGATCCTAACTTACAATTTTTTCCGACTTTAATCGGGTGGCAACTTCTAAATGTTTTTAAAAATTAAATTTCTTTTAATTCCTACTTGAGGACCTGTATCAAACTGGTTAAGGTTTAATACAAATCAGTTTAAAAGAAATTAAATCGAAAATTGAAAAATCTAGGTTTAACAGCTTGGCAACTCCATTAGGGACTCCTATTTTTTTTTAAAGGGCTAGCCACTTGAAATTTTTTAATTTAAATTTTATCGTTTCTATGCTCATTCTTATATATTATTTATAATTATTAATTTATAAATAGTTGTACTAATCTTTTCCTTTAAGTGATGCAGATAAAAAGAAAATTTTATAAACAGCCCTAATAGGGGCAAACGTTATCTTCTGGGGGAGGGGGAGCGGGGGGGGGGTTGTGGGGGTGGGGTTGGGGTGTTGGATTTATGAAAAATGTATGATAGATACGGTTAGAACCAAACCGTCTAGGACCCTAGGCAGAGAGGTCGCTAGTATAATCCGAGGGCTATGACTTTTCCACCATCTAGTCCACGAAATGATCTCCCGCTTCGATTTAATGTTGATCCGTGATCCATTAAATTGAGGAACCTTTAAAACCCGTCCAATTGCATTCATAAGCATGGGTTGACAAATAAAAATAGTGGGCCATATCTTAAATGAGTTACATTTCCAAAAAAAAAAAAAACTTTCCAAATTTATCTTATGTAAATATATCCACTTAAATTTTCTTTGAATAAAGTTGTAACTCAAATAAAAAAAATTAAATTGTCAAATTATTAATTAGTTTCCAACCCTCATATCTACATCCGTGTGATTTGCATGTGTAATATGTAACATTATATCTTATGCATGTTGTGTATTTGTTCTTGTCATATAATATATATCTTTTAAACAAAGAACAAAGAAAAACATGTACAATTATCATTAGTCTTGTAATTTAAACAAAATGAAAAAAAAATGAAATGGCTCATAATAACTTTTCAAGAACTTGTCAGGAAGATGTCAAGGGATCTGCAAGAAGTGATGACACTTGTTCACATCTTAGAGATCTTCGATCTGCACCTTTGCCTAGCTAAGATGAAGGCCTAACTTGGGGAGGAAAAGGCTCAAATAGCTGGGAAAAAAAGTCCAGACTCTGTTAAAAGATAACCAAAAGTTATTAGACTGTCTAGATCAGATAGAAAATGTCACGCCCCGGAGGGTACCCTAAACGTGGCAGCCCGCCGCATATAATATTAAAGCTAATGAATGACAACTTTAGTCATGCAGGAGCTTCGATATCACATGCAAGGCATGTTTCCAAGATAGTAGGAGACTCACAGGGGTATTATATTTAAGTAGATAATAAAAGCAAGCAAGAACTTATATAGGTGAACATAAGACCTTCATTTAAATAATAATTCCTTACATCATCTTAGGGGCATTCCCCCGTCTTAAAAGTCCATCAAGAAGATAATAGCAACTATAACACAATCCTACTATAGAGATTTTTCCTAGAAGCCTATATTCAAAACTTAAATACATATAGCTTTTCCCAAAAACTCCTAGTAGCTTAAACTCGTACCTGGTATACGGGGCTCCTTGGGGCCAACTAAAGGTAATCATACTGTAACAAAAAGCTATAAGGGTACAAGCAAATCTAGCTTAATGAGATAATTCCATCTACAAGATATTTCCATAATTCAAACAAGTATTTAATCAATCATATGAGAATGCACCAAACATATGAACAAACAAAATACACATAATTATCCGGAAATCAAGTGTAGCATGGATTTTACGCCCTCCATGTCGAGGGTTGGGAGGTTACAGGCCCATACGACCATCAATATTTGCAGATTTACCAGCTCCTCCTCACCCTGTAGACTTTCTGCTCCTACTAGCCCATGTAGACTTTCCGGCTCCTACTAGCCACCACTATCATTTTCTCGTTTCCCCACATGAAGAATAGTAGTGAAAGAAATGACTCATAAGTATGATATGCATGAATTGATTTCAATATATATTTAACCAAATAATGTTGAATTCAGGTTAAAGGCGATCAACCACAATTTTCATCATATCAATACAAGAATCACACTTCATTTAATCATAGCGTCTTTCGATATTCTTAACTTACATTCATCCAATCATAATTTCAAGTCACACAATAATTATTCATTTATCTTTTTCCTAATTGCTAGTGCTACTACTTACAAGCACAACCAAGGAAATGTAACTTAGTAAAGGATTAACTCACTCTATGTCGGTAGATCCTAATCGAAGTAATCTTCCGGAAAGGTGATCTCAGGTCTTTCTCCACCTAAACAAGATGAAATACCCAAAATGAGTCTTTCATGAAATTTCTATTCTTGAAGATTCTAAACTTTTCTTAAAATCGCGGTAAAATCGTATAAGAGGAAATTCCAACTTAAAATGGCCATAACTTGCTCATTTTAACTCGGAATTTCTCATATAATATACCGTTTTCTACCTAGTCGAAAAGATCTATCTATTTCTAAACTTATTTTCATCAAAATAAGTCATTTGGGTTCCAAAAAAGTGGCGAACAGATTCTCCACGAATTTTTATAAACTTGTTTTCCTTCTTTTATCCAAAGCTCATTTTGAAGAGATAGGCAATATAATAGCTTGTAACACCTTTGAAATGTATAAACATATGTTAAGTGACTCATATTGGATGTATGAAGTTAATAAAGTTGTCTTAACTATGAAAAGTGAAGTCTTTTAAAGATTTTAGAAATATGAGAACTTTTGAAATATTTATTTTGCTTTGAAAATATCTTAAGTTATTTCAAATGAGTATTTCTTTTCCATAATTTTAATTTTTGTAATTGCTTTAAATACCTAAGGAATGATTTTATTTTTCTAAGCTTAGTTTCCAACACTTTTTAAAAGTAATAATAATTCTACATTTAGATAAATAAATTTCTTTGTTCTTTGAGATCATTCCAAAGAGTTTCTAACACTTGATGAAATTTGAAGTTTTTTGTAAAACCTTTTTGTTTATAAAAAGTCCTTTCTATGTCATTTATAAAAATTCTTATGAGTTCCTCTAAGCTTGTCAAGATGACTTCTTAATTTTAGAAAACTTTACTTCTTACTTTTATTTCTAGAAAAGAACCTTCATTTTAAGAAAATCTTTCCTTTTTTTTTTTTTTTGAGACAAGAATCATTATGTTCATGCATGAATATGAATCATAAAGTTATGTAAATATAAAGAAACATAATAACTTGAAAGAATAAGCTAGTAAAGAAATAAATCAAGTATTGAAACCTTAGCTTCATCAAGGTATCCCGGGACTAAGAAAAGACTAATCCCAAAAAGAAAAAGAAAAAGAAAAAGAAAAAGAAAATGTTTTAACTTGATGAGGACAAATCTAAGACTAGAGAAGACTAGTTTTAAAAATAACATGAAAGTAAATAAATTGCAAGGAAGTAAATAAATTGCAAGAAAAATAAATAAATTGCAAAACAAATGAGCTTATATGCTATAAAAGATATATATAGCTATATAGATATATTAGATATAAAAGCAACATAAAGAAACTTGATTATGAACAAAAACAAAGTATGAACCTATTGCTGCTTTCTTTAACCTTCATGGTTTAGAAAACACACACTAAGCTCATACTAAGTAAATGAACATAAAGAAGACTTGAAGAAATATTATCTAAAAGAACTAAACTAGAGAGAACTTCTTGGGAGAGACTTCTTGTAGAAATTTTAGAGAGTAACTTTAGTGTAGAAGAGGTGTGAAAGAAGTGGAAGTAAAAGGGGGTATTTATAGGAAAATGTGGGAGATAATTTGTGTTAATTAAATAAATTGAAAATAAAACAAATTGGGAAGAAGGAGAGGAGTGGCCGGCGCACATTGTAGTGTAGAGGGGAGAGAAATTTATTTTTTTGTATTTTTGTTAATTAAAAGTAAGATGTGAAAGATATGAAGTTGTATTGGAAAAGAAAATGTGTAAGAAATAGAGGTATGGGTTGTAAGAGTAGGTTGTAAGAAAAAATAGAGATAGATAAATAGTGTAGAATAGTAGTAAATAGTATAATGTAAAGTAGACATGACAATTTAAGTATCGGTAGTAAGAAAATACGCGTATAAATGCGATATTTGATATTTTTAGCTACCGAAAAATTATGAAATTGATATTTTTAAAAATCTTATATTTTTAGTCTAACGGTGTATTTGGAATATTTTTACTATTCCGAGCCTCGAGACACGTTTTTCAAGAACTGTGTTCGATTGGGTTCAAAACGAGTCGCGGTTTTACTAAACTGATCTTTTTAAGCTTCCTTAGATAATTACGAACTATTCTACTAACTAAACTCCTTCTTACTCTCTTAGGGTTTCTTAAACAGGGATGCCGGATTTAAACGGTTACGATAAACTAAGGTTTTGTTGACTTTAGGAATCCGGTTGACTTCTAATTAGGGTTTAAGCTTTAAATTGATTACAAAACTTCGAGGGTTTACACAAAATGCTACATCCCCAAAAGCTTTCCCAGCCAAAATGAACTTGACATCTTGCGATTGTGACAAAAATGGAATAAGAAATAGCACTTCGATGCATTTAAATATTATTGAATAAAAATAAAGGACAAGTTCATGTTGAATTTAATAAGCCATCTTATTTTTCTTTGTTTTTAATATGTACATATCTCTTTGCCCAAATTAATTCTTCTTGTAATACAACATTTGTTTTTTTTTTTTTTGAGAAAAAGTTTTACTAGATTTATAAATATTCTATAGAATAATGGCAATAATTTTTTTATATACAAGATGTATAGTAAACTTGTAAATATCCTTAGATTATATATAATTCAATCATCCATTAGATCATTTTTTTCTTCTAAATTGTTATAGGTCTACAATCAAAACCACCTTTGTCATAGGTAATTCTTTACCTTAGTCTCAAGTCCATCATTCTCCATTTATAAATTCTTTTGAAAGAAAACGTCAATTCGTGAAATAAAGCTTAGTAAAAAAAAATAATTTGCTAACAAGTATGGATTTTCGCAAAACTTTGAAATTTTTTTTTAAGCAGGCTCAACTAATCCCTTAAGTTCAAAATGGCTAACAACACCAACAACCTTAGCATCGATTCAACTGCTGAACATAAAATCCAATTTCTTGAGCAAACAGTGCTCAAAATAGTCGAATAGACACAAATGCTGACACTGAGCATCGGATTATTGAAAACCCTTTAGCTACCATTTGAAGGTAACCCAAAAGGGGGCCAATGGTCAATCTATTAAAGAAGAAGAAGCACACTTTATGCCCCAAACGTCCATGCTTGACCCTAATGAATTGAAGAAGGAATTAAAGGCTCAGAATAACGAAATGGTAAAAAGACTTGTCATTCAATCTATTGAAAAATTGAAGGCATTCGAGAAAGCTAGCAAGTTTGATTAAGCTAGAATCACAGGCTTACCTGTGGCACAAGATGGCTCTTATCCTGAAACGTTTGAGATGTTGGATTTTGAGAAATATGACGACACAAGCTAGCCCAAACTACATACTAAGCTTTATGTGAGGTGGATGAGCCAGTATTTTAGCATGAGCAGTTAACGATCCAGACTTTTCAAAACAATCTCACTAGACTAACATTAACCTAATATGCCTCACTAGACCTCAATGAGATTGATACTTGGGACAAGTTAGCTAGGGCATTTTACAACTAATACAAGTTTAATGTCGAAGTCGCCCCATCCATGTGGGACCTTAGCAACATGAAAAAGAAGAAGGACGAGACCTTTAAGGAATATGCTCAACAATGGACGGTATTGGCAGCTATGATTGACATACCTATTCCAAATTAGATATGGTATTCATCTTCATAAATACCTTGAAAGAGCCCTTCTTTTCCCGTCTTGTTGGACATGCCACAAAGAATTTTTTTGAAATAGTAGAGGTAGGGTACATAATTGAACATGCTCTTATTTCTGGCAAAATTCACAAAGGAGCTAATGGAGAACCTACTGTGAAAGAAGCCACAGTCAACATGGTAAGCAAAGGAAACTATAGCAAGTATACACAGACATCTAGGAGACGATTCACTCTAATCCCTATCCCTCTATCTCAAGCTTAGTATAAACTAAAAGAGGACCACTAGCTATATCTTAAAGAGACAGTACCTGGGTCTAAGCCAAAAAAATTTAACCACCTGATGCACAATGTGAATACCACATAAGTCAACAAGAGCATGTTACTAATGATTGCTAGGAATTAAAGAACAAAATTTAGGATTTGATTAACTCAAAAGTGGTTCAATTGCAATTCGTGGATGGTGCAGCACCCAACTTCAACAACATCAACATGTTTCATACGTAAGATGTTGGAGATACATCATTTCAAAGAAGCTATTTGCAAAAGAAGGATCAAATTGCAGGCATCTAAAGAGAAAGGGTACATGAGAATTTAGAAGAAAGACTTGTAGCAATGGCGGGAAGGATTGAAACCCTAAAGTGGGTTATGAAATACGTGTTAGACAAACTCTAACATTTGGACCTTACTGCTAGCTAAGTACCATCTCACGAGACTCAAGAGGAGTCATCGGGCTGTAAAACCGAGAACGGGCCAAGACAAGAGACAAAGCCTCTAATTTCAAAAGCATTGGTCCAAAACAAACAAGTTCGCTCAACACAGCAAAGGCATTTCACACAATTTAGAGCTCTGATGGTCCAAATTTTTAACTAGTTAAGAGATCGGAAAATGATAACGTGTGAAATCCCAAAAGAAGGGTATAGGCCAAAGAACTATAATCCTAATGCCCATTACGAGTACCATATGGGTCAAATAGGCCATTCTACAAAAAGTTGTTGGAGGTTAAAGAACAAAATCCAAGATTTGATTGATGCTAAGCTTATTCAACCTAAGCTTCTGGAATCTATTGAGCCAACTAACAGTAGTAACTTTATCCTAACTCCTGCGTGGATTTCAGGTAAGTCCTCTTTACATATTGAAAGTTTGTTGTCACCATCCGATAAGATAGCATATCACCTGCAACAGTTGGTCTTATCAACCAATATCAATAGGGTCAAACATTTTTGTAAGGGATTAGAAGAGAAAAGAACGAGGATTGATGATGATGCTTATCTTTGTAATGAAAATGAATAAATAAATCCTCTATCTTTTTGCTAGAAATATGTATTTTACGAGCCTTTACTAGGTAATTTGAAACACTTAGTTACTCAAGGGGCAATTGTAAATAAAATGAATGGTTGTCAATAGATATTTTATTGCTTGATAATTTTAGGATGAAAAGAGTCAATCAAATACCAAACACTTAAGAGTCGAGTGATATTAAGGCATCTTACAAGGCTCATTCCTTAAAAGAGGTTCATTTTGAACTTGGTACATAGGTCAAAATGATACTAGGCATTCATTTCGATAACCTAAATACACTTACCCATTGCTAACCTCATTGGGCCTTTTTAAAGAAGTGATTTCTAAAAGTTAAACCCAGTCAAGAACTATCCCACAATAGGGCATATAGGAGGTAAGGGCCATTAGTTAGAAAACATTAAATAACTAATTTATGCTTGCCACAGTCGCATCAATCAAAAGGTGAAATTTTGCTAATGATTATGTTCTTTTGAAATGAAAAGAGAGCCTCAACTTTCATACACAAAGCCTACACAAAAGCCAAACACTTTGAAGCAAAAAAAAAAAAAAGAAATAATAAAAAAAAAAGATACGAAAAAGAAAGGTTGAAAAAAAAGGCAAAAAGGTAAGGGAAAGAAAGAGAAAAGGTGGAAGAAGAAAATAAAGAGAAGGAAAGAAAAGCTAGAACAAAGTGTTTGAGCCCAAAAATAAGATGGATAGACATACTTCAAACCTAAATACACTTATAACTCGAAAGCCCATTTCCAAAAATTAATCCCACTTACCACCATCTTATGGAGGCTCTTTTGATCATTAAAAGTAAATTATCCTTAATAAAAGTTACTTTTGAAATTGGGGCAAGCCTACTTTGGTTATCATGAAAGAGCTCTTGACTTGTAAAACATAAAGAGATATGAATACAAAATTTGATATCCTTTTTAGTGTAAGCTGATAAGTAAAAGCCTAAGTTACAACCCTAGAAAAGACTTGGTGGATTAACCAAGATGTATTATTTACAAATCAGACTGTAATTTTTAGAATCCGAGCAATGTGTGAAAACAAGTTAAAGAGAGTGTGAGAAAGTCTCCTTTGATTAAATACATCAAGCAAAAAAATATCTTATTCAGGATTAAGAAAATGATGAGAAGGATAAGAATTCATATACCCCAAAATCAAAAAGTTGAATATCTTATAGATTAGAGGTTACTGTCCTTCAAAATGGGAGGAGGGCACCAAAGATTGATCTTCAAAGAAAGAAGTGAATGGGTAAACAATAAAGGAGAGTTGTTACTTATTTGCAATTTTGGAGTTGATGATATCCTTTACTTACTACCAAATTATTTCAAAAAGTATTTTCTATTTGAAAAAATTTTCAAGACTCTTCGATGCAAGAAAGAAACAAATTTCAAGACTTTAGTAGTGCTTTTTAAAAAAATAAAAAGACCAAAATCCATCCGAGTCTTTAGGAAGAAAAAAGACCAAAGACCGAAGACCGAAGTTCATCCAAGTCTGGAGGAAGGAAAAAAACCAAAGTCCATCCAAGTCTTTACGAAGGAAAAGACCAAAGTCCATCCAAGTCTTTAGGAAGGAAAAGACCAAAGTCCATCCAAGTCTTTAGGAAGAAAAAGATTAAAGTCCATTCGAGTCTTTAGGAAGAAAAAAGATTAAAGTCCATTCGAGTCTTTAAGAAGAAAAAAGACCAAAGTCTATCAGAGTCTTTAAGAAGAAAAAAGACTGGACTCCGTCTAAGTCTTTGGAAGAAAAAAGATCGAAGTCCATCCGAGTTTTTAAGAAGAAAAAAGATCAAAGTCCGTTCCTATCTTTAGGAAGAAAAAGATCGAAGTCCATCCGAGTTTTTAGGAAGAAAAATACCATTTGAGTCTTTAAGAAGAAAAAAGACCAAAGTGTTTCCAAGTCTTTACGAAGAAAAAAGACCGAAGTGCATCTAATTCTTGAGGAAGAAAAAAAGACCAAAGTCCATGTATACTAGAAGATGTACCTGGATGAACATTTGAGTCTACCAAAATTAGTGTCTATTGTTCTCACACATAGGACCCATGGTTGGGAGTGCTCATATGCACTTTTCCATGCTGATATTAAAGGGGTAATTAACAGAATCATCTACCCCCTGAATAAGGCATAACCTAGTACCTATTTTCACAGATATCTCTTGAATTAACCTAGCCCATAACTCAATAACCATTAAAATCAGATCATCGAGACTCTCGTCATCTACAACGAGCATTAGCATGTATACTACCCCACAACTCATATAATGAGCGTGTCTATATATTATCTTAACTTCAAATTATTTCGATCAACGACAATCTTCTCACAAATCAATTCCTTAAATTGTTCAAAATTCACATTTGTTCTCATTTTCACCTTCCCAAATGGAGGTCTATCGTATTCTGACATATCACTCCCGTCCACAATATTCCCATTCACAAAGATGATGAATCTTACATAGTTGAACATCTCAAACCTAACAACAACAGACTATGAATGTTAGTTGATACTTGCCACAACTTAAATTGTGGAACTTATTCATCAATGATGCATACTCCATAATGTTTAATTTTGTCTAACGAACTAAGCTTAATTGATTAGGTCATTTCACCAAGCACCATCATAGCATTTTATATTTTTTGAATAAAACGAAATAGATCAAACAATGCAACTACATAAATACCACCAACGATCCATAAACTACTTCTATAGCATGTGGCATCTTAAAAACATCAACTAAATTGTGTTAAACAAACATGCAATCAACTTCACCATCAAAACTAAGAAGGGTAAAAAATCAAATATTCAACCATTTATTGAAAAATAACTATGAAATAGAATGTTACCTAATACCGGAAAGCTAGATTTGTGGTCAAAACGCCCAATCTGGTGCTGGAAAGTGGTCTTTGAAGGGGCTTCTGTAGGTGGTTTTTGGGTAGGGGAGGGGTGCTTTTGGATGACTAATGAAGGGATGATAATGGTTCCTTTTGTGTTTATATATATACATATATATATGTGTAGTGTAATGAAGGCACCTTTAGAGACGACACCTTTGGCGCTGACACTAAAGGCATTGTCTTAGAGAGCGCCCATAGTGTAAAAACAAAGGTGTTGTCAAAGAAAACTCCTTCGCTAACCAACATATGTATTATTTTGCCAGCCAGGTTATTTTCGGATTTTTTTAATTTCATACTATTTACGAACATAAACCGCTAAATAGAAACCTACAAGACAATTAAACACTATTAAAAACCCAATTTACAAAAAATTCAAAATTTTGAGGTAAATATTTAAAATTATCAAATTTTGTGCTTAATAAAAACTTTTATTAATTAAATTTACAACCTTTTCTCCAATTATTTATGCTTACACTATTTTTAATTTCTATATTTGATTGGGTTCGATTGACATTTTGGTTTGATTATCCATATGATTAAAATGGAGATATCATTGGGATACCTTATCTTTTGTAAAAAATTATTGTACTTTTAATCTCAATAGATCCATGTGATAAAAAGAAATATTTGAAATTCACCGTTGATTGGAAAATATTTCTACCAACAACTATGCTATTTAAATAAAAGAAAACCACCTTATATCTACAAAACTCTTTTTTTTTATATATTTTTCTTCTTTTATCTTAATATATCTTGTTGGAAAAATTAGGAGCATTCGTCAATCAATTTCAGTTCAAGTTGTTCGGTTTTATTTAACTCTCCAATCAAACACCAGACCAAAAACCATATGAATACTTTCAAATCAAACCAAAACAATATATACATATTCAATTGTGATTCGATTCAATGTGATTCAATTTGACAAATAGCACTGGAAAAAGTTATATTCAAGATTCTCTCGATAATTTAGATCAATGTTCTAGAAAGGTAAATTGTGCGAACCTCCCGTTAAAATTTTAGAAATTGTATAGACCCTTGTTTTTTCAAATGCTGGCACTTATACCCTAAAAAACAAGTAAATTACATGAGCCTTCCCTGAAAACTTCAAAAATTGTATGAACCCCAATTTGACATAATGATAATATGTAAATTTTACTTAATTGGTGCTACATGTAATTACATATATAATATATTAATCAAAGAGCATAACAGTGTAAGACATGCAAATGAACACAACACTTTTCCCTTTCGCTTGGTCCCGAAAGGTACTTAAGGAGATGTAATAACAAAGTAAGGTAGAGAGCTAGAGAGCAAGGCAAGAGCTTACAAAATTCTTCAAAGCTTTACTAATCCAAAGGAAGAGACATGCAAGAGAGTAAGTTGGTAATATAGAGTAAGTATATGTGTGTGTTTTTTCTCTTCTGATTTTTTCCCATGTCTATAATAGAAAGAATGAAGGCCTATTTATAGAATAACAAAATGACAGAACATTTCCCTGTTTCAGTTTTTAGTTATCCTACTTTCTAAGGGTAAAAATGGCATACACAAATTATAAGAAAGGGCAAAAAAGGAAAGATGTTGTTTACATCTGTTTGATAACTATTCTGAACTGTTGATGCAGGTCCTTTCTGTCAGTTCTAGTCTGTAACTATTCATACTGGTCTTGTCATTAACTCTGGTCTTCTGCATTCCCATATTGATTTATTTCTTCCATTACTGAGGTGTCTTCCTCGTAGGCTTCAACTTTCGTGGAAAATTTAGTATCAATGCTTCTCCATATTATCATGTTATAAGAAGAGAAAATGTTGTAAATCTGAGATTGGTAAATCAATTAATTTTCTTTTGGTGGTGGGATGGTTGCATGAGCTATCCAGTTTTCTACCTGTAATTCTATTGGTTTCTCACATGTTTTTAATTCTTGTGATGGGTAAGTAAGTTTGTATACTCCATCCATTATTATGTTGTGACTAATAGGCCTTATATCATAAAAAAGCCATTTTGGAGGAATGCTGTCAATTTTCATTCTTATCTGTAAGGTCTTGCTTTTTTCACAACTATCCATTTGTCCTTTGATTGTACAAATAATCTCTTTGATAGATGATCCAAATTCGAAATCCATAAATTTTTCAAGTTATCCATAGACAGTGTCCAGTAGTTCATAGTCAAGGAGAGTCTGTTATGTAAATTCACATCCTTTTTCTAGGTATAAAGGATTAAATGTGTCAAGGTGAATGTTCATTTTGTAAATGTTGTAATCATGTTCTCCCTTGTGGTTGTAATGGTAATCATATGTAAATTTGTAATCATCTTTTGTCACTAATTTTGCATATTCTTGAAATTTTAAGAAAGGTTCTCAAAAACTTTTACAAGCAGAAGAAGATATTATAGTTCTAGCTCTTTTTGGTAATTTTTCAACAAAATTCATTCTTTTGAAGAAGAGGCCACTTCTTGTTATTTCAAAAGCTTCTTCTTTGTCTATATTATATCATAAGCAATGTCTAGGATTGAGTTGTCTGTAAGTCTGCCATTTTTCTACTTTCTCATTTTTTACTTTTAGTAACTCAGTATCTCTGACTATTTTAAATTTTGAAGCTAAACAGTATTCAACTCCAAAATTACTGTGTCCAAGTTTAGTTTCCAGTAACTTAATAGCTTGTTGTAAGGAAAAACATCATCGCCAAACTGGTCCAATGAAATTCTCAACTTGAGCTTTTGCATAGGCCCATGTTTTATAAATTCCAGGATTGAATCCCCTTATGACAGCATAACAATAAATATTTACATTTTTATTCCTTGTCATGTGCACATCTGGTCCAGTATTTCCAGTATATAATTCAGTATTTGTGTTCCCCATGTAATTAAGTAATGCTAAACACACTATTACCTTGTTTTTATCCAAAGTTTGTAATCCTCATACAGCATCTATTAGTGTTTTTTGTTCAACGATAATTCTTGTATCATCAACCTTGGCATGCCTAAATGCTTGTGTGTTTTATGGGTTTTGATCAGGTACAAGTAATTCAATATCTCCAAACATCATTTTTCCAATTGGAGGAAAGTAATTCTTCATTAACTCATTTCCAGTAGGTCTTATTTTCTTTTGAAAGGGTATAAGCATCGTAGGAAAATGTGGTCTGTAAGAAAAAGAAAGATTTTCTTATGAGAATTGAGAAGTTTGGGATAAGAACTGAGAGGACTGGCCCATATGAGAAGATTGACCAATTTGAAATTTTTGTAACTCTTTTTCTTGCTGTAAGTCTTTGAGAGTCTTGTATTTGCTATGCATTGCTGATGTACCTGCTCAAGAGATCAGGCAAATCATTATCTTTTCCTTTTATGTGTTCAAAATCAACATTATATCCTTTATTTACCAGTAAATCAGTAAATTTGATCCATCTTTTTTGTGACATGCTTTCTTCATTTTTCTTTTTGTAAAACTTAACTATAGCCTTGCAGTCTGTTCTAACCAGTATTTCTTTTTTTATTTAGTAAAAACAATATGAAGGAATTTAAACCATAAATAACTGCCATTAATTCCATATATATACTACTTTTAAGTCCTTTTTCTTTAAATTTACCACTATTAGATCTGCAAATTTCTTCATCCTTTTTTAGAGAGTACTCTTGGGGTTTCCTAATTAAAACAGCTCCCCATCTATTTTCACAACCATTAATTTCTATAATCAAGAAATCTGTATCTAAAGGCAGTTTTAATTCTGGTAGTTTTATAATTAGTAACTTTATTTCCTCTACTAATTGTAGTTCTGTATTGTCTAATATTGTAAAAGTATGTGTCTTTTTATAGAGTAACTTATTATGTTTTCTTAGATTTTTAATGAAAGGTATAGCATAGTTTACAGGTCCTAAAAATTGTTGCAACTTCTTTTTATCAGTTATTTCTGTAAATTCTAAAACCTTTTTAGCTATGTGTTGTTGTAACTTTATTTTTCTATTTCCTATTTCTACTCCTAAGAATGCTATATTTTTTCTATAAAATTGTATTTTCTTTGACTAACAATTATTTTATTATTTTAGAACTCTGCAAGTACTTGTTTTAAGTGAATTGTTTGTTCTTTTTCATTTTTTAAAAAAACTAAAATATTATCTATATATACACAAACAAAAGGGTATTTATAAAAAATTAATTATATTTTTCTTTGAAAAATTGTTGGTCCATTTTTTAATCCAAAAGGCATGACTAGTCATTCAAAATGTCCTAAAGGACAAGTAAAGGCTGTCCAAGGTATGGAATCTGTCTTCATTTTTATTTGTCAAAATCCTAATTTACAATCGAATTTACTAAAAATGTTGCAATCATGTATTCTATTAAGTACGTTTGTCTTGTTTGGTATATTGTAAGCATCAATTTCTGTTTTATTATTTATTTTTTTGTAATCTATTACCATTCTACTTTTTCCTCTAACTAATTCACTATGTTTTTTAACTATGAAAGTTGGACTTTGATGTAGTCTGTCTGATCTTCTTATCACTCCTAATCTTAGTAATTCATCAATATGTATTTTAAATTCTTCCATGTCTATATTATCACAAACTATCTGCTTAGCTTTATTTCTATATCTGGGTTTATTATTTTTAATTCACATTCTATCTTATTTTTATCCCAAAATTTTATAAGATTATTTCCAATTATTTCTTTTTTTTTTTTCTAATCAAATTATTATAATACGAGATCAAACATTTTAAATGCTTTAAAATGGAAGTCTAATTCTTTTTTTATATTAAAAAGGAAGGCCAACATAACTTGAGCAAACTTATTATATTAGCAAATGTCATAATGGGATAATAATGAATTTAATCCATCTTGCCTCAAAATTAATATCGATAATATAAAGTACAGGAGCTTCTACTCTATTCTATTCTATGATCTTATCGATGAGAGTGTTCAGTAATCATAGAATATTAATTATTTTAATTATTTAACCATGGTTGGATATGATTAGAATTATTGGATGATGATAAATGTCAAAATTAACGACGAAATTATAAAATTTTCAAAGTACATTTTGAAAATCACTACATTGGAAAAAAACCAAAATTTTCTAGCATGAAAATATCTCCAGTAGAAACGTGCCACGTTGCATTTTTTTTTTTTTTTCCTTAAACCTTTTATAAAAGCCTGCCCAGTTACTCCGGTCTCCAGGTTCAAGACCTTAAGCAAAAAGTTTAAACTAGGAAAATGAAAGCTGTTAGCTTTACTTTCCTCTGTCTCCTACTGATCTTCTCAGCACCATTCCTTTCCTCTCGTCAATCTCAGGTTGGTAGATGTTCTTCCTCGGTCGCTCACTCCATTCAATCGATCATCTGACTATCAAAATATTTTATTTTTTACTTTTGGGTTTTTGGGTATAGGTAAATGCAGCTAAGCACCTCCATGATCAAGGGCTTGAATCATCATCCCCATTCGAAATCGCTCTCCAAAACCTTCAAGCGCTTATTGGGTAACAATTGGGTTTCGGTTGTTTTACCACTTGTTCTACTTTCTTCCTTGTAAAAGTTTATAGTAACTTCGCTGCAAAGTTTACCATGGAAAGTACTGGTGCTTGTTTGATGAGAAATTAAAACTGCCTCAAAAGGAATAAGAATAAGAAATAAAGTATGAGGTGATGAAATTAGGGTTTAGTACGATGATTTGTGTTGTGTTTTTTCGGTAAAGTTAGTTTTAGATTATCTTCTGGTTGCTTAGAAAGCAAAATTCTAAAGTTATCAAGAGGGTAGGTTTTCATGTTGTACAGGCCCCATAATTTTTAATTTATTAGTGAAGGTAAAACTGTATACTAGATGAAAGATGCTTCATGAAGAAAATGGGATAATTAACTTTGGGGAAATTTTTTTTGCTTGTGTGAGAAGTGTTCTAGTACCAAAATGAGATAAATGATTTTGCTTTCTTTGAAATCGAAATTTGTTCTCTTCTATTGAGATCGGCCACAACCATCACCTTCCACAGAGATGGAGCTGAGACCTCACTGCCCCTGAATTTCGAAATATTTGAAAATTTGCTGTCTAAAACTGTGGAATCAATTATAAATATCTGTTTTTAATTGATTTGGCTTTATTCAGTCTATGTTCTGTAAGAATTGAGTTTCACAGCTGTGATGCTCTTCAAATAAAATTCTGGGTCTACCAATAATCAGTGATCGCCTATTACCACTAAGAAGGGCTTCAATAGTATTAACATGTTGCTTGAATTGATTAGCAGCATTCAGTAAAATTTTGACATGTAAATATTTTTATAAAAATTGTGCACTATTACCGCTAGTTGTTCAGAAAATATTGGTACTTATCCATTGCTCATCCAATCCAAACATACAATGAATTAGTTCCAATGGATCCTTTTTTCTTACCACCTCTGACCACTAGCTGTTAGGTGCTACTAATTTAGTGAAATTATTAGGATCAGAACTGTTTATAGATAATGATCGAGCATATATCAACAGAAAGACAGACAGCGTGGAATGATCAGGGAATCCATCACTTTAATTGTGGATGCCATGTGATCAGATAGTTGTTTGTACTTCTGGCTTTGCTGGTTGATTATGGATCGTGGAAAACCTTTTATGATGTTAAAACAGAAACTCATTCTAAGTAGCATTCTGTCTCCAGTTATACTTTCAAGGACATTGAGCTTCTTCGCCGGGCAATGACCCATGCTTCATTCTCTGAAGAAAACAACAAAGCACTGAGCATTGTGGGCTTGAATGTGATTGATGCAGCAGTTTCTCTACAATCCCTTCACAAAGACATTGACATGTCTTCAAAGGAACTGAATAAGCGGATTGCAGAGATTTCCAATGTGGAATCATCCTGTGCTGCTGATGGTACGCGTTTGGGACTGCAGAAGTTGATCAGAGTTTCTTTCAAGACAAATACTTCAAACTCAGGGGTTGTCTGTGGCGCTTTTAGGGCCATATTTGGGGCCATTGCCATTGATACTGAGAAGTCTGACGATGCTGGAAGTGTGTTCTGGAAAGTGCATCAGGGTGCGACTGGAGCTGCTCTTGCACTGTAATTTCACCTGTTGAGTTACTCAAAAGTGTGCTAGATACAAAATCCTGGTTATCTTGGTTGTCTTATGTTTACCTAACTGCTTCTGTATGTACTCCTAGGCTTCATGCGTTATTGTTCTTCTTTCTGAAATGATATAGATAGCTTGCTTATGCATGGATATGTATGAACCTATCAAGCAACCTCACAGTTTACCATGCCTTCTAGGTGGTTGGAAGTCTGTCTTATGCCTGTCTATGAAGCTACTACTGCAAACCCATGTTGTAAAACTTAGATTGTGGCTTCATTGATTTGAGGAGTGGACGTAAGTCCATGAAAGGTGCCGAAAATAATGCAGGCATATGTAATAGTATCGACAGCTGATATTGCTGAATTATGGAACTTCACATGAAAAATTGCTTCTTTGCATAATCAATTGTTTTAGCAGCAGCCATCAACCACCAAAACTCCTAGAAAAATATCATAAATGAACTTCACACAGCTTGACTACAAATCAACCATTGTATGATAATGTTTCTCCGTGGTCCATTAAACTGAAAAACCTTTTTTACTTGTACAATTACAGCAGCTTTCTCAAATTAATTGAATTTATTCTTTATTATCTACTTTGCGGTGAATGTTAGCTAAGCCAATGCTTATATTGTCGGTTGCCACATCTTCAGCTCATAGGTACTTGTCTCATATAGTCGTATAAGAGTAAGCTTGCAAACGTCCACTATGTTCATGTCTGGTTTGCATCTTAAGAAATTATTTCCATTATTTGATGTACTCTTGGAATCAAAATCGCGCGCTCTCTCATTAATTTGACTCCGAATCGTTTATGGTTCGGTCTAAAGGGGTTTATTAGCCAACCATTAAGGTGACAACAGTACCTGGTATTACACGTTGATGTACAAGAGTTCAACGGCATTTTCATGGAACAACGAGGAATGGTTGCAGCAGCCTAGAAAAAAAGAAATAAATAAAGGGTCTTTTCTTTCCGTTGACACAAGGTAGTATCACGATAGTTTGACTAGAAATCCACGTTTAGAGAGATTCTTCTTTTTCATTAGCAAGTGCATTAAGTTGAGCACATCAAACCACTTCTGAACTTCCATTTGCCATAGGCAAATAGCAATGCCAGTGGCATTTGACAAGGAAGCTCTCCCCACATTTGCTGCCATTTTTAGCTCCTCACTCTTAGTAAGTTCATATACATAGACACGTAGCTAGATTATGCAATGGATCACAAGAATGGGCCTTCCTAGTAAGCTTTATTTACAATTAGCCGAGTGATGTATTGTCATCAAGTCAATCAGGAGCTGGGCTTGCACCCATCTGAGATTGTCTGCGGTTAGCTGACTTGATATTGAGCAAGATATCCCCCACAATCCATGGAAAACTTAGGAAATTATGGGTTTCATGGTAATAAGATGGGTGATAGGTAACATGGTACCACGCAGAGGCCATTTGCTGTTGCTCATGCACCTTGCAGCTACTATCAAACCACCCTTTCACCTCATTATGCAGATTCTTAAGAGACACCAGAATTCGATCCTGCATATCTCCATATTTCCTATTATCCCGCTGCAAATAAGCCTCGCGTTTCCGTAGATTTCCAGTTAGGATTTCATCTTCACTCTGAACGCCATAGTATTGCATCAAGGCACTTAATTTCTCTATATACATATCTCTGTAACTTTCTGCAGCTTCAAGAAAGTTATGAAACCCATCAACCTCAAGGTCATGGTCATATTTGTCTTGAGCAATCTCCTTTGACCATATAAATATCGTGTTCTCCATCTTTACATCAAGTGTGGCTCGGTAGAGCTTCCCAAGAACTCCAAGAGAGGTGTACATGGGTTTGTCAAATCTCTCCAAGAAATCTGGATACTCCCTTGGTTTCAAAAACCTGGGCATTTCAGCTGGAGCTCCAGTCTTTGCAAAATCTACGGCCATTGAGTGAAGCCTTGCTAGTTGAAGGCATTTTTGACTTCTGGCCTTTTCTGGCTCTCGATCAGCATGCACCAAATGTGCCGTTGAGATGACACCAAGAGTATCATTGATCATGTAATCAACAAAGAATCTATGAATCTCCTACAAAAATAAAAATAAAGCAAAATAATTTGATAATGAAAGGATGAGCAGAATATCTCTATTTTGAAAATACAGAATACTGAACACCTCACCTCTAGGGTGACTTCATGATCCATTATCCGTGCTCTCCTTGCTGTGTAGTCCATAGGGGTCTCAGCTTCACTTGGGATGAGATCTGGATCCCAACTCACAAAATATAAGTCCCCATCAAGATCACCACCAGAGCATTCATTAGGATGTGGCCTATAACATAGATCTTAAAATAAGTGATATCACCAGTAAAACTGAAAGTAATTGAAAACTGATATCGAATCACAAAGTTAAAGCATTCCAGCAGCCAGAAATGCATAACTACTAATAGATAGAAATTGTGCATTTAGTGTTCAAGAGAAATTTCACACCTTTCTCCTTTCTGGGGAAAGACCACACAATCAACCAATCCCCTCTCCTCTAGCTCAACTTCATAGACAGCTTCAAGGACTTGGACATCTCCAGGGTGAAGACAAGGATTTTTTGTGACAACCACCTTTCCAAGTACTATAGCTGTTTTCTCATCCACCTTCCTGAAATATTTCTGTCCTGTGCTCTCCCGCTCTTCCTTTGTCAAAGTTACACGTACATAAACTTGGCCATAGTCTAAGACACCAGCCTCATCCAAGCACCCGATCAAAACACGGCCCTCAGGGACATGTATGCGACATTTGCTTTTCAAGTCACATAACAGATTCAAATGATGCGCTTGCAGCATCATGGAAAGAAATGGTTCTGCATCTGGCTCATATCCATTTGTTAACATCTTGACTAAAATATCCTTTCGATCTACACCACTCAAACTGTCCAAAACACTTAAAGCAACTTCCCTATTTGTCAGCATTCTTGACAAAAGAAGCAGCTGCTTGTGCTGCATTCTCTCAAATACCTCATCTTTCACTCCTAGTGTTGAAAGGAGAGAGATAATCTCTCTATTCAAATAGCAAGGCCTGGAATCACTCCAGCTAGTAACATTCAGCATTCTGTTGCTGGATTCAAATTTAAGCATACTACTGCGAAGAGATAGTTTCCTGAAGGAACGGCGATCAACAGCAATGACACCTTTACAGCCACCATATCGAATTTGAAATGCTGAAGGAGTATCATTCAAGCCACACTTTGAGCAACCTGCCGGGCGAAAGACAAAGATATCTTTCCTATTCCATCAGAGAAGCAGTAGTCAGCACCATCAGTGTTAATCTCAATGTCAGGGATTATCTCGACGTCTTGAACGGGGACAACATGCGTTTGCCGAGAGGAACTGAACAGTTGACCCATTCTTGCCGCACATTTAGACACACTGCGAATCTGATTAAAGCAGCCCATCCAGTCTCGGACTTGTTCGGCACTCACTTTGTCATTAGAAGCAAACATCCAGACAGAGTTTGACCTAAGTTGACTAGCCGAAAAGGCAAGAAACTCGAATCTCTTCTCCCCAATCACAATACCTTCCCGAAGAATAGACAATATGCGATTATATATACCTGTCCTAAAAGGTTTTGCAAATATGCCACGTTTGATACTGGTAGAAAGGGTATTTGGCGGAAGCTTAGTCCAGTCTTCTTCAACAAAAGAAACCCTTAAAAAGTTGGATGCAAATGGTGCAAAGTTCTTCACTACATAATTAGAAGTCTCAAGCTCGGGACCCAAGCAATAAATCTTTGATGGTGTGATCAAAGCTCTATGGCAGTTCATTACATTACGCTCTGACAGCCTTTTTTCCGACAATGAAGGAAGGTTTGTGGAGTCTTTCCTCAAAACATGGAGCTGTGTCTTCACAAATGGCACAGCATCATAACAGATAGACCTCAGCTTGTGTAGCTTCTGGAGAACTAAAGCAGCAGTATCGATATCTAAAGGGCTCAGGATGTCCATCATTTCATAAGCAGCAGCCAGGCTAATCTTTTGGGTGTGTACTAGGGCATTGAGTTGAAAAATGATCTCATAATCCAACTCAGGACCAGAGGCAGCTTCTACAAGTGGAACCACCTCCAGTGAAGAATGAAATTCATCTCCCTCCGCAAGGGTAAGATCAATCGATTCTTCCTTATAACATGGGAGACCAGTCAAAAGTTTTGAAGTCAGTATGTCCTCACCAACTTCTAGACAAATCGAGGATGATTGCCCAACTGCTTTAACTGAAGAGAAATCTGTTGTCCGGACCCAGATAAAATCAAAATCCTCTTTGCATATGTGGTAACGATCGGGTTTAAGCTTGGAAGCTACATCAGGTCCACAGATTTTCTGGAAGATCTTTGGTCCATGTTTGAGCTGAGCAAGAAACAAATATAAATGTACCAATGAAACATAGAGAAGAACATTCTTCGAATATGAAAATTTTAATTTGGTTTCTTCATTATCAGAAAGTTATCTACCCAATAAAATGTTGCTCACATCACACAAAAAGATACAAACACAAAAAACAAAACGAGGATTGTATATTCAAGTCTCATTGAAACACATATAAAGCAAGAAAAAGATAAGCACCTTTTCTGCGTCAAATCTATCAAGGAAAATCAAAACTGGTCCTCCAAGCACTTTTTATGATGTCAAAAGAGAGAACTTTTCACCTTGCTCTTTCAAAATGTGCATAATTAACCTCGAACATCTAAAATGATTTTTTTTTTCCTGATTAACTTTAGCAAATGCCACGAGCTCTATGGGGCCTCTTCACCATATCCTTACGAGTACATCTTAAATACAGAATACATGCATATGTATAACAGACCAGAAAATCATATTGAAAAATTCTCCAAAACTAAAAGACTACATTTACTTTCTTCAATAAATTAGCAGACCAACACCAGAAAAGAAAACACTTCCAAATTTTTTTATAGAAAAAAGAACTCCCTTAAATAGGTAGGATATCACTTCATCTTTAAGCAGGAGTTTCTTATATATCCTAAGTATTATGCATGTTCCCTCTATCATGGTCATTCCACATTAGCAATTCCCTACAAAACAAGTAGACAGACACTTTTCAACATCACACGACAACACGAACGATGATTATCAATAAAGGGCTTCAACCAGAGTACACAAACAGATAATCATATACGAAATTCCACTAAGACTATCTTTGTCCTGGTGATTCTTAGCCTAAATCATTGTGCTAAGAATCTCGATATAAAGTCTTAACCAGTAAAGTCGAATCCTTAGCTAAGCATCGGTACTTTTCAGTCCGCTAAAAACATTTATACCAAGAACCCTCTGTAAGATCCTTATGGATAATGCGGAGAGGCCTTAAATAAAGAATTCCTTAGTTTGTTTATGTGATAAAGATGGCTTCGCAATCACAGGGTCATGTTCACAATTCATAGGGTATCACACACGACACAACCATGTGTGTGTGTATACATCTATATATATATACCTTCAAAAGAAGAGCATTGGGTTTCTTACGATCATTCAAACAGCAACGAACACTTTCCAAAATGTATTCAAACCCAATTTCCAACTTAAAGCACTCATCTTTCTCTTTCCCTTTCCAAACCCAAATCTCAACTCTCTTCCTCTCAGGCATCACCCAAACCCTAACACCATCCCAACACTCCAACTCACAGAAACACTTCTCCTCCACCGTAAACCCTAGATGAAAGACCCCGTTCTCGATCCTGTCCTCAGGGCGCACAGGGCGAGGGATGATGTCATCATAGGAGTCGGAGAACTCTAAGGTTTTGGAACTTAAGGTTAAGGAGAGGGTTAGTGCTCGGTTTCGGTGGTGGAGGGAAGTGAACTGGATGCGGCCGGAAGGGCGGGGTTTCCAGTTATCTCGATCGGTGAAGATCTCGACGGCGAAGACGGAATTGGGGCCAAGGGAAGATGGGGATTCGAGGAAGGTGAGGAGGTCTCGTGCTGTTAGGGTTTGGGGGAGGTTTGAGACGCGCAGTGTGGGGAGTGCGGGTCTCTCCGGAGTTATGGAGGTCGTTGACATTGTTGTGTTAAAGAGCGAGAAGAGAGAGAGAATGGGGGGTTTTGTCAAGGAGATGAAGAAGACATTGGAAAGAGTGAGAGAGAGAGTGAGACTGTGAGAGCGAGTGACGGAGAAGACAAAGACGAGGGTTTTGTTGGAGGAAAGCAGGGTTTATGTTTATGGAAGAGAGCGTGAGAGCAAAAAAGGTTTGTTTTTCCAGTGGGACCACGTGCGTCAAGAAAAAGGTTGTGTTTTTCTACGGTGGGACCATATGAGTCAAAGCGGGATTCTTGCGCGCCATGGACAACCGACCGAGATCGGTTTGGGTAGCTTTGAGTTTAGAAGACCGGTTCCGGTAGAGATGATTAGAAGGCGAGTTAAAATCTATGAACGACAACTATAAAATAACTCGTATATCATTGTTATTGAAATGAAAATAATCCGGTAGTAGATAAGTTGATCTTGTCTCTTATCCTCGTAATTTGGAGGTATCTCGTCTTTTGAAAAAACGAAGTTAATATCTTATATTAATCTCCTCTTTTCAACAGATAAGGTCGTTAAGATAGAAGTATCTCATCTCATGAAAGGACGATGCTACATGTTATGGACTCGTTTTTTCAAGAGACGAGATTGACAGACATATTTTTGCACATCACCTTCTTTCTCTTCTTTCATTACAGCACATTTGAACCTTCAAATTGGCGCGTGATCTTGGAAAGTTTCTATCAGCAGGCGTGATAGAGTCATCAATTAGAGTAAAAAAATCAACCATTTGGAGCATCCCAGTCGAACAATCAAGACGCACCGAACTCACAAATAAGTATAATTTATTCATCTAATCGTCCCAAATGTAATCTTAGTTGCCTGTACAACTCTAGTTTTGTTGTATTTAGTCATATAAGAAGAATCTATAGTTTCTATCCCAACAAAGTGAATTATGGTAATTGATTAAAATCAAAAGAAAAAAAAAACAATTTGTTTGACCAATTTCTGTGACCTAATTGAAGGTATTTAAATTTTAATTATTATGTTTATTGCATTTTTCAATTGGATTTATTGGCAGTAGACTAATAGATAAGCAATTTTTCAAAAATTTTATAATAGGTTCCATTTAATTATATGATTAGATTCTTAACTTATTAACTATTGCATTAACTCTATAACAATTTCAATGGTAAGATAATACATTGGACAGTTTTAATAGGTTAGAAAGTTCCCACAATGGATTTATAGAAATTTTCGTATTTATGGTGGTTGTAAAGATATATTGGAGATAGATGCCAAGGAAAACATTTCTTTATATTAAATACATGTTTTTATATACATCAACCACCTCTGTTTATTTTCATCCATAATAAAAGGAAAAGAAAAGAAAAAGAAATGTATGTGTGGCTAGTACTAAGCCACACCACCATTAGTGCCTTGTTTAAAACTACGGATGGTCTACTGGGTATTTACAAATTGCTTATTAGCCATCAATATTATAGGTGTGTAATTCATAAGTCTGATTACATTTCATGCATTTAATGCATTTAACTTATGTTTTATGAGCTAGCAGGATACGTAAGGAAATGGATAAGGCCAAATTCGTATTGTATGCTTATGATAACATTATGAAAGGGAATGAATTTTAGTTATAATAGGCGGCCAGTTGCTATGATTAATGTTTGTGTGAACTCAACTTATGTGCAATACTAAACATCATTTGTAGTAGATTTAAAGTGAATAGGTTTACTCATCGGGTTGAGCTGTATCATAAGGTAACTATTAGAGATACGATGCTACATTATGATACTATTCTAGTGACTGATGATGATGTTACACAAGAGATGTTGGTGTATATAAAAAGGTCAGTAGCTGTATATATCTAGATATTTGAAAAGGAATTGCAATAGGCTCCCGAGGCGCCATGGGCTTTGATGAAAATGTTGGTAGGATTGGAAGATTCGAACTCCAATCCAAATCAAAGAACGATGGGCCCACGGGTTTAGATGAGTAACTTTGAAATGGGTTCACTTGACTAAATGCGATAATGATACTGATGCGATACAAGACTCATCAATAACTGAATCCAACTACGACTATGATGATGATAGAAATGATTCCATGCTAGGTTTGTCTCAGCAAGTTACTACTACTGATATACAATATAGAGGAAATGACTAGTAACATTTTATGGCTCCCACAGATGTTGATGTAGTAAGAAGCTCAGTGCTAGTATCCTTTTTCACTACTAACGTAGGTAGTGCATATGCTGCATTTGATGATGCGTAGGAAATGAGTGTTGGAAATTAGAGTTTCATCATGATGGAGCCCCTAATGCCAGTTTTATCATGACGAGTCCTGTCTATCATCATCATTATATGCTCATCTAGTAAAGACCTTGATGCGAGACATCTCATACGTAAAGTTCACACCCCCTTGCTCCACAAAAGAGGTGACCATCACTGCCACATAATAAGTGGGAGGGGCTCTCCCAGGTTAATCCAAACCCTGTCCATTTCACTCAAAGTGCTGGTGGTAGAGATAGGAATGTTACACTCATATATTGATCTATCTATGGATCCCTATCAGGATGTACGTCAATATACACGATTCCTTCATATTTTGTTAGGCGGAGACAAGGGAGACAGGGCACTCAAGAAGATAGATTATATTTCATCTATTCTTATGTTTTACGATTGTTGTACATAGAATTTCATATACTTTTGATGTAATTAATTGAATAGTAATACAATCATTTTATATTATATTTTATAAGTTTTTTATTTGTTAGCTGTGAAAGGTTTAAAAATGTTGTGTGATTAGATGGATTAGGTTTGGGATTGTGTTTGGATGGATTAGGTTTATGAATACTTGTGGTTGAATTATGTAGTCTAGAAGTTGCTTACTTATGGTGGATGGTTAATGAATGATTTATATTATTGATTGTATATGATTTTGACAGGTAATAATAACTAATGTAGCGATATTGTTTGTTTTGGTAGGGGGGGAGATATAAAATTTGTGCTTACCTTCGAATTATGAGAATCTTGTCTATTCAAGAGATGAAGTCAACTTTCCTAAAACTGAAATTATTTTCATCCCAGTAGCAATTTTTATAATTTAAAAAAAAAACTTAAATATTATTTTCCTTTTCCCTGTTTTTTTTTATCTTTGAAACCTGAAATTTTATAAAAAAGCACCAACATCCTAGTTCGTAAATTACTAAGATCGAAACGAAATATATGTACATATATATATATTTAGCACTTGAATTTTTTTTTTTTTAAAAAGGGATTGTTAAGGACTAAAAATACACTTTTCCAATATAAATATTTTGGGAAAACAAAAATATATATTAATTTTAAAAAAATTACAAAATATTATAACTTGTATATATAATAGATAGATTTATATTCTCTTGATTATGTATTTATATTTTTCATATAGTTTTTTTATATATAACTCTTAGCTGGTACATAAAACTGACATCTTATAAAAAGCTTATATACAACCTATACAAGTATATAGCTCATATATAACATATAACTTATATATTTTGAAATATAACTCATAACATATAAAACATCAAGCATATATAACTTATAAGTTGTATATACTAGTTATAACTTATGAGTTGTTATGCACTAGTATCTAGTTTGACATCTTTTTTTTATGAAAATTAAGAGAAACCCACATATCGTTGCATAGTTTTCGTACAGATTTTTTATCGAGTGAGTGCGATCATAAAATATTTTGATTGGATAATTCAAGCTAAAAAATATGTCAATTAACATGAGTATGGATCTTGATTATTAAATTAACAGTCCATAGTTAAAAAAATGTTATATTCACCAAACATTTGTGTTCTTTTTTTTTTTTTTAAAGTTGTTGTAATGTTAAATAGGATATGCAAAATCCTTTGCATCAGAGCACCAATGGTCTAGTGGTAGAATAGTACCTTGCTACGGTACAGACCTAAGTCGTTTCCTAGCTGGTGCCATTGAGCTATGACAACTTGCTTATGTGGATGGGATAGGACCATCGCGTACACATCGAGCAACAACTGAGCTGTAGAGCTATGATGACTTGCTTAAGTCCCTCGACAAAGCCTAAGCTTTGTATTTTTTATTTTTATTTCACTTTTTTCATCTTCTAATAAAACATACATTATAAGAGCTAAAATAATAAATCAGCAACATAAACATGCCTTTAGAGACTTCGTTATAGATCCTAAGAATATTAGTGTTTCCATCTTGATTTTCCACTTTCCTAAAAGCTACAAGATTACAATAGTTTTAATCACCTAATTCATTCACCTTTGTTGATTCACCCCTAGCGATTTAGCGTGCTCTTGAGGATGCTAATGTAATGATCGCATTGTACCAAATGAATATGATAAGGGTAATTTACTCTATGAAATTAGGGCTAAACTATGTTTAATTTTCCTTTGAATATGCTTAAAGTTAAAGAATATGGTATTTAATGTTTAAATATACCTATTTCAGGAGTGAAAAAGGCAAAGCATCAATAATTGAATCAAATGTGGACAAGATTTGAAGTGAAAATATCATCTAAGGTAGATCACGCCCGTGATAAGGCCGGTGATCATCTCGGATGAATATTAAAGGAGCTATTACGGGCGTGATCATGGAGAAAATGAGGCACAGAGGAGATCATGACTCCTAATAGTACCGTAACCTAGACAATGATCTCCATTAATCATGTGAACACACTTGATACGAATGTTATCCAAAGAAGAGAAAGTGAACACAGAGGATATCATGACCTTCATAATGGCCGTGACAACAAGGGAATGCTTCGTAGCAGTATATGAAGGCTTGATTACAGGCATTATTGCACTTAGAGATTGGACTCGAGAAGATCACGAGTCCTGTCATGGCCATAATCTACATTGGATAACTACACCTTGAAGAAATAACGGCCTGTGATATAGCCGTGATGGCAGTTTTCCTATGATATATCTTCGCACCAGTAAGATTAAAAAAAAAAAAATGGATTTTATAAAGGGATGAAGGACAGCCGAGATGATGATATGCCAATTGGACATTTCTTGTCACCTAGGACATATAAATACAAGATCTAAACATCACAAGAGGACCCCGAATAATTTTGGACACACCGAACCATGTCAATATAGTCTTCTTTGTAACTTTGTACCTATTCATAGTTTTTATTGTTTGTGTTGTGTTATGTTGTACATACTCCTTGGAGATTCTTGAGAGAGGAGGAAGATGAGACGGGTTGTTGTAATCGTTTATCAGTCCAAACATTTGTATTGCGAAAAGGGAGTTTTCTCTCATGTTTCTTTCCTGTTTTATTTTAATTGTGGTTATGTTATCTTGTTATATAATGTATGGGTAGTGTTGCTTAAGCCTACTGCACCATAATTTGATATGTGTCAATAAAATTAGTCAATGAATTATTATTAGTCTTCTTAAATTCAATAGTTGATTTTACCGAATCATGGAATTGTATTGTGCACGATATAGTTTCGTGTTAGATTTCATTGAGACGGATCGAGAGATAGTCTCCTTGAATAGATATAAGCTATTGGAAGGAATTGCTCATGATGCCAGGAGATAGGATTGTGAAATTCTTTTGCATCTACTTAATTAAGTAAAGAATTTCTAAATTTAATGCAGTTCTAAGTTGCTATTAGCTAGGAAGAGATTCTAGTGGATAAACTTAGAATTAGATGTTAGCGATCTTAAGAAAGACACTAACATACTTAATGAATTCTGCAGTTTAAGAAACTAGCGATATTAGTTGTATGCTCTTAATGTACATGTCAAGTTATTTGTGAAGCAAGGTCTAAGTCATTATGTTATGCATTTAGTTTAAGTAAATCAAGTGTTATTAATCATTAGTAATAATTTGTAGGAGGTCAATAGTTTAATTAATATCATAATGTTCACTCAATTTTATAGGCTGGATGATAGGAAAAAGGTAAGTGATAGTACTTGCCAAGATCTCAAGGAATACGACCCTATAATCCATTTATGTACTACATACAATAGGTGCACTTGCCTAACATTGACCAAATTATAGGAAAGCCATCATAGGATATTAAATTATTAAAACTTGGTCAAGAAATAGCGCACCAAAATTTTACTTATTCTCTTATACTATTGACAGCCAAAAACCCCACCTACAAGTCTCCTATTTCCAATCAATGTCAACAACAATTATCTATAAGTTTTACCTCTTACTCTCTACTCCAATTAAGAACTAATAATATGATATGCAACTTTACAAAGAAGTGGTATCACTTTAGGCAAAAAGCAGCAACTCTATGTTCACCACAAGATAACAGGCTCAATAACCAAAGCATACGATCATCATATATTGTGCAAATTATATATAGATATATATATAACTTATAACTTATATAAATGAAATATTGCTTATATATATATATATATATATATCAACTATAACTTATAAAACATAAAATCATATGTAGCTTATAACTAACATATCCAAGTTATAAGTCATAACACACACACACACACATAAAATATAACTTGTATGTGTGAACACCCTAATTTATACAACCTGAATATGATAATCACCAGGTATATAATGTAAAATTTTCAAAAAAAGCTTTTTATGGAAGGTTGCTAAGATTGCTTCCAATTTTTTCGTAATTTAAGAATATGAAAAAATGAACAATTTAGTTATGGTTTAAGAGTTAGAATTGTTATCAATAAAATTTTAAAATACAATTTTTCGTAACTTTTAGCAACCAATGATCGATAATAACGCGACGATCTAATAAGGCAATTACTAGGGTTCTAGTAAATTTAAATTAACTATACAACAACTAGCAATCTGTAACCCCTAATAATTTTTGCTTCAAGATCAGTAATAGGAAATTAAATACCACATAATAGATGATGGTATAATGCACATTTAGATGCTATGAAGTAAAACATAAATAGTTTTGAACTCATTCATAGTTTAAAATCCAATTAAAAATTTCTCAAACTAGTAAAAGATACCAAATACAATATTACTTATCACAAGATGATAGGGTGTAACAATAGTTTAGTGTTGTTTAAAAAAAAAATACACAAATATAAATTATACAAAAATAAATATCAAAATGGAGTTGCAGTGTCGCATAATGAACCAGAGATATTCATAATTGTATTAGTATCATTTATAGTACCGATGATACAACGACCTAGAGTTAGGGGTGTTCATGGACCGGTTAACCGGTCCGTGACCTTATTTTTTAAACCTAACCGTAATTATCGGTTTTTAAATATCTCGATCCTTAACCGGTCCATTATAAACAGTTAACCGCCTTAACGGTTAACCGTTTTATTCGGTTAATTTATTCGGTTAATTTATTCGGTTTTCGGTTTTTAACCATTTAACGTAATGATTTCAACAAATCAAATTGATAATTTCAAAAAACCTTTTTTTAAGCCTTTATCATAAATTTTTTCTTTAAATTATTATATATATTATTAGAGCTAAAAAAAGAAATTAAGGAAAAGGAGAAAAACGAACCTTTAAATGTATCATTATCAATAAAATCAAACTAAATCAATTACCATATTAACTCCATCAATCATACGATAATAGTATTTTAATCGAAATTCAATGAATATTAACATTGGTAAATTATATGTATATGAAAATCATATGTATATATATATAAAAAAAAATTTATTTGTATATGTAAATTATATATAATATATCTATAAATACTAAAACGGTTAACCGTTAATCATCGGTTTTTTGTGGTTACAAACTGAAACTGAAACCGAAAACCGGAAAAAATAAAAACCGTAATCCTAAACCGAAACCAACGAACCGGTTAACCATATTTTTCGGATTGGTTTTACGGTTTCGGTTCGGTTTCTCGGTTTCATCGGTTTTTTTGCACACCCCTACCTAGAGTAGAAACTTTTACAACTATTTATATTGCATTTGTCATAGGCGATACTTGCATCACATATGAGTAAGGCGATGTAAGATAGCCTAATAAATCATACCGTAATCACCATAGTTGGAGCGGATGTAGGATACCAAATTCAGAGCATAATCACTGTAGTTGGAGTGAATGTGGGAGACCAAATCAAGAGTGCAAGCGAAGCCACTTAGACCTAGATGAACTTACCTTAGCCATGAGAGGATCGCTACAGAGGGCGATGACGTTCTGGATGCCATTGGGTTTGATGGTGGTGAGGGTATGGTGAATCTTGTGGATAAGCATGTTAATGCAAGTGAGTTGCATCATGGTCTCTATGCAGACAATGTTCTGCATGTGATTGGTGATGTCGAAGGTGAGATCTATAGTGGATCCACCGACACCTCAATGATGTCGCAAAAAGCAGGGTTATGGGTGATCGTCCTATCCATACAGTCGAAGATCTTGTCGACTCCATCCTCTGTCTTTTAAGGGAAGAAAGATCAAATATATGTATATCGCATCTTCTAGATGCGATACACGTGAAAAGCTACATTACATCCTCACCATGTGATATAAGGACATTATTTATGTAATTTTTTTTCCTTTAATTTCGTTTTATGTATTTTTCTTTACTATATTAAACATGCAATATTCTCCGAGATAATAAGTTAAATAAGTACAAACATTCAACTCTATATCTTAAGTATAGAATGAAGAGATAAATTTCTAAAGTCTATTGGTTAGCAAACAATAATTTAGAGATAAATCGCTAGGGTTGTAATATAAGCAATAGGATCAATAACTAACCAAAATCTATAAATCTAGAGCCTAAATTAAAATATAAATTTCATAACACATGAATTTTAGAATGTTTTGAGCTTAGAGAGCCAAAAACCCTAAATTAACTAATTGGGCCTCGAAATAGGGGTATGCAAAAAAACCGATGAAACCGAGAAACCGTAAAACCAATCCGAAAAATATGGTTAACCGGTCCGTTGGTTTCGGTTTAGGATTATGGTTTTTTTTTTTCTGGTTTTCGATTTCGGTTTCGGTTTCGGTTTGTAACCACAAAAAACCGATGGTTAACGGTTAACCGTTTCAGTATTTATAAATATTATTATATAATTTACATATATAAATAATTATTTATATATATATATATGATTTTCATATACATATCATTTACTTATGTTAATATTCATTGAATTACGATTGAAATACTATTGTCCTATGATTGATGGAGTTAATATGGTAATTGATTTAGTTTGATTTTATTGATAATGATACATTCAAAGGTTCGTTTTCCCCTTTTCCTTAATTTCTTTTTCTTTTTTTTAGCTTTAGTAATATATATAATAATTTCAAAGAAAAAATTTATGATAAAGGCTTAAAAAAAAGGTATTTTCAAATTATCAATTTGATTTGTTGAAACCATTACGTTAAATGGTTAAAAACCGAAAACCGAATAAATTAACCGAATAAAATGGTTAACCGTTAAGATTAACCGTTTATAATGAACCGGTTAAGGATCGGATATTTAAAAACCGATAATTACGATTAGTTAAAAAATAAGGCCACGGACCGGTTAACCGGTCCATGAACACCCTTACCTCGAAAACTCTAATCGCATAAATGAAAATCCTAAAAAATACATAATTGCATAGGTTTAAAATTTGACTTTTCAACTCGAAAGTGTTTTACAAATAATTTAGAAGTCTTAAATTTAATTTCAAAGATATTATCTTGAAATAACGAAAACAATTATATGTGTATTACTTAATATATAATGTGATAACTAAGATAATAACCTTATTTAGTATGAGCTAATTTTTATTAAATCAACATATGATAATTCTTCACATTTTTCTTCATGAAATCGTGCAAGATTTAGAGGCTAAGGGAGAAGGTGTCACATGCCTTACATGAGACATTCATAATCTTATCTTTGTCTCTTTCATAATTGCATGAAAGTGATACTTCCTCTAATAAGAAATTTTAAATGAATCTAGGTATTAAATTGATGAAAATAACCCTTAAACATTTCAAGACTTTTCTACCGAGTTATAACAGTGTATAAATTCCTCATGTTGGCAAGATTAACATAAGCACCATCATTATATCATCGCTATCATGATCTATGAGTAAATCCCAGGAAATTTTCATAATTTATAAATCACGGTTAGAAATAATAACATAAGTATATAGTAGTTGTATATAATTATAAAGTCTAATAGATCCTAAGTGATATTATAGAGATAAAACACTAGTAATAAACTTTTATAATATCACATGATAAGTCAATAACTAAATAAATGGCTATAATCAATATTTAAATATTATAATCATGAAATAAAAGACGATAGAATTAATAAATTTTAATTTAAACTTTAAGACCCTAAAACTTTAATCATGTAAGCTTAAATCTTAAAATTACTTAATTGTGTAAGATTAAAACCATATATAACAATTTTAAACTATAAAATGAAGTACTATAAATAACTTAGAAGCATAATTCTCAAAGTAAATATTTTCATTTTACGATATGTATTAAAATTGACCTTTTGTGCTTAAATATTCTTATAAAACCTTAATCTGATAAATACAAACCCTAAATATTTTCAACCGTGTGAACATAAAATAAAAGATATTAACTTGAAATCATAAATAAAATATTAGGGACACTTGGAAGTTAAGTTTCGGCATCATATCATCCTCATTCACAATATAACTAGCCAATTTGTCTTTTCTCCATTAATAACTAGCTTAATCATTGCTTTGTCCCATGTCACTTAATGAAACTTGAAAAATTCTCTCCATCGCATGCATGTTGCTGATATGTAAGGGGATAAGGCAATCATTGCCTAAATTGACTAAAAGAGGAAAAAATGTCAAAGGAAATTTCAAACCTCATGCATTAATACATGAAAGGACTTAAGTTTATCCAAACTTAGAAATTATCATTTCATTTTCATTAATAGTCAAAAGAAAAGAAGCTTCCTATAGACTCTAATAGTAATTTCAAATAATGATGGCAAATCTTAAAACTTATCTCATCTTTCCCTTTTCTTCTTCAACAATCATCACCATTAATATTTTTGTCCTTTATAAACTTGCAAAATCGCCCTTCCCATGCATGCATAGGAGCAAGTAGATCAATCAATCATTGCTTGATAGCTTTTAAAATTGAAAAAGTCTAAGATAATCCTTACCATAAATGTTGATGTGATGAGGTAACTTTCTAGAAGTACCAAAGGTCAACAAGATTATTTAACTTACCATTTGTTCTAAACCAGACTTAAACTATAACTTCATTACTGCAAGAATTTACTCTCCATCAAATCAAATTAAATCAACATTTCATCTCACAATTTCTCCCTATATTACCGAGAAGACCTAATGTTGTGACTCCCATTCCTTTTTCTTTTTCGTTTTCATTTGAAAAATACAAAATTGTCCTTTTTAATTATATATATTACCGTTAGAAAATGTCCATATACTATCCACCATCTAAACTAATAAGCATATCATCTATTCAAGCAAGAAAGTGTGAAATGTAAGGTAATTCTCCTAAAATATTTTGAATACTGGAAAACTTAAATCAAAAGTTTGATCATTGTTCTTTCTTTCCTTGACATAGTAGCTTAAGCTTAGAGGAAGAATTTAACTCCTATCCTCTTCAAAAGCAAGGTAAAGTACTTTAAATCCTATGATTTTAGTATGTGCCATAAAGGAAGTTCTAAGGAAAAACCATATAACTTGATAAAATAAAAATACAATTATACATGCATAATTAAGTTTCGGTTTTCAAATAGAGATTTGAGTAAATTTGACAAATAAATTATACTTAGTTTAATGTAATCATAAGCTTTTGAAAGTAAGAAAACCAAGATAAGACCCTAGTAAATGATCTATATAGTTTCGATCCTAAAAAGAAATGAAAAAGGGTCACATCATGCTATAACTACAAATTTATTTTCAATCATCGCAATATATAGGGGAATATAAGTTATAGAAGGTAGAAAATTAAAGTGAAAACCCTAGATAGTATATTTAGGAGTTTCAACCATAAGAGTATGTAAGGAAAAAATATAGCTTATTTTAGTAAATGACTTGTATATGGTCTAATGATATATTAAAGTAGTTAATCATGTAGTTAAAAATTAAGTAAGTGACTTAAAACATACTATATGTTTTAGTCCTTAGAGAAAAATATTGGGGAAAGGGATTTAAAATAATAAATAGTTAATCTACATTAAAGATGATTGTTTGATAAATAATTACTAGATAAATTTGAGGATGATGATAATGATAATGCGATGGTGATGATGATGATACATTTATAAAAAATTACATACACTTCATATGATGATTTATTAAGTGTTTGCTTAACTTATAAATGATATATTTTTGAAGTAAAGAAACCCAAAAATAAAAGCCCTAAGAGTTTCAGCTCTATAAGAGAATTTAATGAATTTTTGTTTGAATTTAAAAAATGGAACATATTGAACAAATGAACATATAAGAAGATTAAATATGTAATTAAAATTTGATAGATAAACCTATATAAGGATTAAGTCTCGGGATATATGCAGAATTAGAGTTTGATAAATAAAGTTGTGGTTTAAGTACTACTTGGATAAGAAGATAATTTAGCTTTGAATTTAGTACATAAACTCCATAATAAGCCTATATAGATATATGCAGATTTTGACACATATGAAAAAATATGGTCTTAAAACAAAACTTAAGTAATTTAAGCACATATTAGCTAATGTGATGATATAAGTTGTGAGTGGAAGATTAAACTTAAGGAATATTTGTAAACCCAACTTATATAAAGTATTAAGGATTATAAAGTATAAGTTAATGAAAATCATAGGCATGTAAATTAATAAGATCGAGTTACTTAAAGTTTTATACTTAAAATGAGATCAAGAGAAGCATGATGAAAATAAACATAAATATATGTTTTGTTAAGAGTAGAATAATGAACTTAAAATGAGTTTATAGATAAAAAGGGAATGAACTTGAAATGAGAATTAAAAATACAAAACAAGAATCGTAGTATTCTAATGACACCTTTCGGGTCCATAAAAGAACATAGAGAAGAATGTGAAAATTGATTAATTTAACTTGATAATCGAAAACTATATTCAATGAGCTTTCTCGCGCCTATTGATATGCTAAAATTCGAGTTAAAATGAGTACAATAGACCTAGTTTAAGATTATGCGATTAAAAATGATATTCAGAATCATTTGGGATATTTTCCTAAGAAAACTAAGTTCGTATGAACTTTATAATCTAACTTAAGAAAAAAAATAAACCTTACGAACTTTAAAACAAATATCCATATGAAAAATCATATTAAGAATGTGAAAGAGTGTTATTAAACATCAAAACCCAAGTTTAGATGCGTAAGTAGCAATAGGACTATTACAAAGCTATATGTATGGTAATAAGTGATTACGGTTTCATTTCATATGAGAAACATATCAATCTTTTAATTTTTTTGTAGATTACTATGATCTAGCCAAGATGACAAGTGAGTAATTTTGATCTTATCACATTATTTGTACCTATAATGTAGTAGTACTTATTTTAATATATTCATAACCGGTTATGTGTGTGGGGAATCGGGTATTCATTTGTTGCATGGTTATTGAATTGGTTGATAACTCATTATATTAAAAGTAATCACCCAATGCCTGTAATAACTAATTTACTATTGATGATAAGTGTCTATGAGTAAGGGATCACCTCAATAACCGGACTTAAAACTATCATACCTTACAATAAAATGTCACACATTGCATATTTTGCATTGTTGAGGTTCCATACTATGTGTTAATAATTCCGATCTGTGGATTTGCTTGGTACATTTTAAATGTAAATTTCCTAGTTTTATGCAAGGTTTCTAGTGGCTTTGCTCAATTCCATTGGAAACTACTTGGCACTCAAAGGAACACCACCTATGGTATTGACTTGAAGTTGGTTAACAATTAGTGGAGTTTCTAAGTTCCAAAGGTAAGTTGAGATGATTGAAATATTTAATTATAAAGTGTTAAGTAAGTATATATGTATTCCTCCTTTCCTTAGTTCTAAGTCTCTCTTGGACACGATTAACCTAGGCTGGTTCCTAATAACCCCGGCGAGAGGGTACAAATTTACACCCTATTTAGATTACAATCATTCAAACTTGTACTTGTTCATATGAATGATTGTTGTATTGCATATGCTTGCTAATTACACATGTCTATTATTCCTTGATGTATGGTCTAGTCTAGTTACTTCACTAAGCCGTAGTTTCACTCACACCCCTACAGGTTTTATGCAAGAATGGTTCTTACTAGGATTGGACTATGAATGTATGAGGAGTACTTCTTCAACAAATTTCTTGAAGTTAGAAAGCTAGGTCATGTGTAAGATGAACTTAGAATACGGATTAGATTAATTGTATAGTCATTTGAGATTTTGTATTATGTAGGTTTAAAATCTAATGTTACCATTTGGTATTGAATACCGATTCTCTACGATTCTAGTGAACTGTGGAAAATTGGATTCTTAGCTATATTTTGTTAAATATATTTTACATATATATATTTATATATAATTGGAACCCCATAAAGTAATTAATTGGATAGAGTCTTGTAACCTTGGACTTGTAAGACTGTTCTTATATTGTAGGTACACACGTAGTATGATAACTTTAGGATGATAGTACTAGGCTTCTATTAAGGTCGTGATAATATATATATAAATTATATATTATATCACTACCTTATTTATTTGTCTTACATAGCTTATACCTATAATCTTTAGATAATGTATTGATATTTTTCAAACAATTATATATATGCTCATAAATTATGCATATACTTAATATATTGTATAACTAATATATAATATATAAGTTAGAGGTTATATAACTTATGTATATGAAATGTAGCTTATATATAAGTTATATTCATATACATAAGTTATAACCTGCAAAACATAAATCATATAAAAGAAATATATAAAAGTAATAAATTATGACTCGTATATATGACAGATAGCTTATATTTAATAATCTTTTTTGGTTATGTATTTACATTTTTTCAAATAGTTTTTTATATATACTCTTAACCAGTACATAAAACTAACATCTTATAAAAAGTCTATATACAACTCATATATGTATATAGCCCGTATAAAAGTATAACTTATATATTTTGAAATTTAGCTTATAGATATAACTCAAAACATATGAAATATCAAGCATATGTAACTTATAAGTTGTATATACTATTGTAACTTATGAGTTATGCACTAGTATCTGGTTTGATTTTTTTTTTTTTTTTATGAAAATTAAGAGAGTCCCACGTATCATTAGATAATATTTGTACAAAATTTTTAGAGTGAGTATGACTAATCATATACTAATTGGACAGTTCAAGAATAAGAATAGGGTGAATTACATTTAGAAGTGAAGAGTAAGTCATTTTAAGTATTAACGTTTCGAAAAGTTCATTTTGAGTTTCAACATTTGAAGAAGTGGGCCAATTTACGTCCCTAAGTATATGTGTGAACGGTAGAGAATATTTAATTAAAACTCAAAAGACTCTTCTCATGTTAACACGTATCATTAGGGACTCAAATTGACTTACTTTTTCAAACGTTGGACCGTTAAATAAACTTATCTCTAAATATTGAAACAAAAATGAATTTACCTTCAAATATTGAACCTTTTAATATAATTTTATCTAATAAAAATATGCTAGTTTAACATGAATATGGATCTTGATTGTTAAATAACAAGCCAAACTAAAAACATATTATGTTCACCAAATATTTGTGTTCTTTCGTTTCTTTTTCTAAGTTGCTGTAAATATCAAATAGGATATGTCAAAATCCTTTGCATCAGAGCACCAATGGCCCAGTGATAGAATAGTAAGTCGCTTTGGTACATGTAAAAACCTCATTTTGCCACTCCTAAATAATATAAATCTTTAAGAATAAAATAAATAATAATATAATGACTTGAATTTAAAAAAAAAAGAAAGGAAAATCTCACTGATCATGAGCAAAGGGATTTTGAAGTTGCGTAATAAATAAAACCATCGTATATTAATAAAAAAAACTAGCATTCTTTAAGTGTACTTGGCATAAAACGAGCCTAATAAATATATTAAATCAAATGCTAGCATCTTGTCTCAAGTAAAGATCCAAAGAAGTGGTAACCCAAGTGTGTTTTAAGTCGAAGGGCACGAGACCGATGAGTCATCTTCCACGGGTTTTGGGAGGAAATACCCCTTTTTTGAAAAAAAATCCCAAAATACCCAACTTTGCAAACTTATTTCGGAAATAACCCACCAAAGACGCATATAGGGTGTGCGTTTGAAATTGTGGAGCTCGGGCGCGTACTCTATATGCGCCTGATGTGCAGAATAGGTCCTCGCCCAAGGCGGGGCGCATGCACTACATGCGGCTGAGCGCGGGCAGTGTCTATGGTCGCTGTGCCGCTCGCTCGCCCGCGCGCGCGCTCGCCGGCGCCCCCGCTCGCCCTAGCGCGCGCTCGCCCGCGCCCCACTTGCCCTAGCGCTCGACTCGCCCGCGCGCCCGCTCGCCAGCGCCCGCTCGCCCGCACGCCCGCTCGCCCTAGCGCTCGATCGCCCGCTCGCAGTAGATGCGGCTGAAGTTGGGCGCATTCAGTAAAGGCGCCTGAGGTTGACGCATGCAATACATGCGCCTGAAGCGTTCCCTCCCTCCACCGCTTCCAGGAATGCACACAGCAGGTCACGCGGCAGGTCGAGGTATAGGCGCATGATGTTCGCCGGTGGGACGCTTGCTTCACATGCGCTTCTAGATAGTAAAATATTTTTTAAGCCCCATAAAATGGACATACAATCCAAATGCATAACAATAAAAAATCAAGTGCACCATAGACAACATATCAATAACAAAACTTTAAGATCATTCTAATGAAGATAGTAAGTTGGTATACAATTACAAATTTGTTAAGTACGAATCAATAATCGAGGTAATTACAATCTAACTAATTCTTCTTCGATCGTCTAGTGAATGTTCTTCCAAATCTTCTAAAGACAGACTCCTTCTCCTTGCCTCTATGTGGTGGATCGCCCCTTAGGTCGCTTGCTTCAGCAGAAGGTTCTTCGAAATCTCTTGGGGCCACTGGACTGTAGCATGCAGTGGACTGGGTCAAATGTGTTACCGCTTCTCCATCTCCTTCTTGTAGTCGAGGCTCATCTGATATATGGATACCACGCTCTCTACGTGGTGCTGGAGGTGTAGTAAATGATTCATGCAGATCCTGGCTGAATGATGGAGTGATAAATATATTCGGATCGTACATTGAACCACTCATGACATCAAATGGGTATGACAAATCAGCCGGGAATGAGCTGCCACTCGGGTGTGATATATCACCCAAGTATGTGCTACCTCTTGCAAATGTGGTCTCAGATGGAAATGTGCTACCTGTAGGGACATTAGAAGCTGGTACATGCACGGGGTATTGTTGGTGGGTGGGTATGGAGGATGTGCTTCGACGACCTCGACGAGCCATATCTGTCCGTCGGCGACGCGGACGTTGTGGTTCAACATTTGCTTCGGCTCCTTCGTCTACATAAGGTGACTGGGCTTCTTCTCCCACATGTGCTCCCCCTGCTGGATATAGCCCGATTTCGTTTTCATTCTCCGCAATTCTCATTGACTCATATGCAAGATCACGTGTGCGGTCCAAACTATTTGATCGGCTGATATCTCCCAGTGTGCATATCTGAAAAATAGCAAAATTGAATTTAGTGAATGTGCTACAAGATTATACTGAAATTAATGTTCTTAATCTCACCATATGTCCTATCAATGCGCCAGTATGAGAGATGTATCTACGAGTGATACGCCAGTACCAATTCACATATTCAACATCGACCCCAGGTCCATCTTCAATCTCAACCAGGTTTGCATGGCGATCTTGCCACAGAGCAACATAACTCATGTGAAGCTGCTGCCAATTTGCATCTGACTTTCCGCGTAGGTCAACGTCATGGAGCGCTCCATCTGTGTTAACATTGATGGGGATGTGCTGCATGCCTCCAAACTGTCTCGCAACTCTATCTGGGAAGTGCCACTCAATGATGGCGAAGCAAATAAGAGGGACACGAGCTGTCCATATTTGTCGCCCTGCAGAACAAAACGGAGGAAGTTTCTCCAACAAGTTCTCAGGGTATGGTTCCCAATCCACCTGCATATAGGACAATACTTGTATGATAAGATATGAACAAATGTTAGACGTATGTAATGAAATGATACATGTGACGTACATACCTGGTGAGGCGAAAGGCGATCCAAGGCTTGGCGATATGCGGTGACCACATGTGTAAGATGGTGAGTCGTCATTCTGCGCATATGCCATCTACATGCAAGTGGCTGACCAGCAAGTATCATCATACCAGATCTAGTACGAGGAGCGCACTGGGGGAATCTATCCCACCCCCACACTTGCAAAAGTATGGCCGCACCTGCTAACTCCTGTGCACCCGATGTAGATGCACGGCATAGTTGCCTATACAACCATGCCAAACACGCAGTCCCCCATGCATATTGCCCTGCATCATTCAAATCTCCCAACATACCAAGGAACATGGAGTGGACAAGGTTCCCTGATTTGTCAGCAAAAAGGAAACCCCCAATCAACTGCAATATATATGCACGAGTGTGCCTAATAATTTCTTCCTCATCTGCATTTTCAGGTATTTCATTAAACTGTTGGGAGATCCAATTGAGGTTAATTCGCCCTCCCCGTAAGTTTGTATTCCCGGGTATAACTCCTAAAAGGTTCTGACATAGCGTTGGAATATTAAGATTGCTGCTGCCAATCAGAGGTAATCCATCGACACGTAATCCTAGTTGGACCTCCACATCCTGTAAAGTTATTGTCATCTCCCCTGTTCGTACTTCAAACAAACCAGTATTCCTATGGAAACTAGTCACCTGATGGTTTGTAGAACGGTTGCCCTATACGTCCAATTTTTTGCGAGCATATGTAGTGAACACTTGATTGGCTTTTATTGCATCAGTGGCTTCTGCAATTCGTTTCTCCCAAAGCGATACGCAATTGTAAAATATTTTCTTAATAAGAGATGTCACGGGAAGACCCCGTGCACCTTGGATGACAAAATTGTAGGCCTCCACCATGTTTGTAGTCATGTACCCGAAACGGTAGTTGCCATCATATGCTAACGTCCATTGCTCTCTAGGCAATGTGAATGATCCATCTGACTCAGTTTTGTTAAACCACTCAATTGCTTCTTCATTGATGTCCTTCACCAAGTCCATGAATTTTTCAAACTTCCTTGGTTGTGCTTGAGAGGCAGCATATGTTACCAAATTCCGCATCCTCACATTCTTATAGACTTTATTGAAATTACTGGCAACATGTCGCATGCAGAACCTATGAACCGCAAATGGAGGTAACCACCCGTTCGATTGCTCTTTGCAAGCAGACATAATTCCTGCGCCCCTATCGGATATCAAGCATATTGTCTCCTCACCACGGTGACCAACTACATGTCGCTTCAACCTGACTGAAACCAGCTCCACGACTCCATTGATTCTGTCGGGGCTAAACAAAAAGCCAACGGTACAATCCTATTATCGCCATCTGCCCCCAAGCAATTAACAGGACGTGCTTGTACTTCCCAAAAGAAATGTTCCATCCACACATATAATAGGTCGACAATACTTGAATGCTTCAACTAAGGACCAAATGTCCAGAATAACCACTTCAAGATTGATTTTCCAGGCTCTACAGATCTTGTCCAACCCCATTCAACCTGTGTCCCAGGATTAGTAGCTTTCATTGCATATAACAATTGTGAAGCTCATTGTATGCATTTTCCCAGTCTCCATATACCATGGCAATTGCTCTCCTCTTCCCTTCCCATACTCTTCGTCGTGATATTTTGTACCCAAATAGGGCCTCTGCATGCCCCTGGAGCGCTTTCGTTTTTACATCTACATCATCCTTGACCATCGTCAAGAACTCTCTTGCAAGAACATTACAATCTATCTGACTATGGTCTTGCCCGACCATAGGGTTAAGGCATGTGTGAGGTCCTTCTAATCTGGTGATGACGAAGAGACCCTCAAGCTTCTTCTTACAAGCACGCAGTCTCCATTTACACCCTTCATCTCGTTTCATACAATATGCTGACCAAACAGTTTTGGTTGAATCATCCACCCTGAAGTTACAGTGTTGCGTGACATGAAATTTTTTCACATGGTTAATAAGATCTGCTTTTGTGGTGAACATCATACCTTTGTTCAGATCATCTCATTTGAGATGTTCTTGCTCATTATACTCAAGCTTTCCTCAAAAGTTATATACCCATCACTGGTCCCGATATTGAAAAACGGTACCTTATCCCTTACACCGCCCTCAGATGGATCACTAGTTGGAGTATTTTGTCTTCCACTGATGGTTGTTGTGATGTGCTCATGGTCACAACATCAACATCATTGATCCGTTCGGGAATATCTTCATCTTCACTGTCACTTTGGTCGCCTTCTATTGCATCCCCATCTTCATCCACATAATACTGACCGTCCTGATTATCATCCGTGGCTCTAGGATTTAGAATAGGCATAACTTCTTGTTCAATTCTCCTTTCAAGTTCCGTCATTCCTTCTTCAACATTCGTCGGCTCATACTCTTCAAAGTTCATGGGAGAATGATGCACCATAACTTGCCGCTGAGGTGTTTGATTGCATACACCTACCCCACCTATGGGTCAACAAATGTGTTATGTTGGTCTTCCACATTTGGAACCACAACTTCCTGCAATTGAGATGGCACAAATTCGGTCTGCTCACTACACTGTCCTTTACCTGCACATACAACTCTTGCAATAGGCCTGAACCAAGTTCCTTAGCTTGGTCAATCAAGTCTTCAACACCTTCGTTATCTACAATCGGCAGCAACATGAACGATGGCCCATTCGGCATATAATGAGGGTGTCTGTGGATAATTTGGACAGCTCCCCTAGTTGGATCTACACCGACACTAGCACATATCTTGCTCAAAAATTGGTTAAAGTCAGCATCAATCCTCATCCGGACCTTCTTCATTGGAGCTCGGTCATACTCTGGACCGTATTTTCCAGTTACAACATTCCCATGGGCATACACAATGAACCGAACAAAATCGCCCATTGTAAATCCTATGTACACATTATACCGAACATTGTCAACACTTCAACAAATATGAACTTCCAAAATCACCACCATTCAGCCGATTAAACTAATAAACATAAGATATAAGATATCGTTTTTGAGTTTTTACCTTAACAAAACTTTCTCAACACATGCAACAAATGAAGTCCAAGAGTAGAGAGTCCGTTTTTGGGTGGTTGGCAGAGGAACTACTTCGGTGCTCGCTGTGCGTGGTTGCTGGGTGGTGGGGGCGGACGCTGGGCGCAGGTGCTGCACGCGCCCACTCCGGCCACTGAGGCGGGCAGTGTCTGCGCTCGTTGTGCTGGGCGCTCGCTCACCCGCTCGCTGGCGCACGCTCCCCGCTCGCCGCTCGCTGGCGCACGCTCGCCGCTCGCTGCTCGCTCGCCCTCTCGCTGCTCGCTCGCCCTCTCGCTGCATGTTCCCCCGCTCGCTGCTCGCTGGCGCACGCTCGCCCGCTCGCTGCTCGCTCGCCCTCTCGCTGCTCGCGCCCGCTCGCTGCTCGCTGCCCGCCCGCTCGCTGCTCGCTGCCCGCCCGCTCCCTGCTCGCCCGCTCGCTGTAGCGCTAGGAAGTTGTGTCAGCCCACTCCAGTAGATCTAGCATGCAAGCTCCAGATCTGGCGAGTGTGGGAGTGAGTGACTTGTGTGAGTGTGAGTGAGCTGTGGGAGGAAGGGGAAGTTAAATACTAATCCCTAGGCGCGTGTGGTGTGTGCGTTCGTGTCAGGCGCATTCTATGCATGCGCCCATCTTCCCTCCACGAGCAAAAGCTACCAGGCGCATATAGAGTACGCGCCCGAGCTCCACAATTTCAAACGCACACCCTATATGCGTCTTTGGTGGGTTATTTCCGGAATAAGTTTGCAAAGTTGGGTATTTTGGGATTTTTTTTCAAAAATAGGGGTATTTCCTCCCAAAACCCCATCTTCCACCTCAAGACCGACCACCGGAAATCTCGTAAAGAAGATAACGATCTTCATTCCGCGCTTCTTTTCAATAGATTTTTTTCACTCAAACTGAACCAAATCAACGGATTAAAATCACTGGCGCTTAAATTTTTCAATCTGATCCATTGATTCAAATAACCATAAAGATCAACAAAGCTCGAAATTAAAAATGCGTTGAGACATATCTGAGGTTTTTTCTGTTGATCTGCACCTGTTTTTTAGTCAATACTGATGCCGATTAAGTGATTAACTAGGGGCTAATAATAATAATTATCTCAAAATCGTAGCTTTTAACCCTTAGATCAAGTTTTCACATGGATCGTAAATTAAAGTTTGAACTTAAACTTTCCGGTGAAAACCTTCATAGAATCTAATGAGCTCCAACAGAGCTTTATCTGTTTCCGTGGCTTCCTCTACAAATAGAACCCCAACCCAAGAGCTGAGGGAGGAGAAAGGAAGAAAAAGGATACCCACAAAATTCAGAAATCATTAGTGTTGATGTTAATACCCAACAAGCTTTCACTTTAAGTATTTTCATTATCATTTGTCTTCTCCATCATTGGTTACTAATGAACAGTGTTTTCTAAAATTTTCTCTTTCTCATTAAGAGTTCCTTGTCATCTTTTTGATATAATTTGTTTAATTTTTCTTTTTAGAGAGGTAACATCCTTTTCTTTAATAAAAATATTATTATAAAGAATCCTTTTAAAAGCATTGTAAAGTTTTCTAAAACATATGCATACAATAAAAAGAAAAGAGGTAAAAGAAAGAACTTTTCAATAAGAAATCCTTCCAAAGAAAAATTTTACAAAGTTTTTTTTTAAATTATAATTATTTAAAGTTGAATAGTTCATAAAATTAAAAACGACCAACAAAGCTTAATAATAATAATAAAAATAAAAAAGAAATTCAAGCAAGTCACGGACTCACGGTAGGCGCCATCCCATAAGTGAGTACATAGACACTTCAGATAGCTTAAATTAAAAATAATTACCAGCTGTTGGGAATTTAAGGATCAAAGAGCAACGGAAATATATATATATATATATATATTTGTTTTAAATAAAATGAACCCTAAATCCTCAATATCGAATCCATGCGATTCAATCAAATTAGTGGATGGAATTACCTTTTTGGTGCTTTAGAATTCAGAAATTCGAATATGAGATATTGCAAACGTGAACATTCTCTATTGTATCCACACGGATAAATTTTCAATCAGATCTCTATACATGTGCTAGCATGTTGGAACAATTCTAAATTTTTTGGGAATCTCTCTTAATAAGGTCTCTCACGTTTTAAGTTACAAAGAAACCTTATAATTCTAATGTGACGGCAAGCGTCTATAAACCCTATAGGTGACCATCACCTTCTATTTATAAGAAGACGTTTCTGTTGGTTACCTACCCTAATCTCATTAGGGTTTTTTTCCCATTAAAATGACATGTGTCTTATAAAATAACAATTTTATTTAATACTTATTTATTATTCTTAATCTGATTAAGAATAATATATAATTGTATAATTCCTAATATGGTTATCTAAAATAACCCATCATCCGATCGGCTTATTCTTTGTATGTGACCACGTAAGTTCATTTAATATTGACAGTAGCTCTAAAAGACGTTTTAGGCCTACAAGACATAATTGGTCTCTAGTAAGACATTATGATTACCCAAATTAAGTGAAGATAGATTATCTAACTCTACCTATTAACAATCAATATTTAGTCATTTTGTTACACGGTATCTTATAATTCAACATAAGGTGTGGATCAATACACTCTTATATTGTTTAATCACCTATTTCTTGAATCCAGAGTATGACTGACTTAAATGAATGATATTGATAACTCCTTATCACTTTATTCGAGCATGGCATACATTTCTCAGTCTTACTCCTCAAGAAGCCCAAAAAATATCTCTCCTAAATTAATGAGAGGAAAAAATTCCATCACGAACACTCACATTCCTCTACATGACTTATTCCATGTCTAATTACAGTCTTATAATTATCCGATTAAAGATAATGAAGAACAAAATCAAAACATGGAAGGTGCTATGTAGGAATCCATGGTGTCATTAGGTCAAAGGACTAAAATAACACTATAATGAGAAATACTTATTGTATTGATCCATGTAGCATTATCATATTTGGCCATTCCAATACAATGTACTCTTACATGTATCCATATGCTGAATCGATATCTCATATCCATGATCAGTAAAAAATGATCATCATTTAGTCAACATACTAGTCTTAATTCATTAGTATTTTATATAATGAATGACTAGGGATGATTTAAAATAAAGTTATTTCTTGCCTTATGGTTATACTATTACAGTACATACTTTAATAACATAAGGAATAACAAATTTATTCAAAGAATACTTTTCATCAAAGCAAAAAGGCCAATAACAACTTTGATAAAGAAAATGACTTGCATTACAAAATAATAAACATTCAAATGACATAGAATCTATATGGCCTAAAGCACATCACTAGCACCAGCGCTTACCGAATTTAAGCAAGTGACATGTTTATACAATTTTGGTTATTTTTCATTTTTAATCAAAGTATAGTAAATCAAGCAATCATAATAAGATAAATTGCAATAATAAAACGTTGGAAATATAAAAGTGATAAGGTAAGAGCATTCTAGTTTGAATCACCTTCTACTCTCCATTGACATAACACGCCTCCAATTGAGGACAATATATTAGTTTTATTGATCATTCAAACAAATGTGCTTCTATTCAACCCCAAAAAAAAAAAAAAAAAGACAAATGTGTTTCTAAGGACCTGCATAAGTTTTATAGAATATAAACTCAACAAGCTTACCCAACTAGTGCTCTAATATAATTTGCAAAATTACACATACAAACACTACTTGATTTTCTCTCTACAAATTTTTAAATAATGAATAAGGAACAATTATAAAATACAAGAATTTGTAAAATTTATTTGTTTGCAAATAAAAGCACTAAAAAAGTACTTACAACCTACCCGAAACCTCTTATTTATAACTGTGAAGTGAAATCAAGTCGTTGCCAATGTTATGACAATTTTACCCCACATTGAATAACTTCAATGGCTACTTTTAGAGGCTAGCATTTAGACGCCTTCTAGAAACTCTTGGATCCTCACTTCATTTCCTTTAGAATCTCCATGCCACTTGAAAAACATAAACAAAGAATTTTTTGGATCAAGTTTGTCATTCAAACATCATACCATGACCTTCAAACACTGCCACATTTTCATCATGATTAGAACATTCTAGTCATATTAAATAACTTCTAGTGTTCTTATGCTGCCCCCTATCATCTGGACGCTAGCACAGGATTACCATGATCAGAACAATTTGATCATATTCAATTCTTCCTAGAGAACATGATCAATTCTTTTAATCACGCTAACATCCAGATGTCATACTCTCTTGCATGGTTAGTGTCCAAATATTAGCTGCAATTTAGCAAAGTCCTTCAACATATTATAACAACGACATAAGTATGATATATACAATTAAAGTCCAACATAGATTCTTGTTTAACTCATGGATTATTCTATATTTCTTTCTTGCAAAAGTTCTCAATTCATGTTTAAGAACATGTTTACTTGTGTGAAATAGTCAAGCATGGAGTAAGGCAAGTTAAGCTCTTTGATTAATTTGATTATCCAATTTGTACTTGTTTTGTTCTTATCAAAGTCAACTTGAGCCTACTTAGATTTAACAAAATGTACTATCTATTTTTTGCATAGAAAGGAATAAGGGGTTATAAATGGGGAATTTGTGCATGCTAAAAGCATATTAATATTGAATTTATGATTACAATAGCTAAAGACTTGCATACATATCTTAATCGAAGGCTCAACCAAGACCATTCACAACTAGATTTAAGCTTCTAGTGCATGGATATAATCAGTTTTCACTATTGCTAAATTGAACGCCAAAACAAGTTGTGAATGTTGTCAACCTGTCTAATTTAATGAACATTTTGGATCTTTAAAATCTATTCATTGCTAATAAAATGTAGTCAATGAATCTCTCGTTTAATAGCATTAATACTATTTTCTAAAAGTTAGGTTGGGATTATCCTCATTATTATAAAAAAAATAAAATAATAAAATAAAATGTGAAGCACTTTACATCATTGTTTACCCCATTTAATTAATTATTTAAATCGTTTATCAAAATTCAAGCTTTAAAATTCAAATGAAGAATTTTGAATATTAAAATAAATAAATTATCCCTTAAGATTTATAGGGGCAGAGCACATATCTACTATCCCAAAAAAATATATTATTCGAAAGTATTCACCAAAATTCATTTGAAAATCTCATCTTAAAGTTGCAATTGTGATTTATTTATAAACAAGTAGCATTTATTGAATGCAACTTCTAAACTTATGTTGTAACAAAATCATAAGGAGAACATGTAGTTTTCCAAAGTATAAAGAAGTCGCAATTTCAATATTATAGATAATTTGTTTAAAAAATCACAACTTACATATGCGATTTTAAATTAGTAATTTAATAATTAATATTAATTCAATTTTATTTAAGTAAATAATTTCATTATTGAACCTGACAAACATAAAGAAAATCTAGATTTCGAAATGAATTTTATAAAAACAATCAAGTAAACTATAGTTATTCCATTAAAAATTGTAGAAGCTAAGAATTGATTCTCCATAAATACAAAAATTAATAGTAACAAAATACATGGTTAATTCATTAAAAAAAAAAAAGAATGGAAAATATGCCTTGTTACTGCTTCCAAAGATACAGCTAGCTTCCTCTAGGATGTGCTCAAACATATCTCGGTTCACAATCCCATGTCTAATGCAAGCAATGAATAACTTCAAGATTCAGAGGACATGGATCTCTCTTCTTCTTCCTTAATGGTGTTGATCATGATCAAAACTTGCTTCATGTCCGGCCCGTCATCACGCGACGGGCTGATGCATTTGAGTGCAATCTGCAGCAAGCTCAGCATCCTTTCTTCACTTGCACCATCAGAAACCAAAGCCTTGTCAAACACTTCCACTGTCCATTCCTCCCTAACCACCGAATGCACCCACCTGGCTAGATCATATCCATTGCTCTGGACCATCTTCCCTGTCAATAGCTCGAGAAGTATCAAACCAAACCCGTAAACATCCACCTTGAATATGTTGTCTGCTGAATTGTGTCCACTAACATCTGTGCTGGTTGTTGTTGTAGCATTGGTTTCGGCTAGCATTAGGCCATATTCGCTGATACAAGGATTTATGTCCTTGTCGAACAAAATGTTTGTGGACTTCAAGTTGCCATGAGGGATTCCATCATCGTGAAACTCCCATGCATAAAGGTTAAAGCCTCGGCGATGCTTCCTGCTATTGCAAGCCTGCTTCCCCAGTCAAAGATTTGGCCATTTTGCGCTCCTGAAATGGAAGAAGAAACTTCTATCAGATCTTCATAAAATCGAATGATTTTCTTCCTTTTCAATTCACATGGATGTGTTTAGTTCTTGATTCTTATCTTAAACACATTTTGTTTGATGAATTAAATAAGATAAAAAGTAGAATTGCGGTTACTAAAATTTAGAATAGAGAAGTAATGATCATACATTATTATTTGAGGTCTTATAAGTAGATAGGGAAATATACTTGGAAAAAAAATCAAAGAATAACTATTCTTTTGGTCCTGCTAAAGAATTCCAATTTTTCTTTCGGCAACAATAGTAATTCCACAGAATAGTTATTCTACCAACCTAATGCAGAAATAAGTATGTACGAGAAGAATAACTATTCTATTCTCCTCATATAATCAATCAAACGTTCGAAAAACAAAGTTAGCTAGGCCAAAGTTGCAAGATATGTTGACTTTATTTGAACGAAACAGGCTTCGTTTTAATGAAGCCAATCCCCCATATTTTGTTAGGTGAAGATGACTAAAATTATCCTGTAAATAAGACACATCTTTTGGACAAAATCAACTTACCATGGAGAAGTTGGAATAGGCTGCCATTGGGTTGGTACTCATATACAATGAGCTTCTCTTGCTTGGAACAATAAAAGGCGATCGGTGGCAGGACATTGACATTCCTCACCCGATCCATCTTATGCATTCTTAGTTTGAATTCATCACTTGGGATTGAAGAATCCTTGATCCTCTTAACTGCCAAAAGCAGTCCATTACCAAGCATAACCTTATAGAGGCTCCCATGCTTGCCTCTTCCAAGCAACTCTGCGGGAGCCTAAGCAGGTCCTCAAATTTCAAATTGTTAACACCAGGACTCCTAAGAACAACTAGTGATGATGAATTCCTTCCGCTTTCTACTGATGTTATTGAGTATTCTGATCGATTCTCACTCATCTTAAAGCCGCCAGAAGTGCCACTGAGCTTGCTGCTGTTGGTATCTGATACCGATCTTTCCTTCACACTATTAGTCGTGTCTTCTCTTGACTTGGTTTTTCTGAATAGTTTCACAGCCAGGAGGAGCACAATGATCAGTCCTAGAACCATGTAGCCTAGGTATATAAGGAACCGATCAACCGCCCAATGATGATGATCATTTGCCACTGGTTTTGAAGGCGGGCATGAATTTGGCAGAGGTGGTCCACACAATCCAGGATTTCCTAGAAAGCTATCTGCTTTGAAATGACCATTCACATCAGGAACTGGACCAGCAAAATCATTATTGGAAACATTAAATTCTTCAAAATTCGTGAAATCAAAACCCGGCAGCTCCCTGCAAGATGATTATTCTGGGCAAGGAAGGAAACTAATCCTGATATCCGAGCCAGATTAGGCAGCTTCCCATTGAAGTTATTATCAGATATATCAACCCTCTTTAAGTTACTCAACGCGGGAAGTGTCACAGGAAGCTCTCCAGAGAATTTGTTTCCCTTCAGATACAAGTGTGTTAAACGTCTGCAGTTTGATATTTCTTCAGTCATTCTTCCACCGACATTGTTGCCAATCAAGCTAAGGACATTAATAGTTTTAGCCCTACACAAAATCAGCATAAAAAACACCGAGAAATTGAAACTCTCAAGAACAATCTTCTTGACAGACTTCAAGGAATCATCACATTTTACACCCTTCCATTTATCAACACAAGGATCAGAAGACAAATTCCAACCCCAATCTGCTTCTATCACAGCATTTCCAGCAGAAAGTTTTTCCATGAATTGAACTAACGAATCCCTGATGTCGTTGTCAACACCATTTGCCACTGAAAAGATGACAAACAAGAAAATGGGAAGTACCTGGATAGGTGTTCGATCCATCTAGTGCGAAAAATGAGCTAGAACCACAAATGGGGACGATTGCAGATTGACTAACTTGTTTTCATATGAAATGGCAAAGGAAAATATCAGTTATGAGATCAAGCAATCGCGGGGTTGGTGATATCTCTAGAATCTGGTTGATGCCAATTGGCTGAACTTACAAAGGAGAAGTTTTCAACAGCATGGATGTGGATGCCATTAAGTGCTTGGGAATAAGCCAAAGCTGGCGGACTATAAGCTCAATTATTTCCTTAAAAAAGTGCAAGCCGGCCTGTTGAAAAGCTCTAGATCCTAATATAATAATCCATGTCTTTTTCCAAATGTCTTCTAGTCTGAGGTAAATATAATCATTAACTGTCCACAACACAAGTGCAGCTTTCCGAAGGATTTCAGAGTTCCCTACTTGGCCAAAATGGAAGGAGACAGCCTGCTGTGGAAGTTCTTTTGGATTATTTTACTTTGACTTGAGGTAGAAGCAGCCAATGCCTCACGATATAGGAAAAAGATTTATCGGTACTAATACATTACATAAAAAGATAAGCAGTAGGTTAATCAGAATTAGTATTTTTAATACTTCACTAAAATGGGTTCATAAAGTTTTTACTCGTATTGCTTTAAGAAGACATTTAAAACAGATCCCTTTTAGCTAGCGTAATCCAATTATTAAATCATGGGCACCCCGATTCAACTCACTAGAGTTATTCAAATCTAAATTTGTGTAATATTTTAATGGGGATTAAGGGGAAAAAAATCGCCCTTTTAAAAAAAAATTATACAAATCTCCTTAGATAAAAAATAATCCCAGAATTGGATAACTTGAACCCATCTCTTCGAGAGACAAGGTTAATTTTACAATACTAAACCCGTCTAATATGAGTTCAACTTGCCTAAAATTGGAATTATTTTCATCCCAGTGGTATCTTTGTAATTTTTTTAAAAATATAAATATTATTTTCCTTTTCACATTTTAATGGTATCATGAGTATGAAATTGATTAACCCATATTCTTAAATAAATCTATAATTATACAAGCATTTACGGCTACCTAATTATCATATAATGCCATTTTAACATAAATAAGAGTGTGAAAAACCATTATTAATAAGTAGTACATATACCCTTTTATAATTCCTATATGCAACATACTTTGTAACCTTATTTTACAAATTAAAACTTCGAAAAAGTACTTTTTATTACCTACATTATTATTTTGCCCATTAAAAAATGATTTTTCACTCTTTATCTCTAGAATGAAAATAGGTAAAATAGAATAGTTAAAAAATTAGATAATTTACACAAGAAGACATCAACATTTAAAGTAAATTCATTTACGGTATCAACATTTTAAGTGCTTAAAAAAATTAATACTTGGCAAATAAGTCAAATAAAAAATTATCAAATGAAAAATCAAGATACCATTTCAAACCTTCTTAGATTCACATTGTAAAACATCAATTTCTCAATTTAACCAATTTTATTTATAAGAGTTGTTATCTATTATGTAATTTATATTTATCCTTAAAAATTTTTAAGGTCAGTTTAGATATTAAACCAAATAGGGATGTGTAACACTGCCAATTCTCAACCACCAATCGCAAGAGAAGAAGAAGGAGAAGGAGAAGGAGAAGGAGAAGAAGAAGATGATGATGATATGTATCTGTAAATTTACTTGATAAGAGAGGATTCTAGCACTTGCCCTCCACTTTCATAATCGGTATAATTTCCTCGACAGTCATAATGTTTTTGGGTAAGTTTACTTGTAGTCACAACGTTCAGAAAAATGGATCAATTGAGGTCACCATTAACACATGCCAACAAGAAAAAATTTAATTAAAACTTAAAAAATCTATCTTATTGTAGCACATGTCAATTGTAATCTCAATTGACCCACTGTAATGGTTATTTATTTATGTCTATGTTATATGAGGTGTACAATATGTAATTGTACTAGTGTTGTGTTGTTATTGCAGTGTTACAAGTGCAAAGTAATATTAACCACGTGATTAGTGTTATGATAGGTTATGTGATAGTTTTGCTTCTTTGGGGAAGTTATTGTATAGTTATAATATGTGTCAAAATAGGATAAAAAATAGGAAAAGTACTTGTGACATAACTATTGCCTATGTACTCTATTTAATGGCTAGAAATGTAATGGAAAAAGACAAGTCCTATTTCACAAAAAAAAAAAAAAAATCAGATTTATAATCTAAAGAGATCTGGGATTCTTTCTTAATGAGCCCTAATCATAAAATTGTCGGGCTCTCTCTACAACAAGCCCAAAAACTTATTTATAATCAATCCTATAACATTTCTAGACATAATGGTTAATTTAAAGGTCAACAGTAGTTACCAATTCAATTGGCTTGCTTGTGTAGAAATGTCTTCAGCCCATGCACAAATGACTGAGATAAGTAAGAAGCAAGTTATATGGAAGGAAACAACACTCAAGAAAGAAGTGATCAAAGAAGAATACAAGAGGTTGAAGAAGATTTACCTAAACATCACATGTGAGGTCACGTGCTTTTTTGAATGGGGGATAATGTTATGGTTATTTATTTATGTCTATATTATATGGGGTCTACAATATGTAATTGTACTAGTGTTGTTTTATTCTTGCAGTGTTATAAGTGCAAAGGAGTATTAGCCATATGATTAGTGTTATGATAGGTTATGTGTTAGGTTTGCTTCTTTAGGGAAGTTATTATATAGTTATTGTTAGAAACCAAGAATTATTGGAATAATGAAATTATTGTAATTTATTATTGTAAATTTTTCTTTTCTTTTCTGTAGATTTTTTTTTCTTTTTTGTTGGTTTAATCGATTTTCCTAATTAAGTTAGTTTCCTTTTCTTGTGGGATTTGGTCAAGCTTCCTAGTTAAGTTAGTTTTCTTTTCTTGTGGGATTTGACTCTTGTATCTTCTCCTATATATGTACATGCTTTTACGTATAAATTCTATACAGAAAATTTCTCTCCAGAATTTCATGGTCTTAGAGCTTGCTTAAGACTTTTGATTTTTTTTTTTTTTACCATAGTAGAAATATCTTAGTCAAAAGTTTCTATCCATCAAAATCCCTCTTTTCTTACAAATTATAGTGATTATTACCCTCTTGTAATCATAAATCATAAACTCGATGGCAATAATTTCTTGTAGTGGTCCCAATCGGTTTTCATAGTCATCCAAGGCCGAGGTAAATTGGGATATACCATTATGATATTCAACGACCCAATCCAACTTATTCCACATATGCTGCATGGGAGTTGAATAACTCTATCGTGATGGCATGGTTGATCAATTCCATAGAGGCCAACATCAATTGAACCTACCTATTATTTAAATCTGCCAAAGCCATATGGGATGTTGTCAAAGAAAACTACATAGATCTGAAAAATGCCTCACAAGTGTTCGAGATCAAGTTGAAACTCAAGGATATCAATCAAGGCTCTTTGGATGTGACTAGTTATTATAATTCCTCGAAGAGTTTATGGCAAGAACCGGACATGTTCTATGAAGCCAATTAAGGAAACATAGAGGATCATGTGAAATTTAGGACTTATATAGAGAAGGAAAGACTTTATGACTTTCTAGCTGGCTTGAATCGAGATCTAGATAAGGTTCATAGAAAAATTATGGGTAAGAGGCCATTAACTCCATTGGAAAAGATTTTGCTGAGGTTAGACATGAGAAGATGCAGCATTGAGTAATGTTGGGAGAACTCAAAGAACCCAAACCAGTCACCAGTAATGGAGAACGTCCTATTGAGACCATTGCCCTATTCACAAAAGGGCAATTTAATCCCAGAAATCAAATAGAAGGAGACACTAGGCAGAACAAATCTGGTAATCGCCCTTAGAGCAACCACTGCAATAGAGCAAGGCATACTTGAGACAACTACTTCCAACTTCATGGCTATCCTTTAGGATGGAAGAATAGAAACCAAAAGGAAGGCAAGGCTCTCTCCATCATTATTGCACTAGTCCCAAAAAAACTATCCACCATAGATAATAACACCAAAACACAGCTAGAGACTCTTCATCAATTTCTCAACAAAACACCTACTTCAACTTGCACTTTAGCTGTCCAAGGCAATGTCCTTAGTGTCTAATATGATTCTAATATCCCTTCTCCCTAGATTTTGTATTCCGGGGCATTAGACCATATTATAGGTCTCTTTTCCCTGTTTACCTTATATATTCCTTGCCATAATCAGTCTAGAGTAAGAATAATTTATGGATCTCTCTCCCCTATTGACGATTTTGGGTCAATCTATCTTACAAATCATCTTACCTTAACATATATGCTACATGTTCCAAATTTTTCATGTAATTTATTAATTAACTCATGATAATCACTACTTTGCTAAATTTTCCTGTACTGATTGACTCATTCAGGAACAGAAGTCAAGAAGATGATTGACAATTCTAAAATTAAGGATGGACTTTATGTATATGAGAATCATGCATTCGAGAATAAACAAGCATGTCATGACACCACTCTTCCTGTCTCAAATAATGATGCAGTCATGATGTGACATCTTAGACTAGGACATCCAAATTTCTTGTATTTAAAACACTTGTTTCCTAGTCTATTTCGCAATAAAAATGCCAGTTCCTTTAAATGTGAGACATGTTAATTTTCAAAACATACTTGGATTCCATATGCTCTTAAATCGTATGTAGAATCTATACCATTCTCATTAATGCATAGTGACATTTGGGGGGCTTGTCGTGTAAAAAACATAATGGGATCGCAATGGTTCATTACCTTTACAGATGATCACACTAGAGTGTGATGGGTATATCTCCTAAAGGATAAATCTAAAGCATCATAGACTTTTTAGAATTTTCATTGTATGGTTAAAAATCAGTTCCAAGCTACCATATACACTTTTAGAACTGATAATGGTTGATAATATTTGAACTCTAGCTTAGGACAATACCTAGCTAATCACGGTATAATTCACTAAAGTTCATATGGATACCCCTCAACAAAATGATGTCTCTAAAAGGAAAAACCAACATCTATTAGAGGTAGCTCGAGCTTTTATGTTTACCATGAGTGTTCCTAAGTATCTTTGGGGTGAAGCAATATTGACTGCTTGTTTTTTTATCAATCGAATGCCTTCAAAGGTCTTGAACTTTCAAATACCTCTGTCAGTCCTAAAAGTTGCTTTTTCTTATGTATTTTGTCTCATCTCTTCCTTTGAAACTCTTCACGTGCAAAGTCTTTATTCATGTTCATCACTAAGGTCAGTCTAAACTTGATCACACAAATGCATCTGGATACAAATGTTTATTCTTATTTTTAGACAACTCTTTGTGTCTAACTATGTCACCATTTTTTGAATCCGAGCCTTATTTTCCCCAAAATCATCTTCAGGGGGAAAGTCTAGGTGAAGATGAGTCATTAAATTGTCTTGTAGAATATGAACCAAAACCAAAATAATCCAATGTCAACCTTGCTATCCTACCATTCCAATCAATCTAGATCTCTTTCCTAATGTTTTTGACGTTCTTGTTGATGAGAAGTCTCATAATGATGACTTTGAAACACATGAACCAAAGTCACATCAGGCTCCTAAACTACTTGTTTATTCAAGAAGACAGAATTCTTCTAGAGTAGATAAATCCAATATCCAAGGTTGACAAGAATCTAAAATTACAATTGTTCCTAGTCTAACTTGTCAACTGAATCTATATCCATCTCAAATTCTCCAAGAGAGGAAGATCTTTCTATTACTCTTAGCAAAGGAACTAGACCAATGGCTCAACATCCAGTTTCTAGGTTTGTGTCACATGAAAGGTTGTCTCCTTCATATCGGGCCTTTGTCATCAATATGGATTAGACTAAGCCTTCAAGAGACATACAAGAAGCTCTTTGATCTTCAGAATGAAAACACGTAGTATTTGAAGAAATGAAAGCTCTTGAAAATAATAAAACATGGGAGCTCACATATCTTCCAAAAGGAAAAAAATGCAGTTAGGTATAAATGGATTTTTACTACTAAGTATAATGCGGATGGCAGTATCAACAAACCTAAGGCAAGACTTATTGCTTAAGGCTGCTCTCAAACCTATGGCTTGGATTATCAAGAAACGTTCGGCTCAGTTGCAAAGCTCAATGCTATAAGAGTTTTGATCTCCTTAACTGTAATTTTAGATTAGCCTCTAATGCAATTAGATGTAAAGAATGCATTCTTGGTGGCATAAGTGAGAAGTCTATATGGACATGCGTCCTAATTTAAAGGATAGAAAGGTAAGGTGTGTAGATTGAATAAGTCCCTCTATGGACTAAAGCAGTCTCTTAGGGCCTGGTTCAATAGATTCACAAAGGCAGTGATCGTCAAGGGTACAATCAGGGACAAGCTAACTGCATTGTTTTCTTTAAACATTTAAATATTGGTAAGATCACAATTCTCATTATATATGTTGACAATATCATAATAATAGGGGATGATCAAGATGAAATCAATAAATTGAAGGCTTATCTCAGCTCGGAATTTGAGTTAAAAGATTTAGGAACTCTCAAATACTTCCTAGGTATGGCGATGGCAAGGAATAGTACTAGAATTTTCATTTCACAAAAGAAGTACATATTAGACTTTGATGTGTAATTTCTCACCAAGTTTACATTTACAATCCTATTATTTTCAAATCCACATCAGGCAGTGCACCTATCGAATAGTATGAAAATTAACTTGGATGTCGTCCTAAGGATCTATGGGCAAGTACTAGTAATATCGTTTTACCACCATCTAGTCTAAATCATCAATAGATTATATTTACCTTAGTGACTAATTATACTAACAATAAACAAACCATAATTATAGAATATGAACGCTTTTCTTGATTAAAACTCAATTCACAACAATGCCCCTAGTTTTGATCTACCCTAACCCTATTACATATGATATAATTAACTAATGATAAATTAAGTCTTGAACTACAATGTTTCTTGATTAAATCAATTACTCTATTCAAGTCAATTAACTCCTAATTTTACATGAGAAAGCGGGAATCTCTTTCTTCACCAACGCCAATGTAAAATCACATGAAACTCATAAGCCCTAATTAAAGATTTAATTTTTATTGCAAAAATTCGAAGTTTCCCTATGTCTAGGTAAAACATGCAAATTCATCATTCATGCAAGATCTATCCTATTAGTTGAAATTTCTTTCTAACTAAGAAGAATCAAACATGTAACAAATCTGGCCACAATTCATTACAAGAACAAATAAATCATATGAATGAATTCAAGACAAAAACTTTTCATCAATTAACATAAATTCAAAACATGAGTTAAGGTTTCACAAAACCTAGGTCAAACAAATCTACTCTTCTATAGAATAAACAATGAAAACAGCAATTCTAGAAGAGTTTAAAGAAAACATGATTGATAAAACCCTAGAAATCGAATTGTTGTGAATCTTCAATGTTAACCAGCCAACTTCCCTTGAAAAGCTCTCTAAAATACGAACTTTAGGGTTTCTGAATGGAAAAAACTCTCTGTCTCCTCTGTTGCACGAGGGAAGGCCATATTTATAGGAAATGGTTCGTATACGGGTGCCTACACGACCCGTGTGTATCGGGGCGTGTACAACATAAATTTAGCGAATTTTTCTTTTCTGACATATGTACACTACTCAAGATACACGACCCGTGTAGCTCACTTGAAACTTGTTAAAAACTTTAGATTTTCTTCACAAATCCCCTCCAAATCTATACTAGCAAAATAGAATTACTAGTATATAATTAACATCTCCAACAATGCTCCATAATTCTTCAATAACTTGGCTTCTTCCATGGCAAATCTTTTGAAAAACTCCATTGTTCCATAATCATTCCTAACACAAGAAATTAACTCAATAAATGTTCTTTACTTCAATAAATCACTCAAATAGCATATGAAATATGCTCATTATTGCACAAATAATAAGTATCTTAAAGTACTTATCAGACTTACTAAAAGAAACAGTATGATGGGATGAAGACCAGCAAAGATACCTATGGAACTTAATCAGAAGTTTGGCACTGTAAATGGTGGTCGCAAGTTTAATAAGGAGAGAGATAGAGGCTAGTTGGTAAACTTAACTACCTTTCTCATACGCGACCAGACATTATATTTGTTGTTAGCATTACAAGTCAGTTTATGCATTGTCCCAAGGAAAGACATCTAGAGGCAGTATAGAGAGTCTTGAGATATTTAAAGGGGACCTTAGGTAAAGGATTGCACTTCAGGAAAGGAAACAACAAATTATTGAAGTATTTACATATACACACTAAGCTGGTTCAATCAATGATAGACATTCAGCAAGTGGAAATTGTATTTATGTGCAGGGAAATCTCGTAACATGGAGAAGCAAAAAAACAATCCGTGGTAGCTTGGAGTAGTGCAGAGGCAAAATTCCGTGCAATTGCTCATGGCCTATGTGAGGAGATCTAGCTGAAGTGTCTGATGAAGGAACTACAGGTACTTGTTGAGACTCCTATGAAGATATACTGTGACAACAAGGCAACAGTGAGTATAGCGCATAATCCTATCCGTTACAATCGTACAAAGCGTATGGAGGTTGATTGTCCTTTATAAAGGAGAAGATAGATAATGAAAGTGTTCACATTACTTCAACAAATAGCTAACATTTTGTCCAAAAGTCTTCCAAAGTCAACCTTTGAAGAATTAAATAGAAAACTAGGCATGATCAACATATATGCACCAACTTGAGGGGAAGTATTAGAAATAGAATTTATTGGTATAATCAAATTATTATAATTTTTCTTTCTTTTCTTGTAGATTATTTTTCTTTTTCTTTTTTGTTGGTTTGGTCAATCTCTCTAATTAAGTTAGTTTCCTTTCTTGTGGGAATTGGTCAATCTCTAGTTAGGTTCCTTTTCTTGTGAGATTTGACTCTTGTATCTTCTCCAATATATGTCCATGCTTATACATGTAAATTATATACTAAAAAATTCTCTCCAAAATTTCAGTTATAATGTGTCAAAATAATAGCTAAAATAAGAAAGCTAGTTGTAACATAATTGCTACCCATAAAGTTTATCTAATGGCCATGGCATGGAAAAGGACAAATCCTATTTTGTAGAAAAAAAAATCAAATTTTCAACCTAAAGAGATCTTAGATTCTCTTTTATCAAGCCCTAATCAACAGATTGTAGGATTTTCTTTCAACAAATCCTAATCACAAGATCGTCGGATTCTCTCTACAACAAGCTCTAAAACTTATTCTTAATTGATTTTGTAACACCCACTTTCCTAAACGTTGTGTCCTTAAATAGACCACTTGATATATAATGACTTTAAATAAACTTATCCTTAAATGTTATGACGTTTTGATATAATTTACCCTTTCATAGTCAGCAAGAGACAAACTAAGTAGAAAGTGGAAAAGTAAGCCTTCAATACCAGTATGTCTGTAAATCACATGCATCAAATTACATTTACTCGCTGACAATGTAGATCAAGACCTCATGTAGCATAAAACAACAATCCCATTGTTAAATTTCAATTACCAATAAAGATGCACCAAAATTCATCTTAAAAGACGACTTTGATGCAATGAATCAGCTGTGCGGATACGATAAATCACAAGCAGACATCAAAAAGCTTATAGAACATTAAAAATGAAAAAAGCATTCTATGCATTATAATATTTCCAGGGAGGATTCTTGAGGCCATGGATAGTTGTTTCACTTGTATTATTGAGTCCTACAACAGATTTCCTCCCTCAGATGACCAAATTACTTGTATGTTGATTATGAGACAGCAAGCAGAAAAACCAAAATGGACTAGGTCTGCTTAGCACGCGGCTATGATTCTTGCTACTCTAAAATATGGTTAATTATTGTCAGTTCTTTTATATCTCAGCATGTCCAGCTATCTCATCGTCACTTGATACACTTTCCCCATCAGTTATGTCCTCATCGTCACTCCCTTCTTCAGCTTGAGGTGTGATATGTTCCTTCTTTGCGTATCGCTCACAGTACTCTGCCCAACACCAACAACAGAATGGAATTACAATTGTAAAATTTAATGAATTTATCATATTAGCTCTTAGCTCTATTGGGGTAAATCTTCTCTGAGATCAAACAATCTAAGACACAACTTGAGCCATGCATGATCATCTACAAAAGGCAATTAAAACGAAATGATTATGACTTTTCAAAGTTTCAGCTCTTGCATGCAGACACAATAGGAATGAGAAAACAGCGTCTCACAAGGAATGAATATTACCTTTGACTTTCTGATCATACAGCTTCTTGTCTTTCATCATCAATGAAGCCGCATCACCATTTAATGGGTCTGAAGCATTCGGATAAAGCAAGAGTTGGGGCAGGAAAACCTCAAAAACATTCAAGAGATCTGTATACTCAAAAGAAAAAGTTCCATCAAAAGCAAGGAAAACAAGTTTCCCATGCTTATATATACATAATGTGGCAGAAAAATAAACCCTCGTTTGCAAAAAAAAGTTGAAGACGAATTAGTGCATCAGAAAAGAAGACGAAGAGGTTCTTGAAAATCTTTGCACAAGATCTAGGAATTAGAATTCAGAATAACCTAGAACCATGAAGCTTACCAAACATTGGACTCCAAGATTGATTGATAACATCTAGGCACACGGATCCGGACCTGTGGTTTGACCAAAACAAAATTACAAAAAAGATGTTACCACAAGGCATCTAAACCAATAAAGAAGAAAATAATAGCAACCATGTCATTGTTTATCATCAAGATGGTCGACTATCTATCGTGCATATATAACAACCATTCTTAGAGTTGAGAAGATGACATATTGCATCCACCACCAAATCATAATAGATTTTTGTTTTGAATAACAATTAAGGTCCGTTTGGATTGTCTCATTTTTATTTGTATTTTATCTATATCTTATTTGTATCTTATGTGTATTTGATTTATTTGACATGTTTATGAGTAAAAAAATCTATTGTTATTTGTATCTGCTATTTTATAAACATTTATTTGAAAACGACAAAAATAAAATACCAAAACAACCAGAAAAAGATCGAACAAACAATACCTAAATTAATATTTTTTTTTCGTTAATTAAACCTAAATTAATATTGCATTCTGCTTACATTTCATCAACATTTGGATGAAATATCTTGTTGACAAATCCAATTGAAGGAGACTTGTATGGATAGGCATCAGGAAGCTCAACCCGTATCTTCCAAACTCCACCTTCATATAGACCTGAAAATTCATATGGCTGGCATAAACACTCGCAAGTAAAAATATCAGAACAAATTAATTATCCAAAGTCACAATATCACCATTTTGTTATTATGATCATACTAAATTCTCCATAAACAGTATTAAGGCTTCACAGTTAGCAAATTACCCAAAAAAGGCTACAAAATCAGTCAGACGCATGAGTGGACTATCCCACTTATTGAAGAACCATTTCAAAAATGATCAATGGAAGGAGAACAAAGGAAAAGCAAGCAGCAGCTACCTAGCACACAGAGTTGCTAGTCACATCAATTAAAAGGAATACCATGAACTTCCATGAACATTAGAAAAATAATAAAATTAAACTAAATTAAATTAAAAACAACCAACAACCAAAAGATGTCATCAACGGCTTAGGAGCATCAAATAGACAAATATGAAGTGTTTCAGCCATACTTTAGATCCAAAGCCCTGTCGTGGCATACATCTATTATAACACAAAACACTATTACTACAATGAGTTGATACCCCATAAATCCTTCTAGAACTCTATCTGGACAACAAGAGTACTTTTAGCCTCTATTTTATCTGTAACACTTTTTCTTTGACTAGCTTTATTTAGCTGAGCTCATACATCCTTTCACACAAAAACCTCAGGACAAAATAAAGAGAAGAAATGTGTATCCACACAAAAGTAACTGTTCTAAGGGAACTTCAAAATGAGATGCATGGTAGAGACAGTACTTTCTTTGGGTCCATGAAATTCCACGTTAAATTCATTGAGCCCATCATTAATTGTCTCCACATTGTAGTCACTCATCATCCTGCATAACATGAGCATGCAGCATAAACATGAACAGCAGTAAGAATTTATCGGAAGGCTTCTCAGAATCTCAATATTGAAGCAATAGATAAGGATTCGTGGAAAACCATACACCATGATACACAAAGAAAATGACATTATGGTGGGTCTAGTAAGCATACAATTCCTGTAGTATAGCAGGGACTTTGAAAAAAAAAAAAAATATATATATATATATATATCATGTTTGGTGTTTGAACTTAGAATTTTTTTACATTTAACTATCTAAAATTTTAAAAATATCAATTTAATATTTATAAAATTTCTGAATTTGTATGTAATAACTAAATTAGCTCTATTTAGATTAAATAATAATTACAAGCAAAATTCAGGCCGTTAATTATGAAAATAAATAATTCAAGTATTAAATAAAAAATTTTTAATTTCAAGTAGTTGATTATAAAAGTAGGTAAAAAGTTTAGGTACAGATGTGACATTTATACTAAATGAGTTAGTAACCGATAAAGAGCATAACCACCAAATCAGAATAACCATGAGAATAAGAGGAAAAATGGTGAAACCTGATTGAATAAAATGACTACATAGAAGAATTATGAATAATTTGACTTACAGTTTCATAACATCCATTTCTCTTCTCTTGCTTGGTGATGACATTTTTTATGCTTGGATCTCAACTCTGCAAAAAGCCAGAAAAATATTCCCTCTTAAAAGCCTAGCATATGTAATTTCACATAGAAGAGATCAATTTACAGCTATTTTAGAAGACTAGCCAAAAAGAGGGCAAATTCTGCAGTTACTTCTTGCACACATTTGCGTACATATACACATGGGAGAGTATGTGAGATGAGCAATAGATAAATCTTTTAGTTAAAAGAATATAGGTATAGGATAAGATGAACAACACATCACATTATAAGAAGAATAGTATGGTATGAATTTCCTATGCCCTATTCAATATGCTAAGTGCATTACAAAAATTTTCTTTTTCTTTGTATATTGTATCTCATTCGTTACACACAAGTACTACAGCGAATAGCAGTGACACAGCAATAGTGGTGGGAGTAACAATGGTGCAGCGGTAGCGGTTAGGTGGTAAATAGAAAGAAGAGCTACTTTAAATTTTGATTAAGAAATTTTACCATATTCAGTCCCAAGAATTTTGTACTACAAGATTTATGGAACAAAAATTTTGAGATTTGTCTAGTAATATAAGGGCTATTTTGATTAGTATCATACTTACTTTGTAAACCAAACATGACATAATGTGTTTTATCCAGTCGAGTATCACAAAAAATTAACCAACCAAGCGCTACTTAAGATAAATTAGGAAATACATAACCTCCCCTAAATGACTCTACAAGCAAAGAAATGAAAATTATAAGGAACAACCATAATCCAAGCTAGCTGAAAATAAGAAACTCCTAACATTTAACAACCATTTCCAACACTCCCTTCAAGCTGTGTAATAAATGTAGATCATTCCTAGCTTGCTAAGAGTGTAATTTCATCCACACCTCTACTCCTTCATTCTTTGTTGACATATCAGCTAAATCTGAGTCCTCCTTCAATTTCAGATTTGACAAAATTTCTCATAATTTTTAACATGTATCATCTGATCATGTTGAATTGAATTCTTCACAATGCCTACATCAGCATTCAGCAAATGCCTTTGCACATTGGATATCAGATTTCTTGAACATCAAACCCTTTTCCCATGTTTCCTTCAAGTACTTTAGGATGTGGTAGAGTCTAAGTGGTATTATTTGGGAGTGCATCACCTAACTTACAACATTGATGGAATAAGCCGAATCAGCTCTGGTTGGTTATAGATAGATTAACTTACTAGCTAACCTTTGATAAATCCTTTTGTTAACCATTCATCATCACCTCCACTCCTACATTCCAATTTTGCTATATTGGAGTGCTAATTGCTTCGCAGTCTAGTTTACCTATTTCTTGTTGAAAATCAAGCACATAGTCTCTTTGTGAGATGTAAATCCCCTCTCTCCAAGTAACCTCCATTCCAAAGAAGTACTTGAGTTCACCCAAACTTTTTAACTTCAAATTCTAACTTACCCCCACACCTCAATTCCAGAGTATTGTTACCGCTGATAATGATAGCTAGACCTCCAACCATCACTGCACGTATTAATGACCAGTGTAGTGTGTGATCTACTTGCCCTTGAATGTGAGCATTTTTGAACCATGCCCTCGATGATTATTTGGGACCAAAGAGGTACTTGATCATTTTACATACTTTCTGCTATTCTTCAACAGACTCGAACTAAGAAGAAGCTTCATTTATATAAATCCTCTCAATGTCCATTCAGAAAAGCATTTTTTCATCATGCTGATGTAATGACAAAACTAAATTGGGTGCCAATGGTGAGACTATGTGAATGGAGTTCCCGAAGGCAACTAGTGCAAATATCTCCTTGTAATCAATACCGTAGGTTTGTGTGTGCGGTTTAAACTTCTCTACACTTCCACCCACAATGCTTCACAGGCAATACCCACTTTAGTAAATGCAACATTACCCACGTTTATGTCAGTAGATAGACGTCATCTGTTCTACCACAGCCTCCTTCCACTTTGGACCACAAGTGCTTCATTACTACCTAGTGGAATTTCAATAGTGTCAACATTGTCCAGTGAATGCTTTGAACTATAGAGGCAGCTTCCAATATGTCAAATTACTCGAGATTGAGTATTTAGCAGAGGCTCACCTCCACGTTGTAGGGGCAACCAACAGTTCATCTCCATTTTTCGGCTTCTTCCCCTGCACATCATTCACATACTCCACATTTCCTCCCCCCATTCCTTTCACTTTCATCCACTATTATAAACCATCATCTCAATTGGGACAATCAGTCTTGTCAAGGAGATTGCACTTTTGGTTGAAGACTAGTGTCTAATGCCAATTGAGGCTGTATGGGATATGAAGTCCAGGAGTGGATTGGGACAAAGGGAAAAGTTACAGCAGGTTGATCAAAGGAATCACAAGATTGAGGATGATCCAGACCCTTGGAAAAAAACAAGAATGGAACTGACCAGATTGTGATGGAATAGGGGGTCTGATTTAGATCTATCCTGCGCACTCTCTTCATCCCAATGCTTCCCCACACAGTCATAAGAAAAGGAAGTAAAAGCTTGGATTTTCCAAGAAATACACACACAAGTGACAAAAAATTTCTTCGTAGAAATGTGACGGAATGTGTAGCCTTTCTAACTTGAAAAGTAGCCTACATATGTGCACTTAAGGGGTTTTATGTCAACATAATCTTCTGAGGACCACAAGACCTGTGTAGCTAAGAGAGTGTCATGACAATTGAGTAGGAGTAAATGAGACACTTAAGAGATATAGACCCAAAATAGCTTGGAGGATTATGCAATTAATCAAATAAGATACTCTTAAGATTGTGTCCCACTAAAGAAATTTGGTACTAAGTGGGAAAATGTTAGTAAACAAGCCACTTCTAACAAGCAGCAATTTTAGCTCGATGACAACGTTTTGTTGACAGGTGTAGGCACAACAACTTTGGAGAAAAATTTTACATTCAGATGCATATTGAGCTAATTCTAATGAAATATACTCCTTTCTATTCTCTAAATGTGAAGAAGTGAATCTGTACTGGGAAGATATTTTGAATCGGTTCATGAAACTGTTTGAAGAGAACACATAGGACCTTTCTTTTTAACAGATAGACTCAACAGACAAGAGCATGTTCGTTAATGTATGTGAACACCATTTGTAGCTCAAGGTACTAGGAACTCACAATGGACCCTAAAGGTCACCACGAACCAAATGAAAGAGTTTTGACGATTTGTAAGTTGGCTTAATAGAAATATCCAAAAAACTAAGAAAAAGTACAAAATTTACAATGGTAAGCATTACCTCTGATTATGAAATTGCTAACAAAGAAGACCTAGGCTTGGACTTGACTGCAAACATAAGTAGCCCCAAGAGACAGTTTGCCCACTGTCACTAAATTATTCTGTAACTCAGTAATAAACCATGTAGAACATATGTGATAAGCATGTCAAACCTTGTCCTTCAGCATCAGCGACCCATTTCTTAGTATCACTACTACGAGCCTCGAAGGTTTCAGATTTAAGGAATTACATATGTAATCTGACACACCCATGTCAAATCTCCATGCAGTCTTTCCTACAAACAAAGAAAGTTCTTATGACTCAAAGGCATCTACCCTTTTGATTACACATATATATGAAGAAGAACCACATGAAAATTGAGCAAGTGAACATCCATGTAATGTTTTCCTTGATCCAATCGCGGTAAATCCAATTCAACCCCAATAAAGTGCCCTTTTATTCATCTTATCACTTTAATCTTTCCTAGCAATGAACACTTCGAATGCTACATTTAACATTTGTACTAAAAATGCAACCTCAATAGTATAAACACATCAAAATGATTGTGCCCAAATGCTAAAAGTCGGAACCGGACCATAAAATCAGTGAAGTCGTGGTGCTAACAACATAGCGAAACGAGCTACTGATTGGTCACCAAGCTTCAAAACTGTGTAAGTACTTTATATAGTATTCGTACCGATTTTCAAATCAAAAGCCAGGCTTTGATCTAAACCGAAGAGTTCCACTATTGGAGCACCCCTTAGAGCCCTAAAAATCTAATTTTTCACCTCCTTCAGATCAATTTACACACTTAAAGAGGTAATTCCACAAATCGTTAACATTTTCCCAGCTGAAAAGACTTAACATTTCTCAAAGATTAACTGATAGTCAAACGAATGTGATTCGATACACAATTACAATCAAACATGTTCAACTGACCAATTCAAACAACAAATTCACGAACTGCATTATAGAGAACAAAAACCCGAATTGTAAAAAAAAGTTCATCAGAATCATAATAAAGTTAGAGAATGGATCAAAATTACTTATATTTCTTACTATGAGACGAAAAAAAAAGGGAGTTGGAGAGAAGAAGATCGGGTGGTTGCTTGCTTTGTATTTATTTTGGTGTTAGTGATCTGAAATCAGGAGAAACAAAATGGAAAATTGTGATGGCCCCAAAGAGAGAACAGAGCTTAAATGAGATGAAAACGTAAAAAGCAAGAGAGAGAGAAAGAGAGGAATTTATAGAAGATCTTTTTGAAGAGAGAAGGATGTTGAGCATGTTTGAGAAAAACCGCATGCACGTGTTAAACAATTGTGTAATGGGAGCGGTTCCGTACTTATAGTTGCTTTGAGAAGGTTCATGCGTGCCTTTGGTTTTGCCGGAATGGAATTAGACTTCTTCTGACCAAAGTTTGATCCATCATAACAAATATTTATTCCATTCTTTGTACAATTAATAACAATCTTTATTCCTTCCCTTAATTAGAATAATTGTATTCCTACCTAATGATTTATAATAAGGGTTCGTTATATTCCAAGGGTTCATCTGATTATGATAAGTTTTATCAAATTGTATATATTTGTCCAATTACTATATATTGATCCAATTGTAATAAGTAATAAATTTCATCGAATTGTAATAAGTTGTTTTATACATGGACGATTTCTTTTAAGTCACCAAATGTTGATATCTCAATAGTATCCCTAAAAGGCATCTTTTTGTTGGAAAAATACCTATAATCATAACAATTGTTATTCCAATCCTAGTTCATTTCATTGAATCAAATATGATATGAGTGTGATGTGCCCATGCCACCTAAAATGATAATACTACCTTTCTTTTTATTACAATGAAGTATGATGGTGTTTCAATGTATTATTGTGTTCTTAGAACTCTAATAAGAAATGGGAGTTCCAATTATATATATCTATTACTCTTAATTAGATACATTCATCAAATGACCAGTTTTATCGATTGAGATTTATTTATACTATTAAAGATAACTAAACTAATTGATACTTAATAGGAAACAATTCCCAGCTATTAGGAATATAATATCCTATGACATTCGCTCACATTTTAATATTCTCCGACTTTACAATAGCTTGAATCTATTACATAATATACACCAATAAAATTTTAATACAATGGCTTTAACTATATATAATTGCCTCCATTGGGTACTTAATTTTTTTATGCCAACTACTGTAATTATTTTATTTGGTAAACTACATTGGAAGGAAAGAATATGATAAGTTTTGAATGTTTAGAAAGAAAAATCAATATTTTATAAAATAATGCAAATGGGTATTGATATTTTCTAAAGTTTATTTGATGTATCAATATTTAAATAATTTATTATATTTTTTCTCAAATTTTCCCAACTAATACTTTATTAAATGAAATGTTGCTTTCTTTTTTTAATTATTTAATACATTAATATATTCTAGTATAATTTATTCGTTGTAATTATTATCTCACTTCTTTCTTTCTTTTTCTTTTTTTTTTTAATTTAGAGAATAGAAATATTTTCACTTTTTTCCTTCCTATCATTTGGAAAACGTCTTCGTAAATAAATCATAAACATTATGATGTATATAAAATCTAAAACTACTGTAAGCACGGTCATAAGTGCAGTAAACTAGTCAAGATTGGATCTTTATGGTGTTTTATGGATGTAGTAACCGAAAAGAAAGTATTTTAAGAGTAGAAATTCCATTTGGGCTTATTGTGATTGATAACGGTATCAATGTAATTGGATTCCCGAAAAAAGGTCACTATCACGTCAAACATATCAAGGACAAAGATGTTAATAAGATCCATGACTCACAATGCAAATTATTTCTAATTTATAGTCTTATTTAAAAAATTATTACTTAAATAAGGTTGAATAAAAATTAATAACTAAAACAAAGTTTTAAAATCGCATTTATAGAATGAAATATATAAATAGTACATTTTTGGCCTTATATTTCACATTACACATGCAATATAAACATTTAAAGTACCCATTTATCTTGTATTGTGAACAAAATATACGTGCATATCATGTATTGTAAACATGATATACAAGCATATCATGTCTTGTAAAAGCGATATAGGTACAATATGTAAATTTTATATCACATCTTATATGCGATATATGTATAAAATATCATATTATATTTCGCTCTTTAAACGCTATATATATATATATATATATATATATGAGATTTTAGTAACCATTTTTATTTGACATATAGTTTAATAATTATAAATGTCATAGATATGTTATCCACCCCTTACAAATGATAGTAACATGGTGCACAATAATCTTATAATAGAGAGTGGCAAGCAGTGTAGTTTGCCATAGGCCACAATCAAATATGAGTATAAGGAATAGAGTCAATTGGGATGGCTCTATGGATAATTCTATTCAAAAGACAACTAACATTGCATGACCCTTAACTTTTGTAAGGTAACATAATCGGATAAGAATTGTTATCGACATGCAATACCCTTATGTAAAGGAAATAACTTAACTTTCCCAATAAGTACATCTCGATTAGCACTAGCAATTTAAGGCCCGACCCATAAACCCTAATTTTTTTATGCTAACTATTGTAATTATTTTATTTGGTAAATTATACTGGAAGGAAAGAATATGATAAGTTTTGAATGTTTAGAAAGAAAAATCAATATTTTATAAAATAATGCAAATGCGTATTGATATGTTCTAAAGTTTATTTGATGTATCAATATTTAAATAATTTATTATTATTTTTTCTTAAATTTTTCCAACTAATACTTTATTAAATGAAATGTTGCTTTCTTTTTTTAATTATTTAATACATTAATACATTCTAGTATAATTTATCCGTTGTAATTATTATCTCACTTCTTTCTTTCTTTTTCCTTTTTTTTTTTAGTTTAGAGAGTAAAAATATTTTCACTTTTTTCCTTCCTTTTCATTTGGAAAACGTCTTCCTAAATAAATCATAAACATTATGATGTATATAAAATCTAAATCAACTGTAAGCACGGTCGTAAGTGTAGTAAACTAGTCAAGATTGGATCTTTATGCTGTTTTATGGATGCAGTAACCGAAAAGAAAGTATTTTAATGAGTAGAAATTCCATTTGGGCTTATTTTGATTGATAATCGATATGTCTCACGGGTACCAATGTAATTGGATTCCCCAAAAAAGGTTACATATGACATCAGACATCTCAAGGACAAACATGTTAATAAGATCCATGACTCACAAATGCAAATTACTTCTAATTTATAGTCTTGTTAAAAATAATTACTTAAATATGGTTGAATAAAAATTAATAACAAAAATAAAGTTTTATAACCACATTTATAGAATAGAATATATAAATAGTACATTTATGGTCTTATATTGCGCATTACACGTGAAATATAAATGCTTATATTACATGTGTATCTTGTTTTGTAAACAGAATATACATACATATATTATCTTGTAAATATCATACGTGCATATTTTGTACTGTAAACGAGATATACAAGCATATCATGTCTTGTAAAAGCGATAGAGGTACAATATGTAAATTTCATATCACATCTTATATGTGCGATATATATACAAAATATCATATTATATTTCGTCTATAAGAGTGATATACAAATGAGATTTTCGTAATTATTTTAATTTCAAATATATTTTAATAATTATAAATGTTGTAGACATATTATTCACCCCTCACAAATGATAGTAACATGATGCACAATTATTTTATAAGAGAGAGTGGCAAGCAGTAGAGTTTGCCATAGGCCACAATCAAATATCACAGTAAGGAATAGAGTCAATTGGGATGGCTCTATGGATAATTCTATTCAAAAGACAACTAACATTGCATGACTTGGGTAACATAATCGTATAAGAATTGTTATCAACATGCAGTGCCCTTATATGAAGGAAATAACATAACTTTCCCAATAAGTACATCTCAACTAGCATTAGCAATTTAAGGCCCGACCCGTAAATCCAAATACAATACGAAATGATTATAAAAGAGTTTGTGTAAGTAAAATTGATACAAATAATAATCGGATCAAGCTTGGAAATGACACGAATTTATGTGTCTGAGTCCAGATTTAATATCTAAACCTACTTAGAAACCCATGAACCCATTAAAATATATTATTATTGTTTTTCATTTTTTTTTTTCAATATAATATCAGTGCCCATAATTAAATTACAAAATGACAAAACTATTCACATAAGAAACGAATTACATCTATGTATAGCATATTATAAATTACACTATAGAACATACACATGACATAGATAAAATATATGTATTTTTAATACATAATATATATATATAATGTATATTAATATATAGTTGATTTATTTGCTACATGTATAGCATATGTGCATATATATACACACAACATATATACTATATAACATGTAAACTAGATATCAACAAATATTTGTACAGATATAACACATGCTTATAATAAAATCTATAGTTTATAAGCATATAGTCTATATGTTAAATAAAGATTATCCATATAACACAGGGTTAATGTCACAAAAGCTACATAAACTTTGACAAAATATGCAATTAGGCACTTGAACTTTGAAATTGATCTATTTCGTACCTAAACTTTAAAATTGGTTAGTGTATATAAAAGAACTTTTTGTGCATACCAATTGTACCTTCGTAGGTATTGAATTGATCAATTTGAAAGTTATTCAAGTACCAAATTGATCATTTTTAAGATTCAAATATTTAAGTGCATATTTTACTAAAGTTCAGGTCCCAGTTGCAACAATATCCCTATAACATATATTAACATAGAGGTTTATATTATATAAAGGAATAATGACAAAAATGGTACATTAACTTTCGCAAAAAGAATAATTAAATACCTAAAGTTTTGTTTTGAATAATTTGGTATCTGAACAAAGTTTTCGTTGATTTTTTTCACAGCTGAAGTTTCATTTTGATAATTTTGGTACTTGAATAAACTTATCATGGACTTTTTTCATACCTCATTTCACTTGATTCAGGTATGAAAAAACCCAAAAGAAAACTTTGTTCAAGTACCAAAATTGTCAAAATCAAACTCAAATATGAAAAAAGTCAATGAAAACTTTGTTCAGGTACGAAATTATTTAAAACCAAACTTTAAGTATCTAATTATTCTTTTTGTGAAAGTTCGGTTACCATTTTCTTCATTAATCCTTATATGAAATACTTATGTGTAACTTTTGAATGCATATAAAGTACGAATTACATATAATGTCTATCACATAAATATATAAAACATAGTATACATGTCACATAATATATAAAAACAAATATTGTTAATGTATATGTATGTGTTTTGTGGGGTAAGTTTAATTCATGGTACCTTCATGGTACCCGAACTTTTTTATTTGTAATAGAAATATACATAAAAAAGAATTGTAATACGAAAATATCTGAACTTTTAAAATCTTTCACATGAAATACTTTTAGCCAAATCCCGATCCTTTTTTCCCAGCTAAAAGTTGACGTAGCAAGCAAACTCCATTAAAAATATTTCATAATCCTAATAAGTAAATTTTATCTAATTTTTATTTTCTTTTTTCTCTTTCTTTCTCTCTCATGTTCTTCTTCATCATCATCTTCTTCTTATTAGAAATGGAACCACTGTAACCTTCTCCTCCGATCACCACCACTACCAACACTAAACCCTTCCTCACTACTAAACCTAAAGAACTAGGGATGTAGGGTCATTAATGGTGGAGCTGGTGCGTTCAAGTCATTTTGGGCTTAGTGTTAGGTTTAGGCTTAGTGGTTTGGGGTATTTTTGTGGTAACGAATTGGATGTAGCAACAAGGTAACTGGTCGAGGCTACTGGAATGGCAAATTAGGTTCATGAATGGGGACTTTATGTGTTGTTGGATGTGTGGTGGCGTGGTGGTGTGGTCTATGTAGTTAGGTCTTAGGTTGTTATTGGTTAGTGATGTAGAGTGGTTGTCGTGAAGTAGCGAAGGCTGCCATCGGTGTGGTTGATGAAGGTGGTGGTTTTTCCTAGGTCATGATGGTGGTTTTGATAGGGTTTACGATTGGAAAAGCGAAGGAGGATGGTGGAGAGAGAATGGGTCGGTAGGTAGAGAGAATGAGCGAATTTGGGGAGGAAAGAGTGAGGGAAAGTCTAAAGTAACAAAGGGAAGCTGAAGAAGAAGGGGGTAAGTACACGCTAGTAGCGGACGAAGATGGAGATGGAGGTTAAGGTCCACAGCTTCATCAATGGTGGACTTTTAGGCCACCGTTTTTTAAGGTTTCTAATATTAAAAAAAAAATCTTGACGCAACAGAGGGTTGTTTGAATCATTATAGGTTCGACGACTTTGTGAATGTGTTTAGCTTAGTGGTTTAAGTTTAGCTACTTTGGATCATGGTTATATCTCACGTAGTGACAAGGCTAAGTTATGAGTTTGGTGAGTTGACCCGTGCAGTTTATGGTTGTGCAATTGGGATTTATGTGTTTTGTTTCGATTGGCGATGGATGTTCAGCTTTGGTATAGATGTTGACCTAAGATGGAGATGGAGATGTCGATCGGAGAAGAAGATGGAGGCGTAAGGAAGAAGAAGAATTAGAAGAACGAGAAAAAAGAGAGATAGAAGGGAAAGTGAAAAAGAAAATTAAAAAAAAAAATCTTACTATGATAGAGAAATAATTTTTTAATAGAGTTTGCTTGCCACATCAACCTTTGGCCCCTAAAAAAAGGCTGGAATCTGGCCAAGGATATTTTAGATAGAAAATTTTAAACGTTGCATTTTCATGTTACAATTTTTTTTAAGTATATTTCAGTTACAAACAAAAAAAATTCAAATACCGTGACTAAAACTTACTTATGTTTTGTGTGTGTGTACTTATCTATACAAATATAAGATCTATAGGCTATAGATGGGGATAATGTTACCGATGATACCTGAATTTGAGTAAATTATACAATTAAGCACTTGAACACATATATAAATCTATAGGTTATGGATAAGGATAATGTCACAAACGATGCCTGAATTTTGATAAAATATAAAATTAGACACCTGAACTTTGAAATTAATCTATTTGGTATAAAAAAAACTTTGAAATTGATTGATTTAGTATTTGAAAGAATTCAATAGAGACATTATTAGTGTGCATAGAAAGTTATATCAAGTACTAAATTAATCAATTTCAAAGTCCAGCTACTTAATTGCATTTTTTATCAACGTTTAAGTATAATTCGTGACATTAACAGTAATTTATATGTTATATAAGTGTGTGCATATATGTTATATTTCATTTGCTACATGAAATAAATATGATATATACATTTGTATGCATGTTATAAAATATAGATCACCTAAATATAATATAATATATAATTATATAATAATACATATATTATGCACCCATAGTAAACTATAGATTTTATATATATCATTTATAGCTTGTGTGTCATGCCCCAAGTTAGTCCAATCATAACAGTCCTACTGTATACACTAACCCATGGCAGAAGCTCACCACTTAGCTTCTATCGTAGCCTAGTATATACAAGGCACAAATGACCAATCCTCTCTGAAGCGACGTCAGCTCAACAATAAAATCTAAATAATTACAACAATATATGAATATTTTATTTCACAACAATACAACATACTATTAGGATTGTTTGTAAATACTAAGTTTACCCTTATTGAAATCATACTAGTTTATCAAAGTTACTCAACCGACACTATTAGTCAAAAATGAAAATAGAAAAGTAGAAATTAGATCATTTGACTTCCTCTTATTTGTATTCCTACACACTTGAGAATCCATAGTAATACTAGCTGCTACTGCTAAAGTCAATCTGAACTCACAAGAAAATCTATAGGGGAATAAGCAACCACAGCTCAATTATAGAGACGGAGGTAAATATGCATATACACAAAACAAACAGGATCATCAAACAATTAATTAATGTAATGATGAACAAGCAAATGCCATCCGCACAACATTACTCAATCCGTCATGGGACTAGAGAAAATAACCTCACTCTAACCTGGGTTAAGGAATTTATAATGTACTGCAAAACAACTATCAATCAAATCCAGGCTTGGGCAATAAAGCCACAGCTCCTCCCTCAAGACCTCTTCAAACATGTTCCTAACCTCACCGCAACCTCCTCTCCTGTCACTTAGTTCGGTCTTGAGGATAGGAAAAGACAGCTTTGCCAACTCCCCTTAGGGGCGGTGTTTGATCCTAGAATTCTAATCGATCCCCTATTAGGTTGCAATGCATGGTCTTTTTAAAGCTTAGTTAAAGTTTTCTTTAGTCCGATTTAAAAAGCAATCATCCAAATTTGCAAGCACTTTAAGAACATCATAGTTTACCATACCACAACATAGCATAAAGCTCAAACACCAATCACCTAGTTAAGAACAAATATAGGCATTGCATGCACACAACCAAGCTATTTTACAATCACAAACATAGACACATTTGAACCTCTAAGTAGCTTAAATTGGTACTTCAAAATGCGATAAAGCATTTATCCCACTTACCTTGAAGGTAGATCATTTTAGAATGTTAAACTCCACATCTTCGGTGATTCCTATGAAGAAAGTTTACATTTAGTTTATATAAGATTATAGAATAGTTGTATTTAATTTTTAATCATAATATTCATTATGTATTCTTAATCTTTTAGTCTAAATAGAAACTTTAAGCTGCTTATATAAGTATAAATATAATAATCACTATCTTTCACTATACAATTTAAATGTATCTTTAATGATATAAGGTTTCAATACATTTTTTTGATCAACCATTATTATTAAATATGTCTTGTAGAATAAGTTATCTGTTGCTGATCATAAAAGTTTTGTTTTAGAAAACTAATAGATAGAAGTATCAAACATTATTTATAGTACATCAGCTTAATCATTTCAAAAGGTACTATTAAATTGGAAAGATTCGTCAAAAGCCATATTTCTCATAACGTCACAAAATATATGAGAATTTTAGCCTCGTTTAAATGTATCAAGTTTTAAACAACAATAGAATAGAATAATATGAAGAGAAGAGGAAAAAAATTACAAGAACATAAATAGGTATATGCATCACAATTCAATAACACTTCAATTATGCTAGTAAAAGCACTAAATTTAGATTTGGTAGTATAATCAAATCATATTAAATTAGTTTTACAACAACATATTTTAAATATATATATATATATATATATATGGAAGGAATGAATTTTCAAGCAGTTATACTATATCATATTACAGCCTTACCATACATAAATTACCAACACAGATTAAATTTATCAAAAGTAAATTAATGAAATATGAAGTAAATCTTATATATTACTGAAGCTAATATATATATATATATATATATTTATATTTTGTCAAAGGGAGCCACAGCATGGAAGCCCCCTTTTTAAATAGCGAAAGTTAATCTGAGACAATTAATTATGTCATTTAACACATAATTGGAATAGAAATCAAAATCATTTTGCTCAATTCTTCCCGTCATAAGTACATAAAGGCAATTTATTGTAGAACACTTTTAAGGTTAATAAACCAATTTGACCATAGAAGTTTGAGGAAACAAGTTCACATACCAAAAAAAAAAAAATTTCAGGAAACAGTTTATATGTCCTCCTCCAGTGCATAAAAAAATATATATATATATAGATAATGGAACAATGTGACAACACTATTCATAAAAATAATTATACTGACTTATGTAGATAGAAAATGGGTTTTGAGACTAAAACATCGAATGATGGTTGTTCATCATAGATTCGATATAATTTTAATAGATCGACATTTTCAGATTGTTTATAAATTAACATGTAAATTTGTTATTGTGATTAGGCAATGAACCAATAATATGCAAACTTTTTTTTTCTTTTAATTCATCAATTTGATCTTTTTTATGTGAAACTATGTTAAAACGATGTCACTTTACTTATTTATTTTGTTATTTTGTAATTGATTTAATATTTTTATTAATTAGGTGAGATTCAAAGTAAAATCAATGGCTTACCTAGGTGTTGCTTTCTGTGATTCTTCTGGCGACAAGCACTTCCGACAATTTTAGCCCAATTAGCGGAGTCCCTCCAATCCTCCACCCTTTGTCAATTAATTCAGCCCATAATTTAAAAAAAAAAAAAAAAAAACTTCCTAATAAGTCTAATAACTCATCTAAGTTTGTTAGTTTAATATATTACTTTCGTAGGTGCCTTAACAAGGAAGTGTAGCTGCATTTAATCCATGTGGCAGTACATTTAGTTAGCAAAGTTGATGAAGTTATTTGTTGTTCACGGTTCGTGATTTTGCCAAATTGTTAAGAAAATCTACTTAGGTGATTTTCTGCCACAGTATTATTTCTTGTAAAATTATGTTAAGCCTAATTTAGAGGCCCGGTCCACACAGACAGTAGAAGTCCTCGCGTTAGGGTTTCCACACTCATAATTCTCACTCAGGTAATTCTCTACTCACTTTTCTCTCGTGTTTTTCTTTGCTTATGCTCTCAAACTTAGGGTTTCTCACTTTCAACAAATCTCCTTCGTAAATCACAAAGATATGTTTTCTTTACAAATTTCTCTTACATGATCTCTTCCTGCATGTTTGTTAACTAGCTAATGGATTGTTTTGTTTTTGCGAGGTTGAAATTGGAACTAGGGTTTCGAGAATTTAAGGCTTTTACTGGATTCGAGTTCCAGGAGACTCCTAAACACTTGATTGTTTATTTGAGGTAAAGAATGATCCCCTTATTGTTGTATTCTTCTATTTATACTTTCTCATGTGTATACATGCTATTCTGTTACAAATCATTGCTTTATAACTACTATTCTGTTTGTAACTATTTATTCTGTTAAAACTAACACGCTAGTTACAATACATGAATCTACTTTATTTTCCTTATGCATCATACTGTGGAATCTTCAAGTGACATAGTCTTGCAAATATTTAGGCTTCCTGTGTGTTCTACCATCTCGGGTCATAACACGTTGCTCCTCTGTTGAAAAATCCACCTTGTCCTCAAGGTGATAATCTGGAAAGTCCCTATGAAAATCCTGCCAATCAACCCATGTTGCCTCTTCTGTGGGTAAAGATTCCCACTGAACCAAAACTTGCAAAAACTCTTTGCCCTTTCGTAGCACCCTTCTTGAATCTATAATAGCTAAAGGTTGAACAATAGGACAATTGTCCACAGATTGCAAGGGAAGGGGTACCTCAGTACATGTTCTTCCTTCAGCTTTTTTAAGAACTGAAATATGAAAGACAGGGTGTATACGAGAAGTACTAGGAAGATCTAACTTGTATGCCACTGCTCCAATCTTCTGTAGTACCTTATAGGGCCAAAGTATCGTCGATACAGCTTATAAGATAACCTATTGGCAAGAGATGTTTGCCGATAAGGCTGAAGCTTGACATACACCCAATCACCAATGCTAAATTCTTTATCAATCCTCTGCTTATCAGCTTGAAGTTTCATTTTCTGCTGTGCTTGCAGTAAATGAGACTTAAGCTGTCTTAAAACCTCATCTCTAGTCCTCAATTCATGATCCACAGGCTCATTAGAGCTTGTCCCTTGTATATAAGATGGTACAGTAGGAGGTTCTCTTCCATATAAAGCTTGAAAAGGTGTCATCTGAGAACTGGTATGGAAGCTGGTATTAAATGAAAATTCTGCCCAAGGTAGAAATTTTGGCCATTACTTAGGATTATCCATAACAAATGACCTGAGGTATTGTTCCAGACATCTGTTAAATACCTCAGTCTGACCGTCTATCTGGGGATGGTAAGCAGAGCTCATCTTCAATGTAGTCCTACTGAGTCTGAATAAGTCTCCCCAAAATCTGCTCATAAAAACTCTGTCTCGGTCAGATATAATGGTCTTTGGTATGCCATGTAACTTGACCACCATGTCTACAAATAGCTTGGCCACTGAAAAAGCTGTGAAATGAGCTGAAAGACACCCAAAATGGCAGTACTTGGTTAAACGATCAACTCCCACTAGTACAACAGAATATCCATTTGATAGTGGTAATCCAATAATGAAATCCATGGAAATATCGTCAAACACATTCTGTGGAATGGGTAGAGGCTGAAGCAACCCAGATGGGCATGTTGTCAAATATTTCACTTGTTGACAAACATGACAGAGCTTCACAAATTCTTCCATGTCCTTCTTCATTCCTTTCCAATAAAAGGAGGCACTTAGTCTCTTAACAGTCTTCAGAATGCCCAAATGCCCTCCAATTGGTGTTGAATGGAATTCCATTATTAATGAATTAATAATGGAAGAATGAGAAGGAATATAGATTCGACTTCCATAATATAATAGTCCCTCTCGATGAATAAGTGGCACAGGTCCCACTATCCTTTGTTGTACATCAGTTAACAATTTGTTCCAATCTTTATTCTCTTGATACTCTGTTTTAAGTAGTGTAACAAGTCCAAAGAGATTAAAGATATAGCAAAACATTGAGATTGATCTGAAAAACTTCTAGAGAGTGCATCAGCCACCACATTCTGTGCACCTGGTTTGTAGATAATCTCATAATCATATCCCAATAATTTGACCAAGTACTGCTGTTGTTCAGGAGTCTGAATGACTTGATTCAAAGCTTCCTTGAGACTTTTCTGATCTATTCGAATGATAAAATGGTTGCCTAATAAGTATTGGCACCATTTTTTAACTGCTTCCACAACATCTACCAATTCTCTCACATAAGCACTCTGTTTCTGCATTCTTAAGGAAAATTTTTTACTGAAGAATGCAATTGGTTGTTTGCCTTGATGCAAAACCGCTCCCAATCCTAAGCCAGATGCATCAGTATCAACAATAAACTGCTGTGAAAAATTAGGCAAAGCCAAAACTGGAGTCTGAGTCATAGCTTGCTTCAACTGATCAAATGCTTGAGTGGCGGCATCATTCCACTCAAAAGCATGCTTCCTTAACAGATTTGTCAATGGTGCAGCAATGGTAGCATATCCCCTGACAAATCTTCAATAATACCCTGTTAATCCCAAAAATCCCCTCAACTGTTTTGGATTTTCTGGTGTAGGCCAATCCAACACAGCTTGTATTTTAGTTGGATCAGGACTGACTCATGTTGCATCCTGATGCGTTTCGTCTGAGTATAACAATTAATTCCACTAATTCTTTCCTAATATCAGATTAACAATAGGCAAGTGTACCTATCAATTGTAGTATAGGAATGAATTATGGGTCGTATTCCTTGGGATCCTGACAATTACTATTACTCGCCCTATCAATCATTATCTAGCAATCAATTTAATGTATGTTTAATTATTAATTAATTAGATAATTCTAATTTTAACTATATTAACTACCAATTTTTTATCACAATGACATATAAAACATAATTTTAACACATTATTAACACAATATACAGAAAGATTACTCCATCATATTAACAGGATTTAACTAAATTCATCCGTAAATTACTTATCTGTAGAATTCTTAATTCATGACCATTATTCTCATAATAGATCAATCCTAATCCTAATTGTATCTACTAGAATCTCTTCTAAGTTAATAGCCAATTCAGAATTGCATTAAAGCTCTTATTATCCTCAAATTCTTTGAAAACATGCAGCAAACTTCTTATTAACATCTCTATCAACAAGAGTAGTTTGTTCTAGTGCCTTAGATCTACTCAAGGGAATTGTTTCTCAACCTTTTCCAATGAGATCTGATGTAGGAATATGTCGTGCACTACAAATTCCTAACTTATTTGAAGACCCAACACTAAAAATTCGTAATTAAACAGATTATAACAGATATATATATGCTTCCTGTTAATACAACTTCGTAATAACTTAATCACTACTCATTCATACTGACATATAAACACAAACGTATAACAAACATAATCGATTCAATGAACAAGAAAGGAGAAGAAGTAAAACCCCTTTTTAATGACTATGAAGTGGTTGTACAAAACGAATTCTGGATCCAATGACTTTCTCAAGTTCTTCTTGGAATCCGACTCTCTCTCTCCTCTAAGTTCTCTTTCTAAAATATATCATGTGATATATTTTTTAGAACGAATCAACCCTCTTTATATTCAATAGGGGTCGTGTTTAAAAACACGACCTTTTACTAAAACAAACTAACAGTCATACTGTTTCAAGAAGATAATAATGACCCATTTCTAAAAGTCACGACCGTACAATACATATTTTCTTTGTAAATATGCATTTTGTACGGTCGTACAAGAGGGAGTGCTAAGTACTGGAAGTCAATCTTCAAGCTTGTACGGGCGTGCAACATAGATCTCCTTCAATTACTTCTTCATCACCACATGTACGGCCGTACAAGTTGAATTTGCTCCGAAATTTCTTGGTGCACGGGCGTACAAGACCCCGTACCAGCCACTGGCTTGCATTTTCTTCACTTTGAGAGTTGTACGGCCGTACATCAAGTCTCCTTCTATGCATCCTTGCTGCTTTGTTTGAATATTGATTGGATTCTCCACATTTTCCTTCCTTATATTACAATTATGTTCAAAATTGACCTGAAATAAATATGTATACCAATTAAGCACCTTATCTTTAAGAATCCATCAATTATATTATAAAATAGACCCAATTTGTCAATTAAAATGATGATAATTTATGCCTATCAAATATCCCCACACTTAAGCCTTGCTTGCCCTCAAGCAAGAAGCTGATAAAAACAATTGAAAATTATATAGCACTCATGGTTACTATTCCAATGCTGGGGATTTAAGGATTTTATTCTATCTGTTCTTAAGTAATTTATTCCTTAGGCTAGAGTTTCAAAGCTAATCATAATAAGTCAGTCTTTACTCTCATTATTTAAGTTAGATTTTTAACATAAAAATAAACACATGACC